>CM077178.1:19959385-20559385 GCA_039654105.1 Coreius guichenoti
ATAATGAGAAGGATATGATGAAGGAAATTTCATTGGTTCTGAATGTGTAAAGTCTTTTTTTCTTCCTGTTTGCTTATGTGGGCTGAAAGACAAGCAATATTTGTGGCTTGACTCAAATGTAGCCTACTTAATACCGCAATGATTTCTCGTGAAATAGCTAAAAGGTTCAGCACTCCCTGTGACTCACCTCAAACTTGCATCTGATTCCTATCAGCCTTTTGATGTCAGCAGAGGACACAAGACGCGGCAAGTCCAATCTCAAGACTGCATTTCAAAAGATTGTTCTACTGCTCCATTATGCCCTCATCCATATGTACACACACTGAGCCCATTAAGAGAAGATTTAAAGCTATAAAAGGTAATATTTTCACATATGATGTTCTAGGATGGCGGGACTGTCACAGTTCCACTGCTGAAAATGTCCAGCATCAATAACCAGCATTTTCATTTCACCAGGGTCTATGTAGGTTAACCGCAGGAGTGATGTGAATGGGAATAAAATGCTGTGACTTCAGATACGGGCCAAACTGTGTCCTGGTAGTTGGAATGGTGTCTGCATTCGGTGTCTGGAGCCAAACATGAAGTGTGATAGAGCGTTTGTGTCACTGCGGCCTCTGTACCATCTGCTGCCACTCTCTGTCTCTCCCTTCCCTGGGTATAACTCAGGAGCATTGCTGCTGCCAGGTATTAATGAACCAGGGATAAGTACAGTCTGACCCTTTTTAGTCTGGGTTGATTTGATGAGAAAAATGGGTCAGTAGCTTTCTGTGCTGTATTGTGTTTTACCTCTATTGTCTTAATATCTTGCATTGCAAAACATGTAGTTCCATACTGGATTTATAGCTGTTACTTACCAAACTTGCGGCAATAGTTGTCATTTCAGTTTTAAAAGCGCTATTATTAGCACTTTCATGAGTGTTTCCCAACCTTTTCATCTTATTTACAATTACACCCACAGACCCATCGATAAGGGTCAGGGAGCCCTTCATTGAAACCAAACCAGAAATGTTTCCTTTTACCTCATATAGTGGATTATTTAGCATTATCATTAATTTATTAAATTAGTTAGTGGTTCAGTAGTTTTTCAATGAAATGGGTTTATTCCTTCATTTACCATCTTGGATGTGAGCCTCAGCTATGTAATTTATATATTTGTTGCTCATAGGTTCAGAAAAATACATTTTCTGGAAAAACAACAATTTTGCATCACTACCCTACTTTTTGGGAAATAAATAAACAATCATTGACATTTCACAGATTATTCAAAATTTTAGTTTGTGACTATTTTATGTTAAAAAAGACTATCCAACATTTTTAAAAGGGTCTGTGTATTTACTACAGATCCAAATTATTATTAATAATTGTAATCTATTGCGAACCAGTTATGTTGGGAATCACTGACCTACATGATGGTGTAACATTGGGGCTGTAATGAGCACACCACGAAGAAAAATCCAACAAAAACACTTTATTAATAAGTAAAACAAACACGCAGGAGTAAATGAGACCGAACACTGAACAGAGAAAAATAGCATTATATAATTGATGTTTATTGAATATATTTTCTTATTCTATTGAGAATTACATTTTTGCCACTATTGCCTTTTTAGGATTTGAACTTGATTCATAATTGATTAAATTTACACAGATATTGAACTAATTTGAACCAACACTGAACTGACTTGATCTTTTTTCAGAGCTAATTCGAATTTGTCTCATATTTGAAGTTGTCATTATTACATATCAATTATTGCAATATTTGACTGTTAGTGAATCCAGGTACAGTATCTTGTAATAAGTGGGGGAAAAGCATTTGGATATCCATATCAAATATTGCAGTAGTTCACAACACAAATCACCAACTCATCAACTCAAATAATTCCTTATGAATGTAATTACTGGTGTGCTTGAAATGCAAACAATTTATTTTCCTCTTTTAGAGGTCTATGCTTGACGAAAATGTGCTCTTTGCACAATTTTGTACAATTTAGCTTCTTAACGCTATGTTAAAATAGGAGGGATAATGTTGCCCATATGTACCGCCCAGCTCAAGGGCACTGCTACAGCACTACCACCCAGAAAAGTAGGAGGCTGGGTGAACTCACACCTGGTGCACCCCTGAGCGTTAAGTGGCAAATCCCAGTCATGGAAAAGAGTGTAATTACCACAAATGGCTGCCAGAGCACACTTGAAAGTGGAAAACGGTGAACATGACTGATTAATGAAGAGGCTGTTTGTTTAAGTGTCCCGTTTAATTAGGCAGTCAATTTATCATAGTTAGCAGCAGTAATTACTCCACTCCTTCAATATGTGGTGATGCTGTGATGGAGAAGGTCAGGCCTTTGAATGATAGCTGAAGCACGTAGGGAGGTTGTGGTTCAGACAGCCGCAGTTTCTCTACCATATTCCCATGATTTATCAAGACTGACTTACTACAGTTATATAATGTCTGACTGGGTCGAAACCAACTGTAAGTCATGCAACAGTTTTGTGTTAATCATTCGGGCGTGTGCTAAGTGTTTGTGTGGTAAAAGGGAAGATGATGCAGCATTTTTGACAACACACTTTTGACTGTAAGATATTGTAAGGGCATTTTTGGGAGTTGTTGGCTCTGTATAAGCCCTGAAGCTGTTATGCTGAAGTTTCATTTAATAAAAAAAACTGTATTTATAGGGAAAAGTGATTAAGTTCCATTTCCAAATGATGAGATGATAAGACTTAAATGATTTTCACTGTCTATTAAACACATTATATTATATACACTGGCTCATTAGAATCATTCTCACATGAATTGGGCTACTGTACATTGGTTGCGCTGAATGTGTTTGATTCACTATAAAAACAACACATAAGAGTCATTCTTTGGAGAATCGCACTACACTGGTTGCGTTGTTTGTATTTGAGTCACTATAAAAAGTTCCAGATCATAAGAGATGTTTTTGAGGGAGCTGAACCACAATGGTTGTACTTTGTGTTTGATTCACTAAAAAGAGCCGAATCGAGTCGGATTACACTGGACATGCTGTCTGTTATGTGCTGTAGATTCAGTAGTGTTGTAGAAAACTCGTCAGATTATTTCACTGTGGTGTTCCGCTCCCATCGGAACCCAGCATCATTCGGTTCGTTGGTTACGTGACCACATGCACAATATTGTCGAATTGCTTTGGAAGAAGTTGATAGCACGTGTACATCTAGGTGACATTTATTTAATGCGCACGCGGTTTCATCTGGAAGATGTATTTTTTTTTTAGAGTGCTTCTGCATTACCTCTCAAAATGTTTCCTATCAGAAGTTAAATTGACATTTATAAAATGTATTTTATGTAGTATGTATGTAAACTGCTTTTGTTTATCAGGATGCTTGTACACAGATGTCAGACATGTATGTAATGATTGCCATTTATTTTTGAGTGACCTGCCCTTTAAGAGCATAAAGCAGCCATTCTGTGAAAAGTCCCTTTTCTGAATCATGCCTCTATAAAACATTTCCGTTTTTACAGCATCAAGGAGTGTAGTCTGATGACTGTGCTACTATGCAAAGTACCACTTCTGAATCATACTGAAAAAAATATCACAGTACAGAGTTCAAATTCTGACATCGTTATAAACAAATATTTCTTAGTGGAGCTCATATCAGCCGACCTCATCAGTTTACATTGTTAGGCTAAGGCGAAGTTTTATTAATACAGCTTCAATACATAGACACAAGCAATGTCCTCATATGCATCTCGCAGCTGCTGTGATCAAACATTTGTTTTAATTCTCTGAAATGGCTAGAAATACCCCATTCGATTTTCATAGCAGGCAGATCTTAATTCTTTCTCTTGTCTTTGTTTTGCGAGTGCTGATTGAGAACGTGCTTAAGAGCAGGAGGTAGAGGAAAGAGTTGCATGGGAGCTGATGTGAACAGGCCTGCTTCCTGTGACAGAATTATTCACAGCCCTCTGCGGTTCACAGCTCTTCCCATCGGCTAGACATCACAACGCCTAGCCAGACACCACAACATGCTGTTTTTCTGCTATTTTCACTGCATTGACCACAAGCTGTAATTTAGCTGCATTAATCCATGCAAAAGAGTTTGGTGGAGGGGAGAGCGTGGGCAGGACGTGCTGCGTGTCTCTCACCCTTGCTCAGCGGGAAGATGTCTGGTCTCCCCTGCTCTGGGTTTGGAGCTACTGGATATGACCAGGCTCTTGTGAAATGAGCAACTGCATGCTGTGCCACATAGCTCTCTCTGTATGCTATGTTTACTGAGGTCTGGAAAATCGTGATAGATTGTTTTTTGACAAAGTTTGCTAACAGTCTGCACTGTCAAACTGTGATGTATCAAAACAGGCCCGAACCGAGGGGTTCATGGTTTTACTGATTAACTCAGTCCAATTAGTCCCTGCTGGTAGATGCTACACCATATAGCTGCGAAAAAAGTGTCTTTCTCCATTGAACGCCATTCAAAAGCCATGCAGTGTTGGGGAAAGTTACGTTTAAAATTACAATATTCTGTTACTCTCTAAAAAAGCAACTAATTGCATTATTTGGTTACTTTTTATGGAAAGTAATGCGTTACGTTACTTTTGCGTTACTTTTTCTCACTTGGCTGGGCTTGCTTGTTTGTTTTTAATAACAACTTAAAAAAAAGACAGTAGAGGGCACAGCTCAAACAAACCCTTCAGCTGCGCTGCCTTTCTGGATTGCAGAAGAAGGATTGCAGGAGAAGAAACTCTTAACAAATGTGATGTTTATCTAAAGTCATTTTTGCTTAGTATGGTTGAATTGGATCATCTAAGCAAAGACATTGGTTAATAAAGTGACATTAAATACAAAGTATATTTGTGTAATTGAATTAATCAATTATTGCATGTTTGTATAATATTCTGAGTTTGCATTTCACTGTTTTTATTAACTTTTGAGGAATACTGAATGAGTTTTTGTGCAGTGAGATAAGTAAAAAAAGCATATTCACATTTAGAGTCTGCACTTAGTCAAAAAATGGGAAAACAAAGTAACCTGCGTTACTTATTTAAAAAAAGTAACTCAGATGTATTGTTGTAAATTTAAAAGTAATGTTACTTTACTAGTTACTTGAAAAAAGTAATCTGATTATGTAACTCACATTACTTGTCATGCGTTATCCCCAACACTGAAGCCATGTATTCATAATTGTCAATAGTAATACATTTAATGTTCTTTTTATGCATAAATAATCATATAACATATATAGTTAGATATAAATTATAGTCTAAATAGTTTAAGGCAAGACACTATAGAGGCAAAACTTCCAAAATACACATTTAAGTGTTTAATTTATTACACCTTATCGGTTTGCGTCTGTAAATTTTAATCATAATGCATTTCTTTAAAGGCCGTTCCTCAAAATTATTCTTTTTTCTCATGCAGTTAGGAAACCCATCTGTGAAAACTTTTATTTATAATGTGTTTTGTTATTTCTAACAAAATACAATTTTGAACCTGGCTTTATCTAATATTCAGATTTCTGTTCTGGAAATGTATGTAAATTAGGGCATATCTAGTTACATAATGCTCTATTTGCAAATTTAAACATACAATTTTAGAAAACAATTGCAATACAAAACAATTGTCTTCATGTATATGATTAATCAACTGAGGAAGCATGGTGATATTACCCTATTCACCTGTGGTTCCTTACCTTAAATATGTAAATACACTATGGTAAACAATCAGACTGCTGTATTCCAGCCATTACTCCTGCTAAGATGCTTCTATAAATATGTATTTTATATAGATATGTATTTCACAGTATATAGGGTTACTTTTTCTAGGGTAAGTATAATGGTGCAATGCTCAATATTTAGTAGTGTGCATTCTGCGCAAATTAGGGCTCATTTACATACAACTAGGCTACGTTGTAACGCACAGATGGTGCATAAATGGGAAGGCTAAGGGCAAGCTTTCTCCAGGTATTATAGTCCTCCTTTGCCCAGATCGGAAGCAAAGATGTAATTTATCAGAGTTCAGATCAATGCCTAGGGATTGTTCAGTTTAATCTTCTGTAATAATAACCTTCCTATGTGATGTAATCTGAGCGCAATTTTGCCTCAGTCTACTACTTACAAGCGCTTGATTTTAAAAATCCTGTTGTGGTGTACCTCACGTTTTACTGAGGTCCAATGAAAGTAATCCTAGACAGAAGGACTGTGTTTTGCAGTCAAAGGTGTGGACAGATATGGGTGTAACATGATATGCATGCAGGTGGGTGCCTGTAAGGCCTCTTAATGGGCAGCAATAGTTAAAGCTTGGTCGTATCTGGGATGGTTAAGATTAGCTCTACTAAATTGTGCTCTCAATTTTTAAGGTTCACTTGAACTAGTAATTCTCTAACTGCTGTCATTCTGAGGGCTTGTTTTGCAATTATGTTATAGAACTGGAGAAAATTGACTATATTAGACCTGTGAAGAAAAGTTTAGCTTGTTGTGGGGTTTAGTGATTGTGTTGACATGATCAGTCTTAAACTCACCCCAGTCACACTATGAAGTTCAGTCCTTGAACCTTGATATTAATTCCATAAATTAAAATGTAATATCTGAAGTCTGATGACAGACATATTCCTAGCAGTCATTATAACTGATTTAGAGAAGACATTTTTAGGTTTATCGCATATCTGGTTATCACATATCTGTCATTGTCATTATGCGCTGTCAAGGTTTATTCATAACATCTTTTGATTAATGTAAAGAATTATTGTTTTTTTTTTTTTAAAACAAACTGGGGTTTAATACAAGACTCTAATGTAAGGCGGCAGACATGAAAGTACATTTTACTTTGGGGCAAAGATCAGTTATCTCATAGCTGCGTCATTCATTATGAGTTGTCCAGACATTATCTGACACAGTCATTGCTATCACAGTCATTTATCCTTCAGTTCATGATAATTCAGTCACATGAGCAGACTAAATCTTTGTAAATCACATGATTGTAATGAAGCTCTCTAGAACTTGCGGAATAAATAGTCAGCATGAGGAAACATATGTAGCCATAGTATTATGCAATATACACTGTCTGGCCAAAAAGAGTCGCTGTTTGGATTTAAATGGCAAAATTTAAAAGGCAAATTCTTAAGAGTCTATGATATGATCATTATTGCAGTGATTATTATGTTTCTAGCATGTTATATGTTTGGCAACAGTTCTTCTAACCCTAATTGATGGAGTGTGTAGCTTTTCATTTTTTTAAACAACCATGTAGGAAGACATATCATGACCATATTCCAGAATGACAATGTCAAGATTCATCAGGCTCAAAATGTGAAAGAATGGTTGGGAGGAAGCATGAAGAATAATTTTCACACATGAATTGGCACCTCTCCAAATCTTTTCTCCAAAAATTGATGCACCTCTTGATGGAAATAAATGTTGATATTTGTGATATTATTTCCATCAAGTGGTGCGTATATTTTAGGTCAAGATCTTGTATTGACAATGCAAGAGTCGAGCACTCTGTAAAGTCTCCTCCAGCACATCCCAAAGACTTTCAATGAATTTAAGGTCTGGACTCAGAGGTGCCAATTCATGTGTGAAAATGATTCGCCATTCTTTCACAATTTTTGAGAAAAATTTGAATCTTGACATTGTCATCCTGGAATATGGTCATGATATGTCTTCCTACATGTTATTTTAAGAAATGAAAAGCTACACACTCCATCAAGTAGGGTTAGAAGAACTGTTGGCAAACATATAACATGCTAGAAACATAATAATCACTGCAATAATAATACAATCATTGACTAAGTATTTGCTTATTTAAACAGCGACTTTTTTTTTGACCGGGCAGTGTATATTGCATACACAAATAGCATATATGTATTTATTTATTGTATTAAGCTCAAATTGCTCAAGAAGTTAATGCTGGTTCTGAAAGAAAAGGTGTCAGAATACACAGTGCATTGCAGTTTGTTGCGTATGGGGCTGCATAGCCGCAGACCAGTCAGGGTGCCCATGCTGACCCCTGTCCACCGCCGAAAGCACCAACAGTGGGTACGTGAGCATCAGAACTGGACCACAGAGCAATGGAAAATGTGGCCTGGTCTGATGAATCACGTTTTCTTTTACATCACGTGGTTGGCCGGGTGCGTGTGCGTCGCTTACCTGGGGAACACATGGCACCAGGATGCACTATGGGAAGAAGGCAAGCCGGCTGAGGCAATGTTATGCTTTGGGCAATGTTCTGCTGGGAAACCTTGGGTCCTGCCATCCATGTGGATGTTACTTTGACAGGTACCACCTACCTAAGCATTGTTGCATACCATGTACACCCTTTCATGGAAATGGTATTCCCTGGTGGCTGTGGCCTCTTTCAGCAGGATAATGCGCCCTGCCACAAAGCAAAAATGGTTCAGGAATGGTTTGAAGAGCACAACAACAAGTTTGAGGTGTTGACTTGGCCTCCAAACTCCCCAGATCTCAATCCAATCGAGCATCTGTGGGATGTGCTGAACAAACAAGTCCGATCCATGAGGCCCCACCTCGCAACTTACAGGACTTAAAGGATCTGCTGCTAACATCTTGGTGCCAGATACCACAGCACACCTTCAGGGGTCTAGTAGAGTCCATGCCTCGACGGGTCAGGGCTGTTTTGGCAGCAAAAGGAGGACCAACACAACACAGCCTGATTGGTGTATATATTAATGTATAGTGTGTTCAAGCCTTATACTTATATAAGCTTAAAAGATTTTGTCACCAATAGATTACAGGTATTCAGTGCACTTCTGGATTTCTGAGGGGAGTGCACTGATATGATATATCGATATACTGATCGATTGCTCCTGTCTGCCTCCTGTTTGTTCTGCTGACTGCTGTGCTCGCGTGTGCTTTGCTTGCTTTTCAATCTTTATTTGATATCATTCCCTGTTGTTTAACCCTCTGGCCCCTAAGGATATTTTGTGGCCCTGAAGAAGTTTGACATGCTCTGACATTTGTGTTTTTTTTCAGTTGCTTTAAAGCATATTAATGGCTAAAGTCTGATTACACTGTATTCAGCACAAACAGGGCTACAGTAATATGTGAGCAACATGTACATAAAAGTTTGTAGTTTTGAGAAAATAATGTTTATGCGTAGTTTTTGAAAAAAATAAAATGTTAAATCACCGAAATAAGGCCATATAACACACAGTAAACATTTGTTCACAAGGCTTTTCAGAACTGGATGTTGTTGCCTAGAGTTTTTTCTTCAAAACAATGTGAAAACCATTTTGATCACTCATTCATACAAAACAATATAGTCATTTAACTTTTGTAAGACACTTATTGTCAGAATGGCTGTATGCGGGAAGGGTGTGGATCATCATGAATAATGCTGTGATTCACACCTGAGGCGTCAACGACTCCCCCCCTGAATATCAATGAGGAATGTGACAGAGGGAACTATAGAGAATGCATGTGAGGAGACTTAATGATTGAATGTATTGTTTGTAGCTTATTCACAAAATCACGTTTAATTTAAAAGAAGTCATCTGACTATAGATTTTCTTTACATAAAAACTTTAGACCTACAGTGCCATTCAAAAGTTTTAGATCTGTATGTTTTTTTTAAAAAAAAAAATAAGTATCTTCTGCTCACCAAGGCTGGATTTATTTGATCCAAAATAGTAAAAACAGTAATATTGTGGAATATTCCACAGTATTTATTCCTGTGATGTCAAAGCTAAATTTTCAGCATCATTACTCCAGTCTTCAGTGTCACATGATCCTTCAGAAATCATTATGATTATTTGCTCAACAAACATTTCTTATTATTATGAATGTTGAAAACAGTTGTGTAATTTTTTTCAGGATTCTTTGATAAATCAAAGATTTAACCCAGAGGGAACAGAAAGTTCAAAAGAATAACATTTATCTGAAATAAAAAGATTTTGTAACGTTATAAATGTCTTTACTTTTTTTTCTATCAATATAAGGCATCTTTGTGAATAAAAGTATTAATTTCTTTCAAAAAACAAAAAACAAAACAGCAACAAAAAAACTAAACTCTTACTCAGAATGGTAGTGTATAATGTTACAATAGATTTCTATTTCAGATAAATGCTGTTGTTTTGAACTTTCTATTTATCAAAGAATCCTGAAATAAATTGTACACAAATGCTTTCAACATTCATAATAATAAGAAATGTTTCTTGAGCAGCAAATCAGCATATTACAATGATTTCTGAAGGATCATGTGAAACTGAAGTAAATAAAATGGAATAAATTGCATTTTAAAAATATATCCAAATAGAAAACAATTATTTTAAATTATAAAAATACTTCGCAATATTAGTCGCAATATCGAATTAGTCTCTCTATTTAAGTCGCGCGTCTATATTTAAAATAACGAACTTGAGCGCGCAAAAGACGCAACATATGTGAACGGCCCCTTAGTCAGTGGTTACATCAGCGTAGCAGTCAATAAACGCGACATTTAGGCCCAATAAACGGGACGTCCTGGGTAATACGGGACAGTTGGCAACCCTACTTTTATATCATGCTATGTTTAATATTATAGAGCATAAGATATCCCCATGTTGTACGTGTATCTTTATTTAGCATTGAAATGTTGCCTACCTATTTAATATTTCAACATGTTTCCGTTGATTTCACACATTTTAGTCTGGCAATAGTTCAACTAGTAGCCTACAATGTGAAGTTTATGCATTAATAACGCTAATATAAGTGAGAAGAAATGTTTTACCTTAAAAATTCTCATAAATCACGTTCTGTTTCTTCTGAGGTAAATCCAAGGTAAACTCACAGCGTGTCTTCCAAACTTGATGAAAATCAGAAGAATGGAGAAGGTGATTCTTTGTTTTGAGGTGATGGGGGGCGTTTACAGGTTCGCATTCCTTCCTCGTGGACGATTTGCATGTGAATTGCTTTGCGCACGCGTGGGTGTGGTCACATTAAAGTTAATGAGGCGCCGCTGGAGGAACTGTACCTCTCGCTGTTTTCATACGGATTACATAAACAGAGAATACTTGTTTTTATATAAAAGCAGACATTCCAAGCTTTATAAAGAGATATCTGTCGTGTCTGTGTGACAAGTATTCTCTGAGTTCTGAGTTTATTTTCAGACGCATTTCAGAGTAGACATCACAGGGAGACGGACGGGAGAACGCGCATCCTGTTTGTTTTCTTTATTTAGCGAAAAGCACAACATTTAGTTTTTATTTTGAGTGTACATAAAAAAAAAGTAGACACTTTAAGCTTTGTAAAGACATATCGTTCATGTCTGTGAGGCCAAAAATGACGGAGTATTTTAAGTTGTTTTACACTGTCATGAGGAAAAATCCAACAAAACGCGCGGGCGCGTTCTTCGGGTTCAGGGGGTTAAACTGCTAAATATAATTTACCCATCACCATATATTGTCTAATATTGCCTACCACATTAAATCTGACACCGCTAGCTTTTAATCTAAATCACTATCACGCGTTAGCATTTCGCTAGCCTGTTAGCTTGCCATCTCTGCACTCGGGTCTCTTGTTTTCTGAGTTCATTAAACAACTGTGGTGAGTTGGATTAGTAAATAGACTCCATCAAACAACTGTGGTAAGTTGGATTAATCAACAAATATGGTAAGCCATGTCTTCTTCTCCTGTCATTGTCACTTGCACTGCATGTTTCATGTTTAGTATATCTTTCTCCGTTGGCAAACAGGGCTTCACATGTGATAAATGTAAGGAGATAGTCAGGCTGACGGAAAAGATTTCAGAATTAGAGACACGCATCCAGACTTTATTTGAGAGTAGTGAGAATGTAACAGCTTTAGACACTGCTTTGGATGCGAATAGCTTAGTGAACTCTGTACATTGTTCGGTTCCGGCTGTAGAGCCCGTGCAGCAGGGCAACTGGGTGACGGTGAGACGGCATAGTCGCGGATCAAAAACCACTCTTCCGTTCCGATTAGAACATCAAACAGGTTCTCCCCACTCAGTGACGCACCCACTGAGAATCCTGTTGAAAGTGCCCTAGTTATTGGTGATTCTATTACACGAAACGTGAAAAATAGAGACACCAGCCACCATAGTCACATGTTTACCGGGAGCCAGAGCGCCTGACATCAAAGCAAATTTAAAAGTGCTGGCTAATGCTAATCGTAAATTCTCTAAGATTATTATTCACGTCGGCACAAATGATGTTCGACTTCGCCAGTCGGAGATCACCAAAATTAACATTAAAGAGGTGTGTAAACTCGCAAGTACGATGGCAGATGACGTTTTTTGCGCTGGTCCCCTTCCCGTTAAAAGGAGTGATGAGATACTTAGCAGACTATCATCACTCAATGGCTGGTTGTCTAAGTGGTGTCCGCAAAATAACATAGGGGTTCATAGACAATTGGAAAAGCTTTTGGGGCAGACCTGACCTGTTGAAAAAAGATGGTATTCATCCTTCCTGGGATGGTGCCGCTCTTCTCTCTAGTAATTTGGCACATAGTCTTAGAGCTAAACCTTGACTAACTGGGGACTGGCTTACCCGACCGCCTGCTAGCTGTCTCACGTCACAGAAGTCAGATAAATCCCAGCACATAGAGACTCTTTCACCTAGATATTATCACATAGAGACTGTGTCTGTTCCACGAATTAGTAAATACAAAAAAAACATCAAAACCATTCAATGGTAAAAATTTAATTGATGTCCAACAAATAAACAACAGATATAATACAGATGATCAAATGATAAAGCTTGGGCTGCTGAATATTCGATCCCTTTCCTCAAAAGCGCTTATTGTTAATGATATGATTACAGATCATAAGCTAGATGTGCTGTGTTTGACAGAAACCTGGCTAAAACCTGACGATTACATTACTTTAAATGAGTCCACCCCCCAAGATTATTGTTAGAAACACGAGCCGCATCTGAAAGGTAAAGGGGGAGGTGTTGCTGTAATTTATAATAATATCTTTGGTATTACTCAGAAGTCTAGTTTCAAATATAATTCCTTTGAAGTTTTGGTGCTTTATGTAACGTTATGTAGTGAAATTGGTAAATCCCGTTTGACATTTGTGCTGGCTACTGTATACAGGCCACCAGGGCATCATACAGACTTTACCAGAGAATTTGCTGATTTTCTATCAGAGTTAGTACTGGCTGCAGATAAAGTCCTAATTGTTGGTGATTTTAATATCCATGTAGACAATGAAAAAGACGCATTGGGATTGGCATTTAGAGACATTCTAAACTCTATTGGAGTAAGGCAACACGTGTCAGGACCCACTCATGTTGATACCATTGAAATTCTGCAGCAGAGCGATGACATCTCAGATCATTACCTAGTATCACGTACACTTAATTTAGCAAAGGCTGCAAAGCCGTACCCTCGCTTCAAATATGGCAGGACTATCACTGCTGCGACTAAAGATTGCTTTGTAAATAATCTTCCTCATCAGTTTCATCTCCTCAGCATCCCAGATAGCCTAGAGGAACTCGATGTTGCAACAGAAACTATTGACTCTCTTTTCCAGCACTTTAGACACAGTTGCTCCCCGGCGCTTAAAGAAGATTAAAGAAAATAGTCCAACGGCGTGGTACAACGAGCACACCCGGGCCCTTAAAACAGCAGCCAGAAAAATGGAGCGCAGCTGGAAGAAAACAAAACTAGAAGTTTTTTGCAGTTCGTGGAAAGAGAGCATGATTGCATACAGAAAGGCCCTAAAAACTGCTAGATCTGCTTATTTCTCGACTCTCTTAGAAGAAAACAAACATAACCCTAGGTATTTATTCGATACAGTGGCTAAATTAACCAAAGATAAAGCTTCACCTTCTGATGTTTGTAAACAGCACAGCAGTAATGACTTTATGAACTTCTTTACTTGTAAGATTGATAATATTAGGAAAAAAATTATAACCATGCAGCTGTCTACTACAGTATCACATCAGACAGTGCATTGTAGTGTCACTGAGGAAAAATTACATTCATTCACTGCTATAGGAGAAGAAGAATTGGCTAAACTCGTTAAATCATCAAAATCAATAACATGTATGCCCGACCCCATACCGACTAAACTACTAAAAGAGATGCTTCCAGAGGTCATAGATCCTCTTCTTAATATCATTAATTCATCCTTGACATTAGGATATGTACCGAAAACTTTTAAGTTGGCTATTATTAAACCACTCATTAAAAAACCGCAACTTGATCCTACAAAATTAGTCAATTACAGGCCAATCTCAAATCTACCCTTTCTGTCAAAAATACTAGAAAAGGCAGTGTTCTCACAATTATGCTCCTTTTTAGAAAGAAATGGTATCTGTGAGGATTTCCAGTCAGGATTCAGACCGTATGACAGACTGCTCTCATTAGAGTTACAAATGATTTACTCTTATCATCCGATCGTGGTTGTATCTCTCTGTTAGTGTTACTCGATCTTAGCGCTGCATTCGATAATCGACCACAACATTCTTTTGAATAGACTCGAAAATGATGTTGGCATTAGTGGAATTTCATTGGCATGGTTAAAATCATACTTATCTGACCGTTATCAGTTTGTAGCAGTAAATGAAGAGATGTCACACCGAACACAAGTTCAGTATGGAGTACCGCAGGGCTCAGTGCTAGGACCGTTGCTTTTCACCCTGTACATGCTACCACTGGGAGATATTATTAGGAAGCATGGCGTTAATTTTCATTGTTATGCTGACAATACTCAGCTCTATATTTCTTCATGCCCTGACGAAACTTACCAATTCACAAGATTAACGGAATGCATAGCTGATATAAAAAATTGGATGACTAGTAATTTCCTGCAACTTAATTCAGAAAAAACTGAATTTTTAATCATTGGACAAAAAAACTCCACAAGTAGTAACCTAGAATACTGTCTAACACCCGATGGCTGCTCTGTCAAGCCCTCGTCGTCAGTTAGGAACCTGGGTGTGCTCTTTGATACCAATCTCTCATTTGAAAGCCACGTTTCTAGCATCTGTAAAACTGCATTCTACCATCTTAAAAATATATCTAAATTACGGCACATGCTTTCAATGCAAAATGCTGAAAAGTTAGTTCATGCGTTCATGACCTCAAGGCTAGATTATTGTAATGCTCTACTGGGTGGTTGCCCTGCTCGCTTAATAAATAAACTGCAGCTTGTCCAAAACGCAGCAGCTAGAGTTCTTACTAGAATCAGGAAGTATGACCATATTAGCCCGGTTCTGGCAACACTGCATTGGCTCCCTATTAAACATCGTATACATTTTAAAATCTTGCTGATTACTTACAAAGCACTAAATGGTTTAGCTCCCCAGTACTTGAGCGAGCTCTTAACGCATTATACTCCATCACGTCTATTGCGGTCTCAAAATTCTGGCCAGCTGATAATACCTAGAATATCAAAATCAACTGCAGGCGGTCGATCCTTTTCCTATTTAGTACCTAAACTCTGGAACAGTCTTCCTAGCATTGTTCGGGAAGCAGACACACTCTGTCAGTTTAAATCTAGACTAAAAACACATCTCTTTACTATGGCATACACATAAAACATTTTTAACAAATCAGTTAAATGATTGTTTCAGGCTGCATTAACTAGGTCAGCCGGAACCAGGAACACTTCCCATAACATCATAAGAAGAATGGCATCTACGCTAATGTTAGTCTCTCTGTTTATCCCGAGGTTTACTGCAGTTGGCCGGATCCGGGCCGTAACCGGACCAGATGGTAGACCTTAGCCTGGACATGACGACCGCATCCCTGAAGTGTCTGTAGAGACCGTGTCAATTAAACTGTAAATGCCGCATCGACACAACATCCTCATTAAACCCGTCCCCGGCGTGACGACTCCAATCTTTCGAATAATCCTACGAATATCTATTGATCTAATATGACTTCTGACCTGTAATGTTGCCAGAATCATAATCATACACTATTTGTTCGTCGGCCAGAGGAGAACTGGCACCCCGACTGAGCCTGGTTTCTCCCAAGGTTTTTTTCTCCATTCTGGCCCTGAAGGAGTTTTGGTTCCTTGCCACCGTCGCCTTTGGCTTTTGGCTTGCTCAGTTGGGGACACTTAAATTTCAACTATATTACTGATCTGCCCGCATTGACACTATATGATAATTGAAATGAGCTGGATACCGTTTTCACCAGAGCGGCTGTACAGCCGAATCAAATTCTGTTGCATTATTTTCCTGTTACCACTGTGAAGCTGCTTTGAAACAATTGCCATTGTAAAAAGCGCTATATAAATAAAGGTGATTTGATTTTGATTTGATATATACTAGACAGATTATTGTCCACAAACTACAGCTGAAGTTGGAACATTCCCACCATAAATGTCAGTGTATTGTTCTAATGATTTTACGACTTAGACTCTATCGGTTTTAATGTCATGTATAATAACTTGTCTCTATGTTGTGTCTCTTTTCTTCCTGCATTCATGGCTGTAAAACTATTAAATGTTATATCACTCTGGCTGTTCTAGGCTTCTTTGGTTCATTGAATTCAATCCTTTGGCACAGTTATTTGATTGGATTGATTGCAAACACAGGATATGACATGGACAATGCCTCAAGAGTAGCATAGCCTCCAAAACATTGATACCTTTTACACATGCATAACACACAGTAAGATAAGGACCTATCAATTACATCAAAAGTGTGAAAAAAAATCTTATTCACACTGAATGTAAAAGAACTGCCATCAAAATGAAAAAGAAAAGTTTAAAGTCATTAAATATAGCTACACCAGCCAGAATATCAAAAACAGAAGTTCAAGATGCACTGAATCCGGTAAAACGCATTTATTGTTTGCATAATCGAATAAAGGAAAGTATAGTCGCTACTTAAAAAAAATATATATATATATTTTAGTATAAAATGTGATTATTCAGTTCATTATATTCAGTAGACTGAATAGATCCAGTAGAGTAAATGACATTGTCACTCTAACCTGGGCAAATTGAGTACCAGTCAGAGAGCTGCTCACAATTAACAAAGCTTATTGACAATCAATTTAAAACGTTATCATCCAACGTGATGGCAAATAGTCTTTTGACTGGCCAACATTGGTCATGCTTTACTTTTCTATTCTGTTTCAGTCTCTCAAATTATTGGTAATTTAATTAAATGCAGTAAATTTTGAGGTCTTTCCTCAAATGTTTGGTTGAACACAGCAATCATGCTTGTATCTGCACCAAAACAAACTTGTATCTGCACCAAAAGATTGCCTGAAAGAGGTGGTCTCTGCCCCACTGAAAATGAACTCTGGAGCAGTTCAGTTGAGGTGAGAAAGCAATCCAATCCAACGGACAAACAAACCGAACAGTATCATAATTCATAACGAGGAATGGGTTATATAAAAAGCAACAGTGTCTGATTCTGTGAGTTTTTGTGGTTGAGAACCAAAGAGCGCCTCTTCATCTTAAAATGTTGTGGAATTGCTTTTCTCTGTGCATTGCAAGAATGCTGCCCCGATGAAGCCTTGATTCCCGCTCTAACTGCATTAACCCTTAAATGCATACAGGGTCTTAACTGACCTGGGACGTCATTCACTACCCTCCTCCTCATTCATTTTTTAAAGTTAGACATCAACCTTCTTAGTATTCCTCAATCAATTCATTATAAAACATTATAAACAATATCTTTCACTTGATGGTGGATCTGGTGAAGAAGCTGTCAGTGATCAAAATATTGATTTTGAAGATGTTGAAAATGATAGTTTTGAGAATATGTTTGAGATTACGAATATGAGCCAGAGGCTGAATGTACTGGGAAACGAGCTCTGACGAGGACAGTGATTATGGTATAAAACATTAACAAATCAAAAATACCAGGAGAATTTTATATTATTATGAGAGGTAGAGATCCATCCGCATTAGATATAGATCCGGGTCGCTAAAGACCCAAATATGCAATAATGATTGGCGGAACATTCATGCATTTAAGGGTTAAGTATTATAGGCCTATTTTAAATATAATTAAATATAATTTATCAGTCAGTGTGGGAATGATGGCTACAAGCCCGATTCCAAAAAAGTTGGGACACTGTACAAATTGTGAATAAAAAAGGAATGCAATAATTTACAAATCTCATAAACTTATATTTTATTCACAATAGAATATAGATATATCAAATGTTGAAAGTGAGACATTTTGAAATGTCATGCCAAATATTGGCTCATTTTGGATTTCATGAGAGCTACACATTCCAAAAAAGTTGGGACAGGTAGCAATAAGAGGCCGGAAAAGTTAAATGTACATATAAGGAACAGCTGGAGGACCAATTTGCAACTTATTAGGTCAATTGGCAACATGATTAGGTATAAAAAGAGCCTCTCAGAGTGGCAGCGTCTCTCAGAAGTCAAGATGGGCAGAGGAACACCAATTCCCCCAATGCTGTGGTGAAAAATAGTGGAGCAATATCAGAAAGGAGTTTCTCAGAGAAAAATTGCAAAGAGTTTGAAGTTATCATCATCTACAGTGCATAATATCATCCAAAGATTCAGAGAATCTGGAACAATCTCTGTGCGTAAGGGTCAAGGCCGGAAAACCATACTGGATGCCCGTGATCTTCGGGCCCTTAGACGGCACTGCATCACATGCAGGAATGCTACTGTAATGGAAATCACAACATGGGCTCAGGAATACTTCCAGAAAACATTGTCGGTGAACACAATCCACCGTGCCATTCGCCGTTGCCGGCTAAAACTCTATAGGTCAAAAAAGAAGCCATATCTAAACATGATCCAGAAGCGCAGGCGTTTTCTCTGGGCCAAGGCTCATTTAAAATGGACTGTGGCAAAGTGGAAAACTGTTCTGTGGTCAGACGAATCAAAATTTGAAGTTCTTTTTGGAAAACTGGGACGCCATGTCATCCGGACTAAAGAGGACAAGGACAACCCAAGTTGTTATCAGCGCTCCGTTCAGAAGCCTGCATCTCTGATGGTATGGGGTTGCATGAGTGCGTGTGGCATGGGCAGCTTACACATCTGGAAAGGCACCATCAATGCTGAAAGGTATATCCAAGTTCTAGAACAACATATGCTCCCATCCAGACGTCGTCTCTTTCAGGGAAGACCTTGCATTTTCCAACATGACAATGCCAGACCACATACTGCATCAATTACAACATCATGGCTGCATAGAAGGAGGATCCGGGTACTGAAATGGCCAGCCTGCAGACCAGATCTTTCACCCATAGAAAACATTTGGCGCATCATAAAGAGGAAGATGCAGTTGACAGTTGAGCAACTAGAAGCCTGTATTAGACAAGAATGGGACAACATTCCTATTCCTAAACTTGAGCAACTTGTCTCCTCAGTCCCCAGACGTTTGCAGACTGTTATAAAAAGAAGAGGGGATGCCACACCGTGGTAAACATGGCCTTGTCCCAACTTTTTTGAGATGTGTTGATGCCATGAAATTTAAAATCAACTTATTTTTCCCTTAAAATTATACATTTTCTCAGTTTAAACATTTGATATGTCATCTATGTTGTATTCTGAATAAAATATTGAAATTTGAAACTTCCACATCATTGCATTCTGTTTTTATTCACAATGTGCAGTGTCCCAACTTTTTTGGAATCGGGTTTGTATAAGTGTTTGCATGTGTCACAACAGCTACAGATAAAGATAAAGCCACAATAAGCTTGTGGAGCAAACTTGTCAATCCATCTTGATAACAGGTGAACTCTGACTAATAAGAGGACAGTTTTACTCACATGTGACTTGTGTAAACACATTTTGGTACACTTTGAAATGTTGCCTTGTCAAAGCAGAACGAACCAAGAAGAAAATGCAACAATCTTAAATGTCTAATTTAATAAAGATAATATGCATTTCTGAGGCCTATCAAAGCTTGTGTAACAAAAACAAGGCAGGCTGTACAGGATTCCTGGAAACAGTTGCCTTTCCAGATAACAGCTGTGTCTGCCGTGTTTATGTACTCTTAGGGGCCATTTACACAACACCGTTTTCAACTAAAAACGGAAAACCGTTCATTTACATGACAAAAGCATTTGTGGGGAAAACGTTAACTTTTGAAAGGTTTAAAAGTGCAAGTTTTTGAAAATGATACCGTTATCTTCTCTGTGTAAACTACAAAAACATGAATTTGTGAAACAATGAGTCAAAAGGGCTTTATTAAATTAATTTAGGATTTATGTTCAAACTTCCCCATAGAATTTATTTTAATATGAATTTGAAAAAAAGAATATAAAATAAAATTAAAGTTTTTATTTCAATGTAAAAGTACTGTTGTAACCTCAGTACCCACAAGCCCATACTTAAAGCTCTGCATTTTTAAGTTTCTTCTGTTTGTTTTGAGTTTGGAGATACATGATACAAAAAGGGATTGAGTTGAACCTAATGACCTATGACCTTTTTGTATTCATAAACAAGTGACAGGACATCAGATGGTCTGGGGAAATTTTACAGCTAATATGTTGTGCGGCAGGAGATGGTAAACAAATAACGACCTCAGGATAAAGGAACTGAGAAGAAGAAGTTCTTTCTATTTTGTTTAATAGGCATTAGAGTAAACAGCCTAATTTAATTTACTTTAATGAGCAATATTGGCTAAGGGCAAGAAAACACATTTGAGTACTCTCAGACAAACACGCAGTTGAACTGTTGGAAATGGGGTAGAGGTTTTAGACTTGCTGTTCAGACTTCAAGGACATTTTTTGTGAATGATTTTAAAAAGATGACTCCAGAACGCATACAGGAGACAGTTGTTTTCTTTTACAGGATGAATAGTACCCCAGCCTCACACAATAGTTTTTTTTGTTGGGAATGTGGCCACATGGAACCATGTACAGAGCCATGGGTTCACACACAAGTGGGACAAAAGCTATTTTATTCAAGCGGAGGGGAAAATAAAGATCAGCACATTATTTACAGGATGACAGTAAATGTTTGTGAATAGAGGCTATTGTGATGGTAATTCATTCAAGAGTATATGTGGCCAAGGTGAGATTATGTTTCTGAGAGAGAATAGAGGGCATGTCACTGCAAATGAGATCACGGTTCACTGCAGAGGGGAACACAGTCTACTTTGGATGTGCAGAAAAAACAACTTTAAAGGAATAGAAAGAAATGAAACCTCTGTCGTCACATTAATGTCGTTCCAAACCTGTAAGACTTTCTTTTGTGAAACACAAAAGATGAATCTTTGAAGAACATCCTGACTAGTCTTTTATAATGAAAGTGAATGAGGAATGGAGCTGTTCAGTTTCAAAATAACAAAAAAGTACCATAAAACTGTCGTTAAAGTAGTCCACATGACCTGTGAGTTGCATCTCAAAGTCTTTTGTCAGGAACAAACCAAAATGTAAGTCACAATTACCTTCTTCAGGCTTTACGATACTTAAGCTGTTCATATGAACACTTTGGATTTATGGACAAAAGCATAGTCAGATAAATTCCCACCATTATGACCGCATTGCCTTGACGCTGTCTTTAATGAAGCTTGAAGACAGATTTAGTAAAATGATAGACTAATTCATTATGTTAAGGAGCAGAATGTTATGGACATTTTTACGAGAATCAAGAGGTTTCTTTTAGGAGCATTGTTTCCCAGAAGGCCTGCTGTGGTTTGGCGTCTAGCTACGAATAAAATGGGCTTTCCCTTCTCTGAGCTCCCACTGAACTGCACTCTGAGGAACCCTCCTGCTGGGACTATGTCAGTATGATCTTTTTGAGAACAGTATATGCTGTTACTAAAACTAATTCATTTTGAACTTTTTGGTATCATTTCGTGATAAACATAGAACCTTCACAATGCTAACTGGTATTTTGAAAGCTACTTGAAACTGTAGTTACTAAACTGTAGCTTCCTAAGCTACAAGGCGCTGATGATTTAAAGTAGTTAAATTACAGAACAGTCCCTTTAAGGCAGCCATTTTGGTAACAAGCCGCCCAGTGAGATGAGTAGTATGTCCGAATTCATTAGCGAAAAGTACCCAGATGTCTCAGACGAGATTCTAACATGCACATCTACGGAGCCCTGCACATGACATGTGGTGGAAGAAAAATATGTATATTGTGGCCACGAATTAACAAATCACTCCCACGACTTACTAATACATCAGCACATTTTACTAATTCATTCCCTTGTTTCAAGTAATTGTGCGCACAATATAATAATTTGTGCCCTCGATTTACTAAATCGTGGCCACATTGTAATAATTTGTTCCATTGTTTTAGTTAAATCAAATTGAGAGAACAAATTAGTTCAACGTGGAATGGATTTACCAAAATGAGGGAATGGATTAATAAACTGTTGAAACGAATTCTTAATTAATGGTCACAATTTAACTAAAACGAGTGAATGAATTAGTAAATCAGGGCCACGATAACAGTGACAACACAACAAATGTATCATGTTCAGACTGGATTAATACCACAAACATTAATACTACCCTTATGCGCCAGAGAAACAAGCACGCAGCCATCTTTGGAATTTTGTGTTTAAACTTCCATTTTTGCGGCATCGCTGTTGAAGAGTAATTAGCTGGTGAAGTGGATTTACTTATCGTAGAGTTAATGAAAGTTATCATGAGCGTTGTAATGTCTGAAGCAGATGTCATAACAAATGGCAGTAGACTGGGAAGATTTTAAAACGAGCGGTTCATTCATAAATCCGTAAGATCTTACCTTCATGCTGTGGAAATACAAACCGGAAGACAGAACACAAGCAGTGCAGCACTAAAAAGGGGCGGGGCTACATAAGGTCTATATTAGTTACCCGTCAACACTGATGCTGACATAGTCATTTCTGTGACATTCACTGCCCCAAAGCACAATAGGGTTGCCACCTTCAGTGTAACAAAATAAGGGACACCCATTCACACCCATTCACGACACCCAGACCCCAACCCCCCCCCCCCCCCCCCAAAAAAAAAACCAAAAAAACAATTGCATCAAAGACTTCAAGGACACAAATAAAGAATAAGTCATGAACTGATTATTTCAACAATGACTTAACAGTTTAACAATAAACCATAAGAAAACATGAGATCAAGTATGTGAACTTGCAAAAGAACACATTTTATATTTGGTTATTTTATTTTTTTCTAAATAACTCTTTAGTAGCCTATTTGGTGCACTTTAAAGGGATAGTTCACCCAAAAATGAAAATTCTGTCATCATTTACTCACCCTCATGATGTTCCAAACCTGTATGAGTTTCTTTGTTCTGCTGAACACAAAGGAAGATATTTTGAAGAAAGTTTGTAACCAGGCTGCTTTGGGGACACCACTGAGTTCCATAGTAGGAATGCATCTTCCTATGTGTTTAACATAACAAATAAATGTATACAGGTTTGGTACAACTTGAGGGTGAGTAAATGATGACAGAATTTTCATTTTTGGGTGAACTGTCCCTTTAAGCAGTCATTCTGAACCAGTAATCACTTTTTTGACAATTCTGAAATTCAGAATTTTTTATTAATTTACTTAAATTATGACTATATTATTATGTAATTATTTGTCCCATTTTTATCTAAATATTTTTTTGAAATGTCATAAACTTTATATGACAGGATTATTTATTATGCATGATTAATATAGCCTAGCTAAATGATAAATTAATAATAACATTAATTAGGCTAACAGGCACGGATGTGTCTGTCACCGCATGCTGCTTTAAAGGTGGGGTAAGTGCTTTCTGGTAACCGATGTTGATATTTCAAATCACCAAAACAAACACGCCCCTACCCCAAAAGGGTCTCGCCCCTATTTTGATAGCTCCCCCACACATATGTACGCAACGCAGACAACGACTATGGCAGAATCTGCTGTGCTAGCCGGCCAAGGGTATGATGTCATCAATAAGTGAAAGAAATGCGTGTTACTATGGTAATCCAGGTCGAATGTTCAATGAAAAAGTCATCCCTTCCATCCCAAAAACACAAACACAGTTCTTATGAACATCTCGATAGCACGAGCACGACAGCCCAACTAACGAATATATTACAATTATGACAAGATTAGAGGGTTATATCGATCACTAAAAGAGGAACCAAAGGAAACAAACATATATTAGGAGTTTATTATCTTACTTTTCGGACACACTGCGAGCTGACGCTTGAAACAGACAGTGGTTTGGGATGTGGAAATGAATGGGTCTTTATCATTGCTGACGTGAACGACGATACGATTGCAAATGGACAAACAAGCGAACATGACACACCAGCATATTCAAGCAAAAGCCAGCATATATTAGTTCTGTGAAACAAAACAAAACCAATGTTAGTCGCCTATCGAGAAGAAATAAAGCAACCTCGGTGTCTGATTACAGGCCTTAGCGCTCCTTGAGTCCTCTCCAGAGCTGGAAAGCTGATACTTCTTGCCTGACTGTAAGCCTTCTTTTGTTCCATAGACATTTTCCACATGTGTTTTTTATCTGCCATCTCTCTCTTTCTGTCGTCGCTCGGCTAATGCCCATCCTGTGTGTCGTGTCTTTTGAAAAATGACGTGCACTGAACCATCTCTTCTCCCCATCATTGGTAGACACGCCCCTTACTGCTGATTGGCTACAAGTTTGTTTTGGTACTCGGCCGAGACACTTTTATAAAGCATTTTTGAAATAACACTTACCCCACCTTTAAGTCAGACAGTCCGAGCAACTGAAATGCTTCTCTGCAAAGTGTACAGTTCGCCTTAGGATTATCATGAGTTACTGGACAGACCCAATGATACCTTTTTTCTATATCTGGAGATCCTCTTGCGTTCAAACGGTGGACACGATCTCGACATGTTTTTAAAAAACCATGCAAGTTTACAGCGCATGTTCTCGAGACTCCGTCGCTATGGCAACAAAGCCGCTAAAACGCAAACACGCGCAAATGGGCTTCTGTACTGCTTATTGTGAAATTGATTTCTTTATATTTGCTATTAGTATTCTCCACACTGCAAAAACCTTATGTGTTTATTGAACTGTGTGGACCTATGTAAAATACGGGACAAATCGCGGGACGCATCATTTTGCCTGTAAATACTGGACGATTCCGTATTTCACGGGACGGGTGGCAACCCTAAAGCACAATGACCTACTGGAAAAAAATTTCAGCAGTACTTTGCTTACGTAGCAGCAAACTTATCATGCTATTTTATTATGACAGCATCACATCATAACATTCATCTGACAGTAAGTGTCATCACAGGGTCAACGGTATTATCCCTGGCCCAACTGAATAAACAAGGCACTCGGTTCCATGCTGGTGCAGCTAGCTCTCATGCTAGAGCCGCTATTATCATGGCATGCTCCATTGTTAACTGGAAACATTAGTCTGCTGTAACAGCAAACTCCAGAGGCTTGTCAAACTGGTTGTTTAACAAGCAGGTGGTGAGGTCCTTCTCTCCTAAACCTCATTCTGTTTGAGTCTCAGCCCCACTTACGTCTCCCAGCAACCCAGCACCACAGCCACCAAACATGTCCTGCATACTTAAAAAAATAAATAAAAAGAAAGCAGCCTCAATTTATGTGAAGGGATTACGACAGTCGGAAAACTGTCTGCGACACTCCGTAAGTGGGCTAAAGAGTTCATAGCGACATATTCAGCAATTCCATGCCCATTTTTGCCCAGAAAATGACATAGTGACATGCCGGTCCCACTGAAATATATGCGATCATTGTTTTAAACTCCTCCTCCTACTGAGGAGTCACAGGAAAGAGTATCTGTGAGAATTTTTGATGATACACGATTTGAGTTGGAAGTAATGTTGGAAGGCGCGTGTTGATTTGAAACATTGTGGAAACACTGATCTGTAAGATAGACAATGTCATATAATATATCCATAATATACAGAGAGAAAGCAGAAAGCAAAGCTTTTGTAAATTATAGTGAATAATTTTGTTTAGGCTTCGTTCATGTTATGTTTCCAACTTGAATGCATGATATCTCATAACAAATCTCTGTCTCTGAGGTAGGCTACTCAGGTGGACTTGAAGGCAGCATAATTTACTGGAGGTCACATGGGCGGTTCACTGCGCTCCCATTGGTAGTTGCTGTATTGCTGTTCATTAGAACAAAGAATCAACAATGGTTGCTGGTTTCATGAACTTGATGAGTGATTCCATTAGCTGAAGGTACTTTTGAGTACTCTATTCAGTGCCTGATATCACTTTGGTTGCATCCAAAATCGCTTAAGTAATTACTTCACGTCTGTGTGGATCCAGATGTACTAAATCTATCATGTGACCTACCAACATCAGTTGCGTCACTTCACTACCATTCACAACTCCTCTCCTGTGGCCTCATTGGATATTAAAGTGTCCATGAGATGTGCACTTCAGTATCTCGATGGAAGTAGTTAGTCATCCGTGTACTTTTTGCTTACTGTTTTATGAATACTCTTTTCACATACTGTTTTTCGACCCCTGCTATATAATATGGAAGCAAGCAAACCGAATAGTTGATGATCCTTATTACTGCAAGTTGCTTTTATTTCTTGTTGTTTTAAGACTGTGTAAATCCTCACAGTTTAGTGAATGTAATGTCAGCACTCAAGTTTGAATGTTTTTAATATTCAGAGTCAGTATGACGTTGCTACTCACCTTTAAAAATCCCTACACAGAAAGGATAAGGGGTTTGAAATTGTCGTAGTTCATAATACGGTCCACATGTTACTGCGGTGAACTAAGCCCTTGTGTTTTTTCATCACTGTTCTCACAGATCGTAAGTCCAATCATAACTTTTCCAATGTGCCAAAAACACTGGCTTTTAGATGGGCTCCTGTCTGGTAGGAGAGGCAGAGAGAGTGTGCGTCTATCTAGTGTACAATCTGTCTATCACAGGGTTGTTGTGACCCTGGCTGAGGAGGCAATTAGAGGATAAATGCAATGCCTTTCTGTTTCTTTGGTTCTCTCTCTCTCTCTTTCACTCACTCATTCCCTCTCTCAGTCTCAGTGTGCCAGGACTGTTGCAGGCTGCAGCTGTTCCCCTTGTTTTCTTTGGGTATAATGAGGCAGTGCCGGTGCTGCAGGTTCTCATGATCTAATAGTTGAAGCGTTCAGACAGAGTTCACTCACTCACTGCTGTTTTTTGAGGGGAGACCACAGACATTTCCTTTGAATGTCTGCTCTCATGTCCTCTGCTGCTTTCTCTTCATTAACTCTGACGATTGTTGAGAGCCATGAGAATTTAAACAAGCGTAAAAACGTGTGTCAGGGATCGGTGGTTGTTATAAATACAACTCTCATGAAGAAGATGAGTAGCACTTACAAAGTCTTTAATTAATCCACAAAGAGAATACACAGAAGACCGCAGAAAAATCATGACACAACCCCTCTTAGATAGACAAGAACTGACAAACTAATTGACAGAAACTCAAGGTATAAACAGAGTGAGACAAGCCAAACTAAATGATGAGCACCTGAACTGAATCAATCAAACAATGTGTCACCATGGAAACAGCAGAAGGGAACAGAACGATTAGAACCAATTAGCAATAGCAATCTAGAACAGGAAGGAAGATGAACTAAAAACCTGAATGAAACAAATACTAAACATGAGAAAACTAACTAAAGCCTTGTCCACACGTACGGGTATTTTTATAAACAGTTTTTCCTCCGTTTAAAAAAAAAAAATCGCGTCCACATGAAAACGCAAAAACACGCTTGAAGCGCTGTCAAGAACATGCCAAACCAACAGGTGGCAATATAACCCTAACCGTAAAGCCATGTTGGCCAATCAGAAGCCTGGAAAAGACAGGGGCAAATACTGTTTTACTGTATATAGAGGTGATAAACTAAAAAAACTATTTTAAGGAACTATATGACAAGTTAAAAGTTTGGCCGCACCTACTTATTCTTTGTAATTATATATATTTTGTATTTATTGTTTTCATTATTGGTTTCACATTTTGATAACTAAGAAATGAAAGTATAGGAATTATGTAGTGAACACAAAATGTAAAATAAAGCAAAAGTATCTCATTTTAAATATATTAAATATTATTAGCGTTTAAAAGTTAATAATAAAAATAGGGCATCTATCCATCCATCCATTTACCAAATTGCTTGTCCTGAAAATAATCGATCAATCAATCAATCAATCAATCAATCAATCAATCAATCAATCAATCAATCAATCAACCAATCAATCAATCAATCAATACATACATACATACGAAAATGAAAGTGTAGGTATTATGTAGTGAACAAAAAATGTAAAATAAAGTATATTGTTTTAAATATGAATATTATTAGTGTTCAAAAGTGAATAAAAATAATACATCCATCCCTCCATCCATTTACCAAACCGCTTGTCCTTAACATAATAATCAATCAATTAACCAAACAACCAACCAACCAACACACACACACACACACACACACACACACACACACACATACACATAATTAAATTAATTATGTAGTAATGCAAAAGTATCCTGTTTTAAATATATTAAATAGAATTAGCATTCAAAAGTTAAAATGAATGAATGAATGTAAGCAGAACTGCAACTCATTGACAAAACTTATAGTATATGCAGTGAGTCGCCTCTGATCTGAATGCACACTCACCTTGAGGACACTCTGATGGCAATATATTCCTCTCTTAACTCAAACAAATAGATTGGATGTTAGTCTCCAGTGTTGTCTTCATTCATTCATTCATTCATTCATTCATTCATTCATTCAGTCTATTTCCAAAGTTACAAAGACAAAATGCTTAGATAGCAAAAAACTGTAATATGCACATATTATATATAAGTAACTCAGTGTTGAATGTATTGTACTATTGTTCATTAATTCATGTTCATTCATAACAATAACGTTAATTTACACTAGAAATTTTAAAATATGTAATGTAGAAATGAATATTAAACTAGATTAATAAATGCTCTAAGATAATGCATTAACTAATGATAGCAGATTTAACTTTATTGTAAAGTGTTACCGTATATTTGAATTTTGTGAAGCTCGAAATCGACAGTACAGTACCACATCATTGTGTGAGGTTTTATAACACATACTGTGTGGAGGTTTAGCAAGATGTGCGTTTAACCCCTCTTCCCTTCCTCTAATAGAGGGTTCATTTACTTCAAAGTGACCTCAGCCGCTGTAAAAATATGATGTATTTTCCTGTCGGAGGTTGAGGCTTTGGCAGTGAGTCTAGTCTGTAATGTTTAAGGGAATGGTTTTCAAATTTCACAGGGGCCAACATTATATTCATGCAGAGAGACACTTACAAGATGGGTGAAGATTCTGGGACAGAGGAAGTCTTGACCCACACGAGGGGGGCAAGGAAGCAGTGCTTTTGTAGGGGGTTCTTGAAACCTCCAGACACTCCCTCTGTCTTTACTGGCACATAAACCACATCAGCTCTCCCTGATGGCATCATGCACTCTCCCTCCCGTAAATAGCAAGCTTTTCCTGCCTGTCATGCAAACAGTATGTATGTAGTCTAGACATTCTCTAGTTAGAGCATGTGTTAAATAAGGAACCCTGAGCTAAAGTGAGGTGGACATTGCTGAATGCTGTCCAAATGGAAGAAATAAGGAGAAAATCTCAGCCAGATGTTATGAAAAGTGTTTTGTGAGAGAGGTGAGCATTAAGGTTAACAACACACCGATTTGAAGTCAAAGTCAGTGGGGGCCGTGTAATCTGCTCTGACGAGACTGTGTGTGTGGGCTCTTCATTACTTATTCAAAGCTAAGACCGTTATCTTGACACTTAAGGAGGTCTATAATACCTGGGGATATCAATATGTTAGCAATGGCAGGTATGCAGCACATACTCATTCCTGGCTACAATCACCTATAATAAAATATTTGCTTGCAAAATAGTTGCTTGCAATTTTATTTTATTTTAGTTTTAGTATGCATCAGAGTATTACTTTTAAATGGCCATCAATAGTGAAACATGCTTTTTCCCTGCAAAAAAAGATAATAAATACATTTAAAAAAACAATAATTATAAAATAAAACAAATTTAATATATTAATTTGTTGTAAATAATGGTACACAGCTGTTCAAAATTTAAGATCAGTAAGATAAAATAATGCAAGGATGCATTAATCTTAATCAAAATTGACAGCAGAGACATTTAGGTTACACTTTATTTCGATGGTCCACTTTAGACTACTTATAGTCAGTAGAATGTCTGTTTGGGGACCATCAAAGGAAGTGTTAACAGATACACTATTTTGGCAAAAGTTTTGGGACGTCTGCCTTTACATGCACATGAACTTTAATGACATCCCATTCTTAATCCGTAGGGTTTAATATGGAGTTGGCCCATCCTTTTAAGCTATAACAGATTCAACTCTTCTGGGAAGGCTTTCCACAAGGTTTAGGAGTGTGTTTATGGGAATTTTTGACCATTCTTCTAGAAGTGCATTTGTGAGGTCAGGCACTGATGTTGGACGAGAAGGCCTGGCTCGCAGTCTCCGCTCTAATTCATCCCAAAGGTGTTCTATCGGGTTGAGGTCAGGACTCTGTGCAGGCCAGTCAAGTTCCTCCACACCAAACTTTCATGTCTTTATGGACCTTGCTTTGTGCGCAGTCATGTTGGAACAGGAAGGGGCCATCCCCAAACTGTTCCCACAAAGTTGGGAGCATGAAATTGTCCAAATGCTGAAGCATTAAGAGTTCCTTTCACTGGAACTAAGGAGCCAAGCCCACACCATAATCCCCCCTCCACCAAACTTTACACTTGGCACAATGCAGTCAGGCAAGTACCGTTCTACTGGCAACTGCCAAGCCTAGACTCGTCCATCGGATTGCCAGACAGAGAAGCGTGATTCGTCCCTCCAGAGAACACGTCTCCACTGCTCTAGAGTCCAGCATCCGATGCTTTGCATTGCACTTGGTGATGTAAGGCTTGGATGCAGCTGCTCGGCCATGGAAACCCATTCCATGAAGCTCTCTACGCACTGTTCTTGAGCTAATCTGAAGGCCACACAAAGTTTGGAGGTCTGTAGCTATTGACTGCAGAAAGTTGGCGACTTCTGCGCACTGTGCGCCTCCGCATGCGCTGACCCCGTTCTGTGATTTTACGTGGCCTACCACTTCGTGGCTGAGTTGCTGTTGTTCCCAATTGCTTCCACTTTGTTATAATACCACTAACAGTTGACCGTGGACTATTTAGTATTGAGGAAATTTCACAAATAGAAATTGCACAGGTGGCAACCTATCACGGTACCACGCTTGAATTAACTGAGCTCCTGAGAGCGACCCATTCTTTCACAAATGTTTGTAGAAGCAGTCTGCATGCCTAGGTGCTTCATTTTATACATCTGTGGCCATAGAAGTGATTGGAACACCTGAATTCAATGATTTGGAGGGGTGTCCCAATACTTTATAGTGTATTAAGGCAATATAGTGTATTAAGCAGACAGTCTACTAATACTCCAATGAGAGTTAGCTAGTTGCAAATTTACTTATAGATAGTAGAATGTCTAAAGTGGACCGTCAAAATAAAGTGTTACCGACATTTATAACGTTGTTCTTTTGAATTTTCTATTCATCATAGAATCCTGAAAAAAATGTATCACAGGGTCCACAATTTAGCAGCACAACTGTTTTTAACATTGATAATAATTATAATAAATGTTTCTTAAACACCCAATCAGTATATTAGACTGATTTCTGAAGGATCATGTGACACTGAAGACTGGAGTAATGATGCTGAAAATTCAGCTTTGCCATCACAGAAATAAATAACATTTTAAAAATATTAGAATAGAAAACAGTTATTTTAAATTGTAATATTATTTCACAATATTACTGTTTTACTGTATTTTATACAGTATACATAAACTGTATTTATGAGCAGAGACTTCTTTCAAAAACATCAACAGTCCTCAAACTTCTGAATGGAATGTTACGTATACCAACAGAGGCTAACAGGGCAATGCTAACCAGCCAAGCCTTGTGCACCTGGCACTTAGTGTTTGGAACTTACAAGTTCTCTTATGTCATATTCTCTGAAGACTATCCTGTCCATCCCACTGACTTTCAGGAAACGTCTGTGCGAAGACCTTGGCATTTCAAGAACGTCATTTTATCAGACTAGTCTATTTCTAACTGCAACTCTGCCCACATCATCAGATTCTGTCTCTCACACAGTTGTCTTGGAGATATTTTTATGTATATTTTTACTGCTAGAATATACCCTTCCATCAGTGAGGCACTCTGCTGTGTAATGTTGCATGCTATTTTGTCCATGTGGTTCCAGGAATGTCTTTCCATGTCCACTTGTTCAGTCCAGCTCAAGCTTTACTGCACAGACCACATGGAAACATTCTCCTTCACATAAGAAAATGTCAGGAATGACACAAGACCTCTCAAGTCTAACTTGATCACATGGTCAATGCAATACTGATGTCTCCCACTAGAGCAGTAGTAATCTCTGCACTAATAGAGTGGTGCAGGTATGACATCAATTTGTAGGCCAAAACACAGAAAAGAGTTAGCATTTTAGCACTTCCGGTTCCAATGGGTTTTTTGCAAGGGATTTTGGTTAAATGGCTGAAATAAGGTCTGTGGTGAACACAAGCTCAAGACACTTTCACGTTTTATTCTACAACATAAAAGACATCAGTATTACCCCACTCGTGATTTTTTGAAGCTGTCTTGAAAAAGGCGGTTGCTAACAAGCAGCTATATGGGACTACAGAGGCTGTCGAGGAGATTAAACGTCATCACACCAAACAGGTAATCTCAGTCCGCTTTTACAGCTTCATTATGCTTTTAATTCTGCTCTTCTAACGCAAACTTTCTGGGAAAATGTTTAGTAACGCTTTATTTTAAGGTAAAAAATGGAACACTTGAATTCACTGAGCTCCTGAGAGCGACCCATTCCTTCACAAATGTTTGTAGAAGCAGTCTGCATGCCTAGGTGCTTGATTTTATACAGCTCTGGCCATGGAAGTGATTGGAACACCTGAATTCAATGATTTGGAGGGGTGTCCCAATACTTTGGGCAATATAGTGTATACTAAATTATTTAATTTAAATATAACATTTGTTTTCATTCTAATAAAATTTTCCACATCCACCCAAAAAAATGTGTATATACAATTATAAAACAGATGGAAAAGAGATTATTTTTCTATTGAACTTTTACTTTATTATTTAAACAATATGCTTCACAAATACACCAAGCTTTATTCCAGTTTATATTTCTAAATACACTGGTCCACAATAAGCTTCTATGAGTAGCTGTTTCACCTGTTATAATATTCCTAATCTGTTTATTAGTACAACTGTGTTTTAGAATTTCAATGTCTCCTAAAAACATGCTGTCTTTAACATATATTGCCTCAGAAGAATCACTTCCACACGCTCTTACAAAATGTATAACTTGTTGAGGTGGCGTCAGATACAACAGCATACTCTTTTGGTGTAACTGGAAACCTAAATTTATCCAATAATTCACTATAAGATAATAAATTGCCGTCTGAATATAAAAGTTGTCTAACACAATTTTATTTTCATACCAACTATTATAGAAGAGAGATCTATTTTTATATTGAATGCATCAATTATTCCAAATAATATATTTATTTGGGGAAAAACTGTGCTTAAACACCAGCAATCCAGGTTTTAAAATCTTCTTCGAGAAGCCGTTTCACTCGGATACGTCACAATAGGGAAGCGAAGACTTCCGGTTCATGCCGACTTTAAGCTTTAAAAAAAAAAAAAAAAAATTATATATATATATATATATATAAAAGAATTTTAACTAGCAATCTCAGACTTACAGCATGTGTAAAATATGAGCTATTAGGTAAAGCTGTGAGAGGATTAGTTGTTGGTTTAAATAGATGACCTCTGTGTCAGCTTAAATGCTCCAATGGTAAAGTGAGAAGCAAAAATGATATTGTGATGAAAACTAAACATCTTAAAAGATTAATTAGACTCCATGAGTGTGTGTGCGAGGATTTCGAGGGTGTGAGGGGAAAAACGAGCCACTAAATGAGGGCTGATGAAAGCAGTGTGAATTAGTCATCATATTATGGGACAAAGTGTTAAATGATTCGCTCCATCCAGTACAGTCTCTTCACACTCACGCTCAGCTGCTCGCACTTTACATCTACACATCAAACACAGGCTCAAAAACCTTCACGTTTTTAAGCTTCACATTTCTGATTCGGAATGAATCGATATTTTTTTGTGGTAATCAACATTATGCCAGAAATTCTGTCGACTGAGCATAACTCTTACTGAACCTGGAATAGTCCTTTAAATCGAGGTCAAGGGTCAAACCTGGAGAAAAACAGCAGTGGTTATTAGTTTCACATGTAGGCCTACCAAGACCATGTCATAGCAGCTCATAACAGGGTCAACAAGTTTGGAACATGTAATGTAGATGGGCAGTCTGGCCTTTCTGTGACGGCAACGAGAATTGTTATGTAATCGAGGAATGTACAGAACTCAAATAGTATCATGTGATATGTGATCATGTGATTTGCGCTAGCATGTGCTCCACTGGTGTGTGTATTATATACAGACCCCGCCCCCACTAAGTCTACTTTTACAAAGCTTAAAGAATCAGCATAATGTATCGCCAGTGTGCACAACCCTACTGCTTTTATTCCGCTGTTCTCTTTCTCAGCTGTCGTCGGCTCTAGTCATCAGAGCCGTGTTGACAGGTCTGGGAACTGTTTTCACAGTTGGGGGTTGGGAGAACACTAACAGCACCGGTTTACAAGACCTGGAAGAGAATGGGACTTCAAATCCATGGCCACCCTCACACCTTACCAGCTGTGACTGACATCAGTCCACATCAACATCCCACCTTTGATCCAGTGGACACAGTGGATATGGGAACAAGTATTTAATCATTGTGAAAGTATCCTGTATGTGATGCAATTATTTTTGTATTACTTGTCTAATGTTGTAGTATTTATTATTATTTTGAATGATTAGCTTTTATTTTTATATTTTCAGTTGTCATTTGGGCTAACATTTCAGTATAGTTGTCAAGACTTTTTTTTTTTTATTTAAGTTTTTCATACGTAATATTTGTATTTTTTGTATAGTTCAGCTTTATATCAATTACCCAAAATTATTTTAATAGTTTTAGTTAACAACAACACTGGCATAATGCTCAATAAAATATTGCTGTCAGAGAGAGACTCAGTTACACTTTTATCCAATTTTAACCTTAGTTAACATATTTTAGCTGGCATTGATGACATCTAGTGTTGTGATTTGTCTGTCATCAGAAGAATTATTTTCCATCATGGAATTTAGTTTTAGTTTTACATCCTTTAGAAATGACCATGTTTTGCATCATGTAAATGTTGCCCTCTGCTGGTGTGGAGAATGTACTTAGATTTAACATTTACATTTTATTTATTTGTCATTTACTGACAGTGACAATGTAATTTAACACAGTAAATAGCGTCATAAATGTGTATTACATTTTTAAAAAATGAAAATATGAAAAACTTTACTAGATATGAGATGTTGATAGCTGTGGAAATGTGTCATCACAGTCTGTGAAAAGGGTCCATTGACAAAACATTCATAGCATTTCAAGCTTAGTAAGTACTTCACACACATATATGGTCACATGCATAATTCCTCATACTTGTGCTATAATTCTATAAATCCATTTGGTATGCTTTGACAGGAAAATAGACAAGCATTGATGTATATCTCAACTCAGCTATGACAAACTGAAAAGCGGAAATCAGACAAGCATGTGCAATGACATATCACACTCAAGTTTATTTGTTTCAGATTTTCTGGGCAGTATGTACAAAAAAAAGCAGTATTTACAACGATGATTGCACAGGAAAAGGTCACAGAAGCAGCAGCTAAAAGGAAAGCATAACAATGTCTAAAAATTCATACCCTGTCATCAGCATGGATTTTGTGCCGCATCTTTTTTCCCACCAGACATATTTGACTTCTGCACAGGAAAAGCAAATTACAGTCATGTACATGGGAACTACAAATAAATGGTAGAATCATGTCTCACCACAAGGGGGCAGAGAACCCCTGCGCAGAGCAAGCAAAAGCTGACTAAAAACACATTTAAAACATTTTTGAAGATTTGTTTTTTTATTGATGCACAACTGATCCCAGTACCTCTAAGGTTGTAGTTATAATGTTAGCAGTTCTTTGTAGTTTTGATGATGTCCAGTCTTTTAGTCCAGTATTGGCTGTGTCCGAAACCTCAGCTGCCTAGTCAAAGACTTCCCAGGCATAATGAATCTGCTTTCAGACAGGCTTCCAAGGCACTTCAATGTCATTTAATGATCTAAATGAAATTCAAGTGAGCCTTGAAGCCGATGACCATGAAAATATTTAGTAACTACACACAGAGAAACAGGGTGTCAACATTGTAGGGGTACAACAGCTTGTCACTGGGGCAGTACCCTTGAAAAGATATCGTTGTACCTTTTTTACACCTAAAAGGTGCATATTAGTACCCTAGAGCACAAATACGTACCTTAAGGTACTGCTATGAACCTTTTTGTGGTAAAAAAAGGTACAAATATGTCCTTTTAAGGGTACTGCCCCAGTTACAAGCTTTTTCTGTGTGTATAGAGTTATTTAGTATATATAATGTGTTTCTTGAGCAGCAAATCAGCATATTAGAATGATTTCTGAAGGATCATGTGACACTGAAGACTGGAGTAATGATGCTGAAAGTTTAGCTTTGATCAATTTGATAAAAATTCAGCTGAATGCAGCTTATACAGGATATGTATGTGCCTTTTTTTGCCTTAGTATATTGCCTGCAACTAATTTTTCAGGTTTCAGACAGTGCCAATGTCTGAGTATGCCATCAGGACGGACCAATTATGAGAACTGTATAAAAAAAAACATGGATCAGTAAAGACAACTACACAACATCTTAATGGTGTGGGATGAGGGGAGGTATAAAGGCAGTTTAATGGAAGCCGGTAAGGCAAATCATTTATCATAAATAGATTGCAAAAAATTTCTGCTAAGCTTTCCCCTTCATATATTTTGACACTTAGAGTAAGGCAACTCCAAACCACTTTACCATATTTAAGCTCCATTCAATGCTTTTTGCCTTTAACGGAAAGAGCAAACATCACATTGATTGATTTTTGGCATTAATGATTGGTTTATAGATTAGCAACAGCACATTTGTTTAACTCAGTCTGTTTAAAAGAGGACTGGCACATTGGCACACAGCTCAAATATTAAACCATCTGTATGTTCAAACGCAAAGCAAAGAATAGCCGGTTTGAATCGAGTCAACATAAAGAAAGGATCTCAGATATACAGATATACAGTTCAGGAAAAAATGAGAGAAGAGTCACCACAAGGAATGCCGCACTAAAGATGAAACTCAAGACACCGCAGCATTGATCACAGATAAACAATCAAACTGGTGAATCAAAGCTGAGCATAAACCATGACATACAGTTAGTTTGGTTAGCTGGTCAAGAAACTGATCTAAATTAGTATTTTAACACACTGTTGTTGTAACACTGACATGGCTGAATTTCTTATCTGTTTGAGGGTAAGGTAAGGCATCTACAATGTATAATGTAATATATTCAGAGGGTGTCTGTCACACCACCAAACTGTCATGTTTTGACGTCTAATCAAATGTGAATATTTTCTTTGACTCACACTTATTAAAATGCCCCATTTCTCCATGCACAAGTGATAATGGCAGATAGATCAATTATTTAAGAGTAACAGCACTATCCAGTTTCTGTCAAATAGTGAGAGAAAATCTCACCAATAATTATGTGCTATATAAATAAATATAAATCAGTACCATATCAGTTTTTGGCTGATATTAGAAATTTTTAAATATCAGCACTGGTCGATATTGGATGTATAATTGTTCATGATTTTTTCCTTTATTTGTACATTTAGATTACCTTTGTCATGTAAAGCTTATTTAAAACTCAACTTTAAAAACAATTTAGCAAATTTCAATGTTATATCCGTACATTATAATGCTGCGATATCTTAATTCACTAGTAGCATTTAAAAAGTTTAATTTTATTTTTATTTGTTGTTTCTTTACAAAAAAAGTATAGAATTTTAATATCTGCCATAACACGAAAATAATTAGCAGCTTATCAGATATATTTTAATATCGGTGCATCCCTACTCAAAGTACTATGCATTTTGACTGAATTTTCACAACACAACTTTTTTTATTTGTTTTTTTCTCTGCAGAAACACTTTTTGAGTGAAGTTACTCTTAAATAATGTCAAAAGATGTATTGCACAGCTGTTATGGGCAGCAATAAACATCAGATTTACACCTGAAATCTGAACAAAAGAACATCAATATCAGAATATGAGAAATGGCCCTGTCCCAAATAGTGCATTTGATGTGTGCTGTACTGGCAGATGTGCGATGACTGCATGTTTGTGAAGTCTTCGAGACCGTAGCACGTCCCATTTGTCATTTTAGGTTTCAGAAGGATGCTTTGTGCGCCTTGTTGCACAGCCCACCATTTGGGGCAGGGCTGAAAAAGCTTTCATCGTGCAAGCAGGTGAAATGTCCTTTAGCAGACCAACTTCACAGAATTGAATTTTAGCACAGTGTTAGGACCTCAAACAGCCTGCTAGTTTAGCCACTCATCTGCACAATGACATGTCATTAGACACTGCTACAGAGGAGGTTCTCATTCATTTACTGGTCAAGTCTGCGAGGGTAGTGAGTGTCCTGATGGAGGCATGGTCACATGATCGTGGTTCTGGGCCATGCACATGTTGTCACTCATGCAGCCGACTGGTGTCATCGACTCTTCTTCATCAAGTAACGGCAAAAACCAGAGCTCTCCTTGTCTCTCTAAGGTGTTTCTAATGGAAATGCTGTTCAAACAATATGGTGTGAGACAGTAATCAGGCCACTGACACTGCTGTTCCACCGCCGGGCTGAACCGTTCTAAGAACAGTAAGAAACGGTTTCAGTTGTATTTCTTGGTTCTCGGCCCGGAATTCTACCGTGCTGGTAGAATGTGTGTAGTGACGTCGCAGCTCAGGATGGTTACTTGTCTGTTTCCTGGCTACCAATTTCTCTGTAGCTGGCTAAGCGTGCTATTTGAGCAATGTAAACACCAATTAATAATAAAATTAAAAGAAATATCTGATCATTCTCGATAACGGTCCCTATTTACATCTCATATGGTCTGTAAACTCTTACGTTACCAAGGCAACGACTGACGCATTTGTATTACATTCCAAAGAGCTCTGTTATCAGCCCTGCAGTGGAAAATGAAACCATATCTGTACTGGCTGGATCAGCAAGGAATGGAATGGTTAAGCAAAGAGAATGGATTGGCCCGACGGTGGAAAAGCAGCTTATATTTTTTAAAGTAATCTCTTATGTATATGCTTAGAAATATTTTGTAAATTATAAATGTACTGTTTACTATAAGTGTACTGTGTATTATTAATGCATTTTATGACCTTGTTCAGAGTAAACATACACATTAATGTTGTGATTAGTAATTAATTACTAATTCTTTATAATTTAGCATAGTTAGTTAATAGTTCTTAATAAGGCTAATCTCAGTAATTATTGATAACCTAATAATGAACTATCTGTCTTAAATTTACTTTCCATATTTTCCAAAAATTTTCATATTTGTTAATAGTAGTAGATGAAGTGTTAATGTAGTACTACTCATTTATCATGCATAGTTACCCATTAATGATGAACAATTAAAGTGTTACCAAAAAAAGTTGTGTGGTCTATCTGTAAGTGTCCTAAAATTTCTTTCATTCAGCTTTACAAAAAAACATAATTCATATGTAAATGACCCATATGCACCACTATTCCTATTATGCAATAGTCATAAACTTGCAAAATGCAAGTCTATAGGTTATACAAAAGACCAGAATGTAATCTTCAGTGAAACAAAATGATTCAGTCAAGATAGAGATAGAGTATATCTAACCTGTTGATGGATGTCCATGAGGCAGTCAATCAGGAGGGGCTAGCAGTTCTGCACAGATGCACAGACAGTAACAGAGTTACAAAAGACAGAAATAAAGAGCGGCAAAGTCCACACACTTGCCCAATACTTGACTAAAGAAGCTGCCATTCTATATGTGCAAACTGCATGCATAACATACACACTTTAGTAAGTTCACACTAAAGCAGATACAACACTTAAATTCAGCATCTTTAGACAAGGCTGGCAAGACTCACCGATGTGGATTTGTGGTCATGCGGTCGCTCAAGTTTGATGCGGATGTCTGCCCGGTTTTGCTCCTGGTTCTTTCCACCATCTAGTTGCTGAGATCTGCCAAGAGCTGGAAAAATTATTACATTTATTATATAGAAAGACACACAAACACTACACTAATACACAAATATACCACTGTTTTTGTAACTATGTTAAGAGTGCGAATGAAGCTCTTTTGTACAGCTCGTTTCTCTCACCAGGAGAGCTCCCCCTACTGGTTGTACTGGTAGTGCTCATGTTGTCCTCCAGCCATGTGCTGTATGTGAATGAGTCTCGTTTATGAGGAGTATCTGCTGACGACAGGCTCTCCTGAATGGAACAAATTCAACAAATTGCTCTAAACATACAAAACATATGAAGTTTGTTTGAGTGTTTCTAGAGATGTTTATTACTTGTAATACATTAACAATTAGTGTGCTGTTCTCACCATGCCAGTGTCATAGTCCTCTGTGGCCTCTGTTTCATTCTCCTCTACCACACTAGCAAAGCTGCTGGCATTAGAGGAGGAGCGGGACAGGTCATGAGCTTCAGGAATGGACGGAGCCCGGCCGTAAATGCTTGAACTGCACACACACACATACAAACAAACACATACTCTTAATGCATTCACTCGTAACAAGCGTAAAACTTCCATTGCTCTTGTTGTCAGATCATTTAAATCTCCCAAAATGCACACCCTACCAAGCAGCAAATGTGAGTAAAAGCTGACTTTGGCAAGTAAATAAAACAAAGTTACTGGTAAATGCAGTAGGAACCGTAGTAATAATAGGGCGTTTCTTCTACTGTGGGCCATTCTGTCCTTGTGGACACTCTCACTAGTTTAGTTTGTCTACTAACAATGTCCAATAGTGGACAATTTTAACAGCCATTAACATTTCCCCCATCTCAGATTATAGACATGATTGTAATGAAACTTTAAATTTTTTTGGAAAAATAACTTGGAAAAAATATTCAAGCTAGTTTGGACACGACACGTAATAAAAAAATTAAGTGCAAATATTATGCGTAAAGTTCATAATTTTATTTTTACTAGAAAAGGTTTACTAGAAAACACTTACATCAGAAACATTATTTTTTGAATGCTGTACATTGCTGCAGCACCACTTTTCACCCTCTGCCTGAAATGCTCTGTTTTAGTCCCTGTCTCTTTAAAGCCTGCTTTTCTGAAAAAGCCTAGTCTGCACTGATTCGTAAGCAGGCCAGTTCTGTTGTGATTAGTCAACCTCTTAGAGCGTGTGTCGGAAACGTAATGCCCCTCACCAAAATTGGGTTTCTGCTCCCGAGACTTCATGAGCAGATGAGAAGAATATTATAACCAAGTTTTTCAGTCTGGTTCTCATGAGAGCACCTGGAGATTCAGTTCGGTTCAGTTCGGTTCGGTTCGGTTCGGCTCGGGTTGGTGCTCACACTGCACAGTGTGACCCATTAAATGTAACTATAAAAAATAAAACAATTAACAATAGCATTATTGCATGTTATTTAGTTAGTTTTTTTGGTAACACTTTACAATAAGGTTTCATTAGTTAACATTACTTAATGTATTAACTAACATGAACTAACCATGAGCAGTACATTTGTTACTGTATTTGTTAATCTTTGTTAATGTTAGTTAATATGAATACAGCTGTTCATGGTTTGTTCATGTAAGTTCACAGTGCATTAACTAATGTTAACAAGATTTTAATAATGCATTAGTAAATGTTGAAATTAACATTAACAAAGATAAATAAATGCTTTAAAAGTGCAGTTCATTATTAGTTCATGTCAACTAATGTAGTAAACTAATGTTAACTAATGAACCTTACTGTGAAGTGTTACCGTTTTTTTAAATAAAATAATAAATAAAGTGTGATAATACTATTATTAAAAAAAAATGAGTATTAGATAAAAATACAATGCTAATATTTACATTTTCATTTTTTTACTTTTTTATTTTATATGAATTTTCAACATTTTCAAACCTAAAATCAGCAAGCTTATATTTTTTTATTTGACCACTTATGTGCACCCTTGATTATATCTATGGTAACTATGGCATCAATATTGGAAGTCCTCGCAGCTGCAGCAAAAACCCCCCCAAAAAACAAAAAACAAAACAGCATCTCCTCAACCTTGAAATCACTTACTCAACTGTTCTTTGAAGGCGGGCCAAAGCAACCAGTAGGCGGCCCATATGCAAATGTGTAACATGGTGATGTAGACAAGTCATTGAAATAATGGCAGGACTACAAATGAGGTGTTTCAGGTACCAAAGTATTTTCTGTTTGGAGAGATTAACTCCCGTGGACTGCATTGCAACTTTGCAGATTGTTTACATGCACAAACAGCTATATTTCACGCTAATGGAAAGGAGGTTTTTTTCTTAAAAAGAATAATAGTTGTACTCGTCATATAACAAAAAGTTGAAATCAACCCCTGAGACATAAAAATATGGTTTAAGGCAAACTCATAGTCTGATCCTCACTGATAAATGTGAGCAAATCATATCACTCAGGTTAATGATTTTCACTTTACCTGTTCTTAGTGATGAGGACCTCAGGAGAGCTCTGATTGGAGGAGTTTTCAGACTTGGGGTCCTGGGAGGCGTGGCCACTGTCAGGAGTCTTCTGTGTGCTGGGGGAGCACTCCCTACTGCTGCACACACACACACACACACACACACACACACACAACATTAGAGCGCAGCATTAGCATTATGTTTGCAACTCTACAAGTCAAACATGAGGTGACGGAGTCCAAGCTCATCTGCAGTCTACTAAAAATTAGGTTTAGTTAGATACAACAGTACATGCTGATTTACATCACTACACTGAAACACATGACTTCAGACCAACCTCATTAAAGCACATTTGACAAAGGCCAGCTCATGCAAAATCAGTAAAACAGACATTTGATTGGCTAAAAAAAGTTAGCAGACCACCAATCAGTTAGCATGTTGATTTTGCATGTGCGACCAGTTTAATAATGTGCTAAAGGCCATAATTCATAGCATTTCAGATGCATTTCTATGGCCAGGTAAGGTAAGCAGCTAGTCTATGGTTAAAGAGGTGGCATTCTATGGTGGCATTTATACTTGGAGGGATCCACGATGAGCCTCCCATTCTTGAGAGTGACGCTGGGTAGAGAGAGACAGAGCACTGTCCTGTCCTCTGACAACAGAGCAGCAATTCTTCACCAAACACATAAACACATAAAAGGAAGGAGTTCAGTGTAATATTACTCTTTATGTTCTGCCTATATTTTATTGAAGCCATCAAGTGATTCTTTTTGTTGAGTCCTGCTCTCTCTTAAACACACTCAGACACACAAACTCTACCATTCAAAAGTTTGGGGTGGGTAATATTGTTTAAAATATAATTGAAAGTCTCTCATGCTTACCCAGGCTTCATTTATTTGATCAAAAATACAATAAAAACAGTAATATTGTAAAATATTTTGAGAATTTAAAATAACTTTTAGTGCTGTCAAATCGATTAATCGCATCCAAAATGAAAGTTTGTGTTTACATAATATATGTGTGTGTACTGTGTATAATTATTATGTATATATAAATACACTCCTTCATGTATATATTTAAGAAATATTTGCATGTATATACTGTATATATATTTATATCATTTATATTATAAATATAAATATTTTATATGTAAATATAAAAAAAAATCTTAAATATATACATGCATGTGTGTATTTATATATACATAATAATCATACACAGTACACACATATATTATGTAAACACAAACTTTTATTTTGGATGTGATTAATCGCGATTAATCGATTTGACAGCACTAAAATATATAAATTGTAATGAAATGTAATTTATTCCTGTGATGACAAAGCTGAATTTTCAGCAGCCATTACTGCAGTCTTAAGTCATGTGATCCTTCAGAAATCATTCTAATATGCTGATTTGATGATCAGGAAACATTTCTTATCATTATCAATGTTGAAACAGTTGTGCTGATTAACATTTCTGTGGAAACCGCAATACTTTTTCCCCCAGGATTCTTTGATGAATTGAAAATTAACAATTTAATGCATCCTTGCTGAATAAAAGTATTAATTTCTTTGAAAACCAAACTTTTAAATGGTAGTGTATGTATGAATTTCACAAAAGACCTTTCTTCTGCAAGCAGGTGTATGCACAAGGGTCACAAGGTCTTGAAACCAGTACTGTCGCAATCTGTGACTCTGAAACTGTAATGCGCCACAATTGCAGCTCCACAAGTTCAGAGGTTTCCTCATCCTCTTACCTTTTCTCCTGGACCTCCTGGATGTTCTCAATGCCGATAGCACTGCTACGTCGAGAGTTGAAGGGTCCTGACTTTTTCCTAGTTGGGCTTTTTCCAGGAATGATCAAAGACTGTGGGAGGGAACAAGAAGTTCAGTGAGCCGAGGATTCAAACATATAGATACCACCTTCACACTCTGATGGCCACCATGTGGTCTCAAATTAAACTTTAAAGATAATACAACCTGTATAGGTCAGGTCTATTTTATACCACTCTCAATTGTGGTCTATAATTTCTTATATCTGCGGAGTGCTCCAGTCTTTGTGAGAACAAAAGCCACTGTTTCGTAGCTTGACTGGCAGGGTGAATGTGAAGTGTGTGCTTGAGGGTTTGGAGATGAAAGATGGGAGCAGGATCTCCTGAGCTTCACTGTGCTCTCGCTAGGGACACTTTGTTCTCTTCAAGCCTGAGCGCTGGGATTTTATAGCTACTGCTTTATGACTTCAAATGAAAGGCCTTCAAAAAGGGCTTTTATCTAAAATGGCTTCAAAGGCTACGGAAAGAGTCTCTGTTGCTTTTTTCTTTTGTGTTTGTTCACTATTAGCTCACAAAGAGTACAATTATCAGACGAGGGGATAGAAATACAAAGAATAGTACATACTACATGACAAGAAGTGACATTGGACATTAAAAACGTAGCTGAGCAATGCATTACACACAGGAAGTGATGCTGAAAGCGGAGCTGTGATGACATCTCTGACTTGCACCATGAACATAAACACTGAAACAATGATGCTGAATGTAGATGAATCTATATGTACATGGGTCATTATAAAGAACAGTGCTAACGGTTATAAAAATGTGCAAAATGACTCTGACTGAACAATGCTTACAATAGGATATGATGTGTTTAGAAAGACTGGATAGTGAGGCATGAATATCTGCATGGAACAACTGTTAAAATGATGGATGCACAATATACCGGTTACATATCAGTTATCGGTCGATATTAAAGATATTACTGATATTGGATATTTAATTGTGCATGCTAATTTCCTCTTCTTTTACAATTAGATGAACTTTGATGGTTCATCTTTAAAAATAATAATGTATTAGTTAATTAATTTAGCCACGTAAATGTATTAATTAGCAAATATCAAAATGAATATCCATTTTTCATAATTTTGTGATGCTTAAATTTACTTGTAGCGTTTAATTAAATTATTTTACAATTTTTTATTTATTTAGACAAAATAGTAAATAATTTTAATATCGACATTTATCGGTTATCTGCCATAAAAAGTATTATATAGAAAATTATTAACAGCTTATCGGTATCTGGCATAATTTATTATCGCAACAAATTAAATATTAAATAAAATGTAATAAATAACTTAAATTAAATAATACATTTAAAAGGAAAAAGATGTCATTATAATTTAGTCTAGGTAAATGCCATATTAAATCAGAAACAATTAAAAACACACACTGGTGTCAATCGTTGTTGACAAAATATTTTTAAAAATTATTTTCAAACAATTTCCAGTGGACAAACAAAAAAAATCTCACTTATAACAATTAGTACTAAAACATTACAACATTGCAAGCAAAAAAATCTGAATGCATATCTATCCCCCAAACCCTTGTCTTTGAGTAAATATGGAATCAGGCCTATGACCTATGAAGTGCCATAATCCTATTTTTATATTGTTAGGACAAGTGCATTGAGAACAGATCTAGATGACTGTATCGGCAGCTGTATGGTGTAAAAGTGATGTTTAGGTCATGCGTTTAGGTCAGAACGAATGTTGCAGATGAGAAATGAGTGAAAGTTATACATGAACCTCTTCTATGGTTCCTATTCCTATGGCACTGCCACGCCGTCCATATTTACTGGGACTTTTGCCTGGGACAAGCAATGACTGCACAGAGCCCACAAAGAAAGAGAGAGAGAGAGAACGAGAGAAATTATGAGTCCATGCAGAAACTTATGTGTTATACAAACAAAGTAGGCTACAAACATCTGTTAGAGAGACCATGAACAGGGAGTAAAAAGCAGAGTAGCCACATGAGGAGAAAAGGGCCGGAGGAAGCTCAGCAGGTACGGGGACCTGTGAAGTACAAGAAAGCAAAAGTAGTAGCACACAGCACACCATTGGTGACAACGGGACAGTTGACATTTCAACACGGTTTAACAGTTAGTCAGGTTAACATTATTGGAACAGGTTAGTCAGACGAAGAAATTCATATATAGCCTATCATGCTGTTAAATAAACGCAATGTTATTTGTAACTGAGCTTTCTTTAATGGGACCTGTTGATATGCTAAAACTTGCAATATTTCACAAACTTTTTTTTATCTCTCAGGTTGTATGCTAGATCAGTGGTTCTCAACTGGTGGGTCATGATCCGAAAATGGATTGCTAGAAGGGGAAAACAATGCAAAAATATAAATAAAAACAATGTAATATAATATATATATATATATACACTCACCTAAAGGATTATTAGGAACACCTGTTCAATTTCTCATTAATGCAATTATCTAATCAACCAATCACATGGCAGTTGCTTCAATGCATTTAGGGGTGTGGTCCTGGTCAAGACAATCTCCTGAACTCCAAACTGAATGTCAGAATGGGAAAGAAAGGTGATTTAAGCAATTTTGAGCGTGGCATGGTTGTTGGTGCCAGACGGGCCGGTCTGAGTATTTCACAATCTGCTCAGTTACTGGGATTTTCACGCACAACCATTTCTAGAGTTTGCAAAGAATGGTGTGAAAAGGGAAAAACATCCAGTATGCGGCAGTCCTGTGGGCGAAAATGCCTTGTTGATGCTAGAGGTCAGAGGAGAATGGGCCAACTGATTCAAGCTGATAGAAGAGCAACTTTGACTGAAATAACCACTCGTTACAACCGAGGTATGCAGCAAAGCATTTGTGAAGCCACAACACGCACAACCTTGAGGCGGATGGGCTACAACAGCAGAAGACCCCACCGGGTACCACTCATCTCCACTACAAATAGGAAAAAGAGGCTACAATTTGCACGAGCTCACCAAAATTGGACAGTTGAAGACTGGAAAAATGTTGCCTGGTCTGATGAGTCTCGATTTCTGTTGAGACATTCAGATGGTAGAGTCAGAATTTAGCGTAAACAGAATGAGAACATGGATCCATCATGCCTTGTTACCACTGTGCAGGCTGGTGGTGGTGGTGTAATGGTGTGGGGGATGTTTTCTTGGCACACTTTAGGCCCCTTAGTGCCAATTGGGCATCGTTTAAATGCCACGGCCTACCTGAGCATTGTTTCTGACCATGTCCATCCCTTTATGACCACCATGTACCCATCCTCTGATGGCTACTTCCAGCAGGATAATGCACCATGTCACAAAGCTCGAATCATTTCAAATTGGTTTCTTGAACATGACAATGAGTTCACTGTACTAAAATGGCCCCCACAGTCACCAGATCTCAACCCAATAGAGCATCTTTGGGATGTGGTGGAACGGGAGCTTCGTGCCCTGGATGTGCATCCCACAAATCTCCATCAACTGCAAGATGCTATCCTATCAATATGGGCCAACATTTCTAAAGAATGCTTTCAGCACCTTGTTGAATCAATGCCACGTAGAATTAAGGCAGTTCTGAAGGCGAAAGGGGGTCAAACACAGTATTAGTATGGTGTTCCTAATAATCCTTTAGGTGAGTGTATATATATGTATATATATATATATATATAAATAAATAAAATAAACAGAATTTACAAACTCACTGCACGTTGCAGTTTCATTGTGGTTTTAAGGGCGTTTCTATTTACACTAAAATAAAATTGTACGAAAAATAAAAACAAAAGTAAAAAACTACAGTTATATAAAAATGTACAAAAATACAAATAAAATTATAAATAAAAGAGAATTTACACCACTGTCAATTTTACTATTCATAATGGTTATTAATATGTTATTAATTTTGCATATTGGTGGATTTATGCAATTTTCAGTATCAGTGTGATTTTAAGCGTGCTTTTATTTACTTGATTATGATAGATAATTTTTCTATGTGTATTGGGATTTCACTTGATGTTTAATATACTTTGTCCTGAAGCAAAACCAGTTGAGAACCGCTGTCACAAGGACCTTAGTGGGGCCCCCTCATCGATGGCCCTGGGTTGTTATGACATAATCACCATAGGGGGATGAGTCACTATACGCAATTTCTAATTTTCACCTCTAAGCTTTGGGATTGAAGTCCCAATAGTCAAAATATTGTTTTGCTAACATTTTGGTCTATATTCTCCATTGCGTAACCTGCTGTGAAGGTCAGAAAGTCCATTTGACTGAAATGGCATATGATAGTGCTATAAATAACAGAAACATTAACTGACAGAGGCATGGCTCAGTAACTCTGAAGTCTGTTCCAGCATGAGTCCCTCTGGGAAAGTGGGATTTCACTGGGCTCATAAGAGTTTTGCTCACGAGGGGCACTGGCATGACTTAGCATGGCTCTCAATGTGTGATAGTCCCCAGGAGCAGCACCATAAGAGCCACTGCGCTTGATGGAGCAAGAGCTGGCTGGCCGGAGGACGTCGTCTCTGCACTTACGCTGTGCGAACACCATACTTACCGACAGCACACCTGAATATTAAAATATTAGCACAGTAGAATCCATTCAACACACACACACACATATACATATATATATATATGTATATATAATTCTCTCTGCAGGTCCCTATGTGGTGCTGATGTGCGGCTGATCCTGTGGAGGATGTGGTAAGGTCAAAACATTCACAACCGTATTTATACTAACATTGCCGGCAGGCCGCCTTATCCTACTTCTACTTCAGATAATATTCATTCCTGAGAGACACTGGAAGAAAAAAAAAAAAAAAAAACCTCTCACATGACCCCTTGTAGACTATCTGACAGTATTTCAGTATTTAAAATTTCAGTATTTAATCAGTATTCCCTCATGAGCAACATGCAACGAATTCAAGACAGCTTAAGTCATGCACCTCTCAGAGGACCTCATCTTCACCATAACACACACGCACCTCCGGTGATGACAGAGGGGTTAAATGAGTAACAGTCTTCTCATGTAACATGCTTTTGGGTCAATGACATATTTATAGAGCATATTTATACTAGTTTAAAACATATGTGCCAAGTTCTCAGAAATGTATTCATGATAGATTTGAAAAACTTTATATAGTTTTTAAAAAAGTAACAATTTAATGACTTGAAAAAATGTCATGTGATCCAATCATTATTATTATTATTATAAAAAAGGTTTTTAAATGTATATATTTTTTATGAATATCACAAATAGCTTATTTATCAATTAAAAAAAAAAATTCAGGCAGTCACCACATTTTGCAACCTGAACTAACCTTATCTGGCATTTTAAGAGATTACTGATCTTGTCACACAGTCATGAAGGTCTTCTGGGCTCCTATCTAAATAAGTAATTGATTTTTTTTTTTTTAATTAAGCAGTTTTGGTAAAAATATATGTTTACCATTTATATAAAAGGCTAAATATATAAATAGCAAAATCATGAATTGAGAAATAAAATTTTCCATGATCTTTTGACATTATAGGCCCTATCATACACCCGGCGCAATGCGATGCCAGGCGCAACGCAAGTGTTTATTGCACGTTTCAGCCCGACGCAGTTATCATTTTCACGTCCAGCACCACGTTGTTTAAATAGCAAATGCACTCGCTCCCATCTGTTCGCCCATGGGCGTGCTGGTCTGAAAACGAGGTGTGTTCAGGTGCATTGCTGGCGTGTTGCTATTTTGAGGCAACTGAAAACGACTGGGCCATCGACCAACAAAAACCTGGTCTAAAGTCAATAGCGCAGTATTTTCTGTGTTATTTAAAGGGCACTTTAGTAATATGCGCCTATAGGTGGGTGCACAATGCGTGTACACTCTGCTTATTACACACACAAGAAGCACACAAACATGCCAAATATTAAAAATAAATGGATTCCTCTCTGGAGAAGCGTTCAGTCTTTTCGCTCAGAAATTCCGTCATGTAAATAGCGAATCTGCCATGGTGCGAGCACAACTGGCTTTTAAAGGGAATGGGAGATGAGACCGTTTATAGCACATTACGCCCAAAACACACCCGTGACTCATTAAGAGACTACAACCCTTTTGGACAATGCGCCTGGCGAACCGACCGTTTTTCCGTCGTTAAATTAGCAAAAGTGGACCTGTGCCATGCGCTTCAGACCATGCGCTCAGATTGTTAAAATAGGGCCCTATGTCACTACCTCATCATGAACTACATTTCCCATTGGCTGGATTCATTATGGTCTGATTAATTCCAACTGAGTGTGATTAACTGGTTTGTGTTTGCCTTTATAAGCTCTGTGTTTTCATTTACTCATTGGGCCTCATTCATGAAACACGTGCAGAACGAATTAGTGTGTAAATCGTTTGTAAAGCCGCTCTGATGTAAATTTTCAGATTCACAAAAATGTTTGTATTTTCAAAATGTTAGTTGGTACGAAAGAAATGTACACCTGCTCCCTACCACGTGTAAAATGGTACGTAAAATGCACGAAGTACCATAATAATATTTCACAAGTTGATTTGCCCTTTTTTTTTTTTACTGTTCAACTTTGGGTAATAGGCAGCGCTCATCACTGTCACTTTTTACCTGGTCGTCCAATCACAGTGGAGGAGGGGCGGGACAAATATTACACCGACCAATCCTACTTGTACACCGACTGAACAACAATGGAGAAGTTAATATTGCTTTTTACAGCATTTTTATATTCAGTAATATTCTTCAAAATAAGATACTAGTAACACATTACTGCCATGGATATTCTGTATCATAGCAATCAAAGTATCTCAGCTGGAAAAAGGCTGCGCTTGCAAAACGCCACCAGCTGGCCATTTTCAGAAGAGCACCAGACATCTTTTAGCTGGCTAAAAAACGATAATATTTATTGCTAGGCATATGGCCAATTAGTCTCTTTAGCATTTATGCAAAATACTGGAGCCAAACCTGAGAAAGAAGTCCAGAAGATTCCACAGCATTCCTGGACACATCATTTGCAGTTGTAACTCAGGGGCAGGAATTATGCTAATTATGAATGAGCGTGCACGTGCGCCCTATTTGCAAATGTTTGGAATTCATTAATATACACACGTTTAACTACTGAATCCGTGGTATATGAAGCGTTTGTGAATCTGGAGGAGAGTTTTCGTAAAGGTCCATTTTACGCGCAAATTACTCAGAATTTGCTCGTATATTTACGAAGGTTTCATGAATGAGGCCCATTGTGAAGTCTTGTTCGTGTTACACTGTATGACATAATCAGTATGACGTCATCAGTATGACATCATAGTTCGACGAAAGCACACTTCTGCAGAAGAAGATCAATGCCTACTCACTTGATATCACCCTGACATCATTGCCTCTTTAGCCCCACCCACCAATTCGCACATGTCATGTAGTAGTAAATACGACAGAGACATAAACACAGGATTAATCTAGCAACTAGAGTAATCTATAGAGATGCCTCTGAGGATTACAAGACATTTTGAAGTTCTGGAAAAACACAGCCTTCCTTGTGATCCTAAGTGTGGATGAACTTTATTTTTAATAAAGTTCCAGATCACGTCAGTAAGACACTGTTTGTTTGCTTCATTTGACGGCGGATGAGTTTTTAAACAAGATAGAGTTCGATGCAGGCTTTTCAGAGACTCAAAATTAAAGATGACGCAGTACCGACTGTATGGGATCTGACAGCAATGTTGCAAAACACAAGTGTGAGTAACAGTGTTTTTACTATTTGTCAATTGTCTGTTACAGATCGTTGATATGTACTCACTTTACTGAAAATGATGAACGGTGAATGTAAGCGACAAACAACGGTACGTTCATTCATAATTCGAACACGAAACACCGTAAACGTTATCCTGTCAACTACAACTGTGGTAACTCCAAGTACTTACAGTAAACTTTATTTGCCACAACCAAGACTTATAAAGCATATCTAATATGCATAAATGTTACACAGTGGCAAATGTTTCAACTATGTAGAGATAAACCCCTTTCTGTATAGCGTCTTCGTTTTAACACTAATATAATGTAATAAAATACAATACTACCTCACAAATACATAAGGAATAAATATAAATAAATAAAGATGATTAATTACCAAGCTGTTGCAGACTGGAGTAGCCTTGGTATTTGAGGTGTAGGTTTGTTTTCTAATTCGGGATCAGACTCTGGCTCAAACATGTATGGCGATTACAGGAAGTTTTCAAAACAATTCAAAAGTGCAAAACTGTTACTCAATCGTAATAGTGGGCGTTTACTTCCAAGTCACAGACAGTGTGTTAAGAGAGGGTTGAAAACAGGATAGAAAATAGCCTATTACTTCTAAATTAGGATGTTTTTTGATGTAAAAATTGAGTGGACCTCAGAGAACATTATAGTTTTTTTAATGCAGTTCGTGACCCATTTAAGTTTACTTTTCAAGAATTTTATTAAGGCTTTTTCTCCATTATGAAGAAATTATCAGGACGATTATATCACCCTGACATTTTTAAATAAAGATATATATCAAAATTATTTTTAATACAGGGATTAAAAAATATGCTCATCATAAAAGTGGTGTATTGAAGTCACTGAATGGCTTTTTAAATGTACTTTTGAATAAATTAATGTCATTGACCCTTTTACTCTTTTTTGACTGTTGCTAGAGCAGCGAACATGAGGAAGGCCAGTGAATTCAAGTGATCCTTTCAAGAAACATTCCTGAGGTAAACTCAACTGTAATTAGTGAAAAAGTACAGTGAAATACAGATTGAGAATATCAGTGACTGCAGAGATGACAGACAAAAAGCATGATGGGAATGAGGGGAAAAAAATGTTAAAGGACTTGTGCATGAGGGGAGTTAATAAGTTGAGGTTCGTTGATTAATCATTAAATATTTCGCCTTCGTTGTGTTGTTTGTCCTTAGTTTGGCAACTCTGAACATCTCTGCATGTGCTTAAGTTTCAGTGTAGTAAGGAATTAGTGAAGTATGTGTAACCAGGACTGGGTTTTTACCTCATAGTGGAGGGTAGTGAGGGGACTAGCATAGTTTGGCCCATTGGGAAGCCGTTAGGGGGGTTACTTACTATCCCAGGGGTTTTGGGGGTCTCTGGTGAGTGGTGGTTGATGTTGTTGTGGGTGAAACCGCTGTGAATATTGGAGACTGTGTACTTCCTGATATTGAGGCCCATGGTGTCCAGAGACTGGCTCCTGCTGCGGATCACCCGCTACAGCACAGGGAGAGATGAGGAGGAGACACAGTGAGCAGCGGCAGGTCAGGGTGGGCCAATGGAGTGGGTGTGAAGCCAATGAATCAAGTTGCTAAAATGACTCAAGCAACACCTGAGTGAACCACAGGTGAGGAGAGAGTGCAGTTTTGTCCTTAAAGAAAAAGCATGGCCAGAGGGAGGATGGTTGATATGAAGCCTGGGCACAGGAAGTCATTGAGAGCATGGCTAAGAGCTACTGAAGCTAGCAACCATTAGAGGGCAGAACTGCCTGAGAGTGTTAATGGATATTGATTAAACATCACCCGCTAAAGTGCTGCCCGATTTCAAGGGAAAACTCCCAGAATGCCACAACCACAGAAGAGGAGAACATCCTTTATGCTAATGAGTTTGGCTACAGAGAGCTGCTGAAGAAAACTGTGTGAATAAGTGGTTGTGGAAGCAAATAAAATAGGTTAAAAGAGAGATAATGAAAATGATTTATAAGAAGTCTGATTGATTTTTATGTCTGGATAACCACAATCAATGCGTGAACACCACTGGAGACATTCAATTATAAACCCGGCTGCCGAGCACATGCGAACAGTCTGTCTATAATGAATTATAGGCTGTTTTGAATTGTGGGCATGGAAAATTCTGTCTACTTGAATAATAACTAAATACCAGGGTTATTATAGTTAACTAAATCCATAAAAAAAAAATTTTGTTAATTAACTTTTTGTTAATAAAATAAATGTTAACTGAAATGTAATAAAATATAAGAAAAATTCTAATATATAAAACTTTTTTATTTCAGCTAGTTGCCAAAGCAACATTTCTCTTTTTCATTTAGTTTAACTTGATGTACTAAAACTAAAACTGAAATAAAACAGTACAAAACTACACATATTAAAATAATAATAATAATAAATGAAAAAAAAACACATGACAAAATTTCTAAAACTTTAATCAAAATTAAAAATAAAATCTTATTCAAAATATATATAAAAAAAATGTAATAGTATCTCAACAATACTAAAATAACACTGCTACATACTCATCAGGCATAATTCTGCATATTACAGGGAAATATTTGTGTACGATATGTCGTGTATGATTAATCATGTACTACTGATTAATTTGCAAAGTATTTTAGGGAGCAAAATAGTGTAGCGCACAAGATAATTCTCATGAGTGTATCTATGCTCGACAATGTGCTAATAGGACTAATTAGTGTAAATTATGGTAATGAGTGGTTTAATTTAGGTAGCATCGGTTTCATCACTTGGCAGCTGGAGACATAAAGACGGCACCATCTAAATCCCAAGAGAGAAAGAAAATGCTACCGTTTGTTTAGAACAACAGCAGCAAGAACAAAAAAGACACTCTGAACGAACGACTCATCTCACGTCATTAAAAGATTCATGAGTGCTAACATGACTAAAACAACCAGAATGCACCACGTCCACCATTCACACATAAGCCACAGTAATGTTTCACAAACATCCCCATCCTCCTCTATTCTGGATGTAAGTGCCCTCACAGAGACCTCCAGAGCCCGGTGTCCTCGTGGATTACCTTGAAAGATTCAAAGAAGCCCCCTCCCCCTCCTCCTCCATTCTCCAGTTTGTCCTCCTCTCCTCCCAACCCCATCATGGTCTGACTGTTGATGTGCAGCTCCTCGTACAGCGTCTCCAGCAGGGCAGACCGGGTGCGCTCCTGGTGACAAAAACGGGTTATTGTATTTGAATATAAATAGTAAATGAATGTTAGATGAGGCAGTATTCATTTGTTAGCCGCATATATCTTAAATGACATTCAAGGTATACATTTTATCAATACATCTCATTTCCCTGGGAATTGAACCCATAAGCTTGGTGTAACCATTTGCTCTATGAGTGAACGTGATTTCACAACGTAAAACGTTCCTGGATCAACATCCTTGTTGATCTTGGAACAATGTACACAGCATCAGTTGTCTGTGTGCAACAACGCCTAGTGTATTGTCCCTGTTAACCCTTAAATGCATGAATGTTTCACTATTACATTATTACATATTCAGATCTTTAGCTACCTGGATCTATATCTAACACGGATGGATCTCTACCTGTCGCGATAATATAAAACTCCCCTTATATTAGTTACAATTACTGAAGAATATAAAATAAAGCATATTTTGTTACCTTTTGGAGCTTGGAAGGGTTCAGTTTGAGCTGGTGTTTTATACCATAATCACTGTCCTTGTCAGAGCTCGTCTCCCAGTACATTCAGCATCTGGCTCATATTCACAATCTCAAACATATTCTCAAAACTATCATTTTCAAAATCTTCAAAATAAATATTTTGCTGACAGCTTCTTCACCAGATCCACCATCAAGTGACAGAAACACTAATATTTGATTGCGTTCAGTACTTGCTCTGCATTAAATCTCTGAGCCATTTCAAGTTTTGCTGATGATACTTCCTATTCTTTTGTTTTCTACGGAGCCCCGCACATGACGTGGAAAACTTCATTTTTTAAAGTTTGACATCAACCGTTTTAGTATTATATTTTTTCTGCACAACAATTGAATCTTTGATGACTGAATAAGTGCAATTCACCTTTATTCCACAAGGTGGCAATGTCTGATACACAATGATGAAGTGATGTTTCACTCATAGTTAGTGCAGGCAGAAAACTACGGAGCCCTGCACATGACATGAAAAAACTAGTAGGCTAAATCGTGCGCATGATTTATTAATTCGTTCCCTCGATTTATAAATCATGCTCACGATTTACTATTTAGTTCCCTCGACTTGCTAAACCGTCCACACGATTTACTAATTTGTTCCCTCGATTTATAAATCGTGCGCACGATTTAGCAAATCGAGGGAACGAATTAGTAAATTGTGTGCACGATTTATAAATTGAGGGAACGAATTAATAAATCATGCGCACGATTTAGCCTATTAGTTTTTTCCTGCATGTCATGTGCGGGGCTCCGTAGTTTTCTGCCTGCGCTAACTATGAGTGAAACATCACTTCATCATTGTGTATCAGACATTGCCACCTTGGGGAATAAAGGTGAATTGCACTTATTCAGTCATCAAAGATTCAATTGTTGTGCAGAAAAAATATAATATTAAAACGGTTGATGTCAAACTTTAAAAAATGAATGAGGTGGAGAGTAGTGAATGACGTCCCGGGTCACTAAAGACCCGAGGTATGCGTTTCAGGGTTAAATAAACAAACAAACAAACATTCCAATCAACCAATCAGATTTGAGGGATAGGTTTACAGTTATTGTCAAGTTTAGGCTCACAAAAAGGGTTAGTGGCTTCTATACCATTCTTATTCACCTATCATTTCCCTCTGATTTTAGGGATAAGTTATGGGTATGGTTAGGTTTAGGGGTTAGGATAGGGTTAGAACTATGTTTTTGGACAGGATTAATGTTCCAGGATCAACAAAAGATTTTGATCCAGGAACATGTCTTACTTGGCAAACATCTTTCTTACATCTTACAATCACTCACCTCTAATTTGGCAAATTTTTCAGCTTTGTAACAAGCGTATTCAGCATTGATCAGCTTGGTAAGCAAGAATTCATGAAAGTCTGGACCCTGCGAGAGGCAGAAAGGTGTAGGAGGAGAACAAATGAGAGAAAGTTGGATGGAAATTAGTGGGGGGTTTTTGTTTTCATTACATACTGTACAATACTGTTCAAAAGTTTGGGGTCAGTTTCTTTATTTTATTATTATATTCGGCAAGAATGCATTAAATTGTTCAAAGGTGACAATAAAGACAATATATATTTCTGTCATGACAACTCTCTGAGTGTTTGGCATGGTAATGGGTATGACAATGTTGATATATTTGGTCTTGGCAGAATAGATCTGCTACACTGCTGCTGTTATTGCAGATACGGTATTATATAGCAAGTACGGTATTTGCTACTGCTGTACAATATAGCGTATATGAATTATCCATAGCAGATCTATACAGGTGGAGCTGGCGAAGGTGGAGGGGTTTTTAAACTGCGCTGCACTGCTAAGGCAAATGCTAATCAAGTATTTGAAGGTTGAGCATGTAAGATCATTGGCTACTGATACAACAGGAACCAATCAGCTGTGTCCTAAAGAAAATGATGTGATTGCAAGCAGGTTGAGTTAAGGACCTATCAGCCTGCGCCATCTAGAGTTGCATAACTTTGTATTTCAAATAAATGTTTTCTTTTAAACATTCTATTAACCCCCTGAACCCGAAGAACGCGCCCGCGCGTTTTGCTGGATTTTTCCTCATGACAGTGTAAAACAACTTAAAATACTCCGTCATTTTTGGCCTCACAGACATGAACGATATGTCTTTACAAAGCTTAAAGTGTCTACTTTTTTTTATGTACACTCAAAATAAAAACTAAATGTTGTTCTTTTTTTTGCTAAATAAAGAAAACAAACAGGATGCGCGTTCTCCCGTCTGTCTCCCTGTGATGTCTACTCTGAAATGCGTCTGAAAATAAACTCAGAACTCAGAGAATACTTGTCACACAGACACGACAGATATCTCTTTATAAAGCTTGGAATGTCTGCTTTTATATAAAAACAAGTATTCTCTGTTTATGTAATCCGTATGAAAACAGCGAGAGGTACAGTTCCTCCAGCGGCGCCTCATTAACTTTAATGTGGCCACACCCACACGTGCGCAAAGCGATTCACATGCAAATCATCCACGAGGAAGGAACGCGAACCTGTAAACGCCCCCCATCACCTCAAAACAAAGAATCAGCTTCTCCATTCTTCTGATTTTCATCGAGTTTGGAAGACACGCTGTGAGTTTACCTTGGATTTACCTCAGAAGAAACAGAACGTGATTTATGAGAATTTTTAAGGTAAAACATTTCTTCTCACTTATATTAGCGTTATTGATGCATAAACTTCACATTGTAGGCTACTAGTTGAACTATTGCCAGACTAAAATGTGTGAAATCAACGGAAACATGTTGAAATATTAAATAGGTAGGCAACCTTTCAATGCTAAATAAAGATACACGTACGACATGGGGATATCTTATGCTCTATAATATTAAACACAGCATGATATAAAAGTAGGGTTGCCAACTGTCCCGTATTAGCCGGGACGTCCCGTTTATTGGGCCTAAATGTCGCGTTTATTGACTGCTACGCTGATGTAACCACTGACTAAGGGGCCGTTCACATATGTTGCGTCTTTTGCGCGCTCAAGTTCGTTATTTTAAATATAGACGCGCGACAAGTGCGCTCAAATAGAGACTAATTTGTTTTCGTTCATCTTGCACTGTCCCTGTTTGCACTTGTGCCCTCAACGTCTCTTTTGCGCTGTATTTTTTTACCACTGCTCTATGTGTTGTTTTCATGTGTAAATCCAAGTAGCTATACACTACCGTTCAAAAGTTTTAGATTTTCTAATGTTTTCAAAAAAATTTCTTCTGCTTAACAAGGCTGCATTTATTTGATCCAAAATACAGCAACAACAGTAATATTGCGAAGTATTTTTATAATTTAAAATAATTGTTTTCTCTTTGGATATATTTTTAAAATGCAATTTATTCCATTTTATTTACTTCAGTTTCACATGATCCTTCAGAAATCATTGTAATATGCTGATTTGCTGCTCAAGAAACATTTCTTATTATTATGAATGTTGAAAACATTTGTGTACAATTTATTTCAGGATTCTTTGATAAATAGAAAGTTCAAAACAACAGCATTTATCTGAAATAGAAATCTATTGTAACATTATACACTACCATTCTGAGTAAGAGTTTAGTTTTTTTGTTGCTGTTTTGTTTTTTGAAAGAAATTAATACTTTTATTCACAAAGATGCCTTATATTGATAAAAAAAACAAAGTAAAGACATTTATAACGTTACAAAATCTTTTTATTTCAGATAAATGTTATTCTTTTGAACTTTCTGTTCCCTCTGGGTTAAATCTTTGATTTATCAAAGAATCCTGAAAAAAATTACACAACTGTTTTCAACATTCATAATAATAAGAAATGTTTGTTGAGCAAATAATCATAATGATTTCTGAAGGATCATGTGACACTGAAGACTGGAGTAATGATGCTGAAAATTCAGCTTTGACATCACAGGAATAAATATTGTGGAATATTCCACAATATTACTGTTTTTACTATTTTGGATCAAATAAATCCAGCCTTGGTGAGCAGAAGAGACTTATTTTAAAAAAAAAAAAACATACAGATCTAAAACTTTTGAATGGCACTGTAGGTCTAAAGTCTTTATGTAAAGAAAATGTATAGTCAGATGACTTCTTTTAAATTAAACGTGATTTTGTGAATAAGCTACAAACAATACATTCAATCATGAAGTCTCCTCACATGCATTCTCTATAGTTCCCTCTGTCACATTCCTCATTGATATTCAGGGGAGGAGTCGTTGACGCCTCAGGTGTGAATCACAGCATTATTCATGATGGTCCACACCCTTCCCGCATACAGCCATTCTGACAATAAGTGTCTTACAAAAGTTAAATGACTATATTGTTTTGTATGAATGAGTGATCAAAATGGTTTTCACATTGTTTTGAAGAAAAAACTCTAGGCAACAACATCCAGTTCTGAAAAGCCTTGTGAACAAATGTTTACTGTGTGTTATATGGCCTTATTTCGGTGATTTAACATTTTATTTTTTTCAAAAACTACGCATAAACATTATTTTCTCAAAACTACAAATTTTTATGTACATGTTGCTCACATATTACTGTAGCCCTGTTTGTGCTGAATACAGTGTAATCAGACTTTAGCCATTAATATGCTTTAAAGCAACTGAAAAAACACAAATGTCAGAGCATGTCAAACTTCTTCAGGGCCACAAAATATCCTTAGGGTCCAGAGGGTTAATCAAAGAATCCTGAAAAAAATCTTAGTTTCCACAAAAATATTAAGCAGCACATCTGTTTTCAACATTGATGATATTAATAAATGTTTCTTGAGCAGCAAATCAGTATATTAGAATGATTTCTGAAGGATCATGTGACACTGAAGACTGGACTAATAATGCTGAAGATTGAGCTTTGCAGACACAGGAATAAATTACATTTTAAAATATATTAAAACAGAAAACAGTAACTTTAAATTATATTTCACAATATTATTGTTTTACAGTATTTTGACCAAATAAATGCAGCCTTGGTGAGCATAAGAGGTTTCTTTCAAAAATCTTACAAACCCCAAACTACTGAAAGGTAGTGTATTTAGCAGATACTTTTTCCTTCCAAATGCCACTTAAAGAGCATTTTAAGTACTGTATATATTTAATCAGTGCATTCCTTAAGAACTGAACCCATGATTTGATGTTGCTAGTGCAATGCATCTAAATTAGATTCATCAGCTCACTTTCTTAAAAATGGCTGGGTTGGGGAGGGGTGGTCCGAAGAAGGGGACATCATCTCGCGCTGTTACCGAAACCTGGAGAATGACAAATACGTATGTGTATCACTTACTGACTCACAGAGAAGTGTTACAGAAGCACTAGATTGCAGTAAAACTGTGATGATGTACAGTACCTTGTAGAGGACGTTGTCAGAACAGGCATTTTCCACTTGCACCACTACATAGGCATGCAGGAAGTTGGAGGCAATCATGTCTGGCACAAATGGAGTGCTCTCCTCTTGAAACACGATGGCCACGATGTCATTTCCTATATGCCTCTTCCTTTGTAGCTGTAATAACAGAACACAAGAGAGTTTATTTTCATAATCTTTCATTTAAAATCTCTTCATGTAACTGCACTTTCAGCATGTACGCAAACTCAAATACTAAACTCAAATACTGTTAGAGTGAGATTTCATTTGAAAAATTTAGAATGGATTAGCAGCTTTCAGGTCAAAGAACAATTAAAAAACGGGTCCTGGATGCTGATTGGTCAATACAGTGTTGCAGTCTGCTAAAATACACAATAAAATAATGTATGATGCAAAACACCTATTCACCATAGGTTTATAAAGGCTAACGATTAACCTTTAATGAACCTACACTACAGTTTAAAAGTAATATTATGAAATATTACTACATTATTACATTCTCTTTTAAGATATTTTAAAATGTAATTTATTCCTGTGACGACAAAGCTGAATTTTCAGCAGTCATTACTCCAGTCCTCAGTGTCACATGATCCTTCAGAAACCAATATGCTAATTTTACGTTCAAGAAACATATTATAATCAATGTTGAAAACAGTGAAAACCGTGATACATTTTTTAAGGATTCTTTGATCAATAGAATGTTCAAAAGGACAGAATTCATTTGAAATAGAATATAAATGTCTTTACTGTAACTTATGATGTGTATTTTCTAAAAAAATATTAATCTTTGAAAAAAGTCATGCTGACCCACTTTGGAACAGTAGTGTATACTTTTAAAGAATAATAGCATATAATAAATTTGCTTAAAAAATACCATTTTAATGAAAAATTTGGTTTTTAATACTTTTTATAAAATCAATAAGGCACTCAAATATGTGCTACATTGTGCATAGCCTCTGCATATTTTATACATGAATATATTGACAATGTAGCTCAACATTTCATACTTTAACGCTTAGGAATGAAATGAGCCAGTCCACACATATTTTATGTGGTATACGAAACCACAGTTGCGATGAGTTCTGGCTGACTTCTGATGATAAATTCGATTCATTTTGAAGGTTAAATTTATGTGTCAATGATGCCATGTGCTGAAGTTGTTTTTCACAACATGTCACAGCAGATGGCTGGCAAGGACAAACACAGAGGTTATTGCCGCTCATTTAAACATGGACATCAGTTCACCAACTTGATCTGCTGTCAACCTCCAATCACTGCAGAGTGTGCACACATGACAGCGAGAGAGAGGAGCTTGGTTCATGTGTTCTAAATGTAGAAGATTCCCTGAGGAGTGAGCTCTAAAAACACTCTTCCTCTGAGGGCGCAGCGCTGCCAGTGAAGGTGCAGAATAAAGGTCACTTTGTAAGTCAACAATCATCTGCCAGCACATCAGCAGTGTATGGCTGCAGGAAACAGCATCTGTCCCAGTGCTAAGGAATCTGATTTCAATCCTCCTGTCAATCTAGATGGCTTTTGGTTTTTTTTTTTACATTAGAATTGTATCTACAGAGACGGATCATCAGGGACAACTGATTATATTTTGTCATACTAATGATTAAACGTTCCAATAACAAGGAAAGCACATGTGATATGAGTGAACCCACAGCATGGTGCGATTGTGAGTACCTGCTGTGTATCACCCTCTGTGTAAGGCAGCTTAGTTGACACATGGAACATGATCTCCTTGTTGTGGAAATTGTGGTATACAGACTCAGAGCCTGTCTGTCCATGTGTCACGTCTAACCCTCCACGAAACCTAGTTGAAGAAAACATATACAGAGGGTTTGCAGACAGACATGAATTTTATCATTAGCATTAAACTTTACATAGACAGTCAATCCAAGATTTAGGATCCTTTATAATAGGGATATATTCATAAAGGTTACAAAAAGAACACTCATGGATGAACTCACTAAATGGTATTTTATGGCAATATATGAAGGACTAGGAGAGCCACATAAAAATAAAATGAAGGTATAAATGATGTATTTATTCATTTAAAAAAAAAAAGCAAAAGGACATTAAACATTAAATTAAATCAGACATTTAACATTTAAACATTAAATTAAATTAGACAATTTTTACCATTTAAACGTGAGTGATTTGCATTTTATTTTTAATTAATAAATAATTATTAATACATTTATTAAAAGAATATTCATTTATTATTAAACATGAATTATTTTATTTAGTTTTTACAGTGTTGTTTTAGTATTATTTTCAGATCTTACACTTATTTTAATTCAGTTAGTTGATTCATTTTCATTATTCATTTTAATTCAAATTTTGCGTTTAAGTAAATTTTTCCTTAAGTTTACGTTTTTCTTTTAATATTTATATTTTATTTTATCTGAGCTTTATTTCAATTATTTGCAGCAATCCAGTTTAATCAGGCATTAAATGTGCAGAAATAGCACCATAAGAACTTAAAGTTACTTTAATTTTTTAAAGCATAAACACTGTGTAAATTGTAGGCACATATTTTGTGTGATTTGGGGGATCAAAAAACGCAGCAAGCAAGTGTAAATAAACAACGCTATAAGCAAGTGTAATTCATTCTTGGTGAAATCTCACCTCAGATGGGCACTTTTAAAACTCCAACATCCAAAGCTTCTATTTTAATTCATGCATGCAGTTAAACATTTCATCTAGTGCGTCTACATCTCGCTTGTGCCGTACTGAGAGAGAGTTAGAGCATTCTGTTTATAAGTGTTACCCTTTGAAGTCATGGAGCTCGATTTTCTGTCCCAGAAACTCTAAAAACTCCACCAAAGCAGGACTCTCCTCGTTATTCCCAAACAACTCCTCCTCTGAAGTCTATGGAGATAAAAACATAAAATACTGATAAGTTTCAAGCAAACATTTGTAATTAAGTGCCCTTGGCAGTAGTCACAGTAACCCGGTTCTGTTGAGGTCTACGCAACAAAGAAGCTTCATGCATTATCATTACTTCAATTACAGAACAAAATGACAAAGAAATTAAGGCTTTCAGATATCACAAATCACAATAGCAAGACCACATAATGTTACAGCACAAAGCCTGACATTCAACAAAATCCAAATGAAACTAATCTACAAACAAAAAAGCAAGAACATCTTGATGAGGACAAAAGCAAACTCTAAAATTAGCAAACCTAAATTGCTCATCATGAGTCAATTATCTTGATGAAAATGCTAATTGTTCCTCTGAATAAACATAGTCTCCCATTTAGAGCGCAAGATTTGAGGACTGATCCATAAGGTGCGTTTCATGAGCATGTCCCATCAAAGGCCTTGGTGTGCTTGCTGCACACACTGGAAAGGTTGAGTATGTAAACCCATCGATCCATGAGATGAAGAGGCTGTTCAGGCCTCTGCTGTCATGCTAATATGCTAAGGGTGTTGCTGGCAAGCCTCCTCGAAGAACCTTTTAGGTACCTCTCGCTCCCACTAGGCTCCTCTCTGTGGCCTTAAAGGTCAAGGACTGTCTTAATGTAATCAAAGCTCTTCTCTGGGAACAATAGCCTTATGATTTTAACACAAGACAAATGAAGACAATGGTTTGATTGTTGTCTAAGCAGAGGAGCCATTGTGAGGTCGAGAGGAGGAAGGACTGCTTTGTTAGCTGTTTGATTCAAAATATCGATTTTCAAAGGTGGTGTTCTAAATAAAGATGAATTATGATGGCGAGTTACAGCAACGTGCTCTGTGCATCTGCTAAATGACGGGAGATCGGTTGTGAAGAAGCTAACAGAGATAAGGCTCCCCATGTGACTTACCTGTCCAAACTTCTGATAAATGACTCCAAACTTGAAGTTGTTGCTTATGACGTGTTCGTCGAAAGTGACAATGAGCCTGGAGGCCTGCGGGAGGGGTAGATGATTTAAATAGCATGATAAGTGTCCTTTAGGTACCGCTCTGTCAACACAGCAAACCCTTGAGAGACGCAGAGCAACACTCCTGCTGAAAGCAGCGTTTTTCCCAGTGCCACACTTTAATTAACCAGGACAAATGATCCGGGATCATGCATTGGTGTATAAAGCTTATCACTATAATGCAGGTGGGTCATACAAAGACGTAGGGTTGCGTACCTTTGGGTAAAGCACCGGGAAAAATCTGTCCACGTTCACCTCTTCACAGACGAGCTGATGATAACGAAAAGAGAAAGCACATATTGATTCACCTCATTCTCATTTGATCTTGCACAAGTGATGCAACACTATGGTCATCTGTCCAGGCAGGATAGAACAGACTCATGGGGGAGTGAGACAATCAGTCATATCACTCAGAGAGAAGTGTGATGAATTGGAGGGCCTGAAAACAATAGTGCTGACCCCTTCACCCCCTCCTCGCATGATTCACTCTCACCTTGGCCATCTGGACAATGTTGGGGAATTCGGTCAGACAAGATATTGGAATCACATCGTGGTACGTTTTCATTTTTGTTCTGTAAAAAAAAAGACAATAGTAAACATAAGATATATATGTAAATGCAAATGTACTTTTTTTACCACACTGACAAATAGTTTATTATTATATTAGACATAAATAGCTAAATTTAAATATAAAAAGACATTTCATTTATTTGAAAAGCTAATTTTTCATGTATATATAATTTATTAATTCAATTCATTAAATATATTTCTTAACCCATTGACAAATTGGTTGTTCTTGTATTAGGCATGAAATATAGCATCATTCTGTGAGGTTTATAAAGCAAGAAAACACTTATTAACAGCTCCAAACTTCAGTTCGGTGTCATTGTGGCATCATTAAATGTGTCACATGGATTTGATAACAAGAACATCCTGCTGTCTTCCCTCCACCCACACACATTGGCCTATATTGTCCATCTGGTGCCTAATGTGGAAATGAGGGTGGCGTGTACATTTGGCCTGTTTAATCTGTGAGAAAAGAGGTTTTATTGTGGGTCCCAGGAAATGTTCACAGTTGTTGTCAAGGAATAGATATCAGTGTGTTTTGTTTAATGTCCACAGGAAAAGCCAAAGTTCAAAACAAAGTAGTGGAACTGAGACAGATACTAAGCCCTTCATTAGCCACCCTCATCCACAAATTACATTTAAAATAAATGATAAAGACATTTGGCAGGACATGAGGCCAGAAGACAAATGAGCGATTTGAAGGACGGGAGAAGCAATCTAGAATGGATAGAGAACAAAAAAGAGGAAAGGAAAAGGTCACACCTGAGCATGAGACGGAGATGCTCTTGGTCCCCGATAACATCATATTTCATGGAGAACACCAGGTGGCCCAGGGCACTGTCCACTGTATAATAATTAAAGTGTTCCTAATGAAGGGGCAGAAGGCGAAGCTGTGAGCGTTCATTCAGCTTCACACTTGCAATCTCATCTCAGTTTTTAGTCCCAACACTCCCCCACAGACCTAAGGGCTAACCGACCACTTCTTTATGCACATTAGTCTAATTTATAAAGGATATTAGATGTGAATACATTAAGCCCATTGAAGCTAAAGCCTAATAAATCTTCATTATGTCTGGCTGCTGCAGTGTCACATTGGTCTATGTAATTAGGTTACATTTGTTAACAATTATATCATTGAAATGTATTCGAATGATAGATGAAAGTAGTTCTATTCTGAATGTTTAGCTTTTTCCATGCATTTTCGACACTGATTTGGTGGGCTATATTCAAAGTCTTCTGAAGTCATACGACTCGTGTTACTGATAAACAGTAAGTTGATATTTCGCTATTAATCTTGACTTCCAGTGGATTGTCGTGGCCAAATCATTGAGTCAGTTGAATTTGAGAACTTTCCAATTTGTGAATTAATCATTCAGATAAGTTTTGTGAACTGGATTAACTGATTCACTGGCAAGATCTGACTCAAAAATTAGCTTGTCTGTGAATTGGAAATTGGTACTTTTCTAACTCTCATGGTGTTAAAACTTGAAGTTAAGTTTTCTTGATTTCTTTTGGTTTGGACCATAAAAAGAAAACGATAGTCCTGGTTCGCTTAGCGTTCACACTGTCATTTTTAACACCGACCCTAAAGATATAAAACAAAAAACAGCTTTAATGACATATATTTTGCAACGGAACATCCAAAACAATGCTGTTTGCTGGGCTAAATGCGCTCGTTGTATGTCCATACATATGATGGTATTTTTACCAGTTTTTTTTTACCATGTTTTACAAGTTTTACCAAGAACTTATAAAATGTGTAAATGCCTTTGGTCCATTTTGCATTCATATTACAGTCGAACTGCACCAAAGTTCGTTTGGAAGCGGACCAAGACCCCTTGAAGGTGGATCTCGTTCCGCTTGTTTGGTGCGCACCAGGCTTCGGATGGCAGTGTTCACATTTATTCAGATGAACCACACTAACAGAACAATCGCACTAGAGTTTCTTTTAATCAAACCAAAATTGACAAGTGTGAACACACCCTCAAAAACATGTAAAGTAGAGCTAGGACAGATTTGGAGCTAATAATGACTTCAATTTTAGACTGTTCCTCTCACAAAGCAATTAAATGTCATTAGAAAACTTATAGTGCATAAATATGTTGCCTGAGACATATAGTGCATATGGAAACATAATGCATGGGTCACATGGACCCCTTTTATGACAGTTTTACGGTGATATTTTTTGCATTTTTTTTTTTATCAGGAAATTCACGTTTTGTGTTCCACGGAAGAAAGAAAGTCATTCAGTTTTTTAATGACATGATGTGAGTAAATGATGACATTATTAATCACGTTTGGGTGAACTATTACTTTAAAGCAAATCCTTACTTTGCCCAGAAAATGTTTCCTGTAGATCTTAGCTGTGGTGTTGCACTCCAGTTTGAAACGTGAGGTGGGAGACAGGAGCTGCTCCGGGTTAATCCCATTGCTCAGCTCGTGATTAGTCCCTTCAATCCAATAACCCCCAAACTGAGGCAGCAGAATCAAGGGAAATGGACTCTTTCTGCCGAGAACCTGACAGAGACAGCAAAGAAAAACAATTACATTGACGGTTGGTCAGCAAGCGCACAATAAATTCCACTGAGATATCAATTGCAATAACAATTTCTGTCAGCTCTTTATTTTGAACTGGTTTACCTCATGAACGCTGGGGTAAGGGATGTAGTCTTCCTCAGTCTGTAACAACATGATGTTCAAAACATTAATTATGCAGTGCATTCATTTGGTTGCAACAGACCTTTTTTAAACTCCAATGACCCCAAAAAAAAACACTGCTCATCTGCTGGTTGATTTAAGAGAACTAACTCACTAACTGTACATGGTGCAATTGGTTTGATTCTTTACAGGCACTGAGGCCTCAGGCCAGAGAATATTGCTCAGCACCAGCTAATCTTATTTGATTGCAGTTCCATTAGTGCAAGGGAAAGTGGGCTACGGATGTCTTTGAAAACTAGACGCACCAGCTTGACTGATAACCAGCTCTTCTATTTGAAGCTGTCTGCCCGCAGATAAAACAGCAGCCCGTGGCCCTCAGACAATACGTGTTTTGTATTATTGTGAGTGTGCGTGTGTACAGGGACAAAAGGGATCCGGTGAGGTGAACGTACTTTGAGAGGAGGAGGTAGAGTGCATCGTTGCTCGTCCATTCTGTTGCTCTGAAAGATAAAAAGAGAGAATCTGTCAGCCCTATAGCAGCCCTGTCAACCCACGTGTGAAAGCAAAAATAACACTGGTTAGATACTGAGGAAGAGGAATCTGATTACACTTTTATCCCTTTAAAAAAAGAAAAGGAAATATCAGTTTATAAATTACAGGAATATACATCTTGAGAATGACACAATGGAAATATCATTCCTAGAAGCAATTCACTTTTATGCATGATATTTTGGCACAAAACATGGAGTATTTAAATTAATATAATAATAATTAATTTTCATTATTTTTAAATGTGAACAAACCTCATTTTTATGTAAATAGAGCTTATTTGAGCTGCAATTAGTGGAACAATTCAATCTTAGCAAATTCCCTTTTAGCAATATAAAAATATATTAATTAATGTAATTATTGTAATGTAATTTGTAGTTAAAGAGGATATATATTCTGAAAAAACATTGAATTTTAATAAATTATTTCACATTAAAAGTATGATTTACAAGAATATATTATGAAATTAATAAAAAAGAGGCTAAAATTAGTCACACAAGATTAAACATCAGTGCAAGGATAAAAAAGGCAATTGCCAGGGGAAAGAATGCATGAAAAAAGTTAAAAAGCATAATGGGACATTCATAAAAAAGATTATGAAAGACCATAAAATCTTTTTAAAAGAAAATTCACATGCATTTAAACTATTAGAAAAGAGCACATTACTTTAGGTAGACAAACTGAAAGACAGAAGAAGTTATCAGCCTTCAGAGCAGTCTTAGACAATGAACTGTTTTTTATTTCTTTAATCAGGTTTTATGAATATGGCAGACAGTGGAACACAAGATCAAAGCAAGATTGTGAGAGTGCAGGGAGAAGACGTTCAAATATTTACAAGGCTATTTACAGCCATTATACAAAATATAATATCTTTATATATAAGTTGCAAATATCAAATCATTTGTCCACTTCTTTAACTAAAATGCTGAAGATCAAAAAAGAAACCCTCTCAGTAGCTCAAAAGAGTGAAGCCTACAGTTCAGATGGGCTGAATACGAATCTACTGATAACTGCTGTAGATTTGAAATGCTGCACTGAGATGCAACAAGGATTGAATGTCTGATCTATTTGATGACGAATTTCAGCAAGTGATCTTTATGGCAGACCAACTGTGATATACATACCAACACATTTGTCGTTTAAAACATCCTGTACAGCTGAGCTTCTCATTTACTATTTTATGTCCTCCAGCAGCAACCCAACAGTAAATCAGATCCAATTTCAATGTCATGCTATTCTCTGAAACATTAAGGTGCACTAATTATAGTTTCTGAATAGACATCTGTCTGTTCTAAGTTAGAGATAACAACAGTAATATCAAATGACCAAGATCAATATGTCTCTGTGTACTCAACAGCAGGATCTTGTATTTGAGCACCATAGATAGTGACTAATTTGTTCTCCTCAAAGTCAAATCATGTTCTCATTGTAGATTTGGCAACTGCAAGACTGTGATAATCAGGGCCCAACAATAAATATATATTTTTTGTAATATATTTATAATAAATATGACTTTTACTTGCCCCATAAAAAAAAAAGACTTTTTATTTACTTTTTTAATTATATATTTTTTATATAATTATACTATAATGTAACCAGACAATGTAATGTATGTATATGAGCAATGTTTCCACATGCACATGAACAACGAGCATAAGATACAGTATAGTGTTAGTGCAGCGCTGGTTGGGTAAATGACTGGCCCCGGGGTCATCCTTACGGTTATAATGAATAAATGTCCTCATAATTTTCAGGGATGACCTTCAACTACAGCAAAATACATGCAAGTGCTACTATGTAGCCAGTTAAAACAGCTGATTCAGGGGTTAATGGAAAGTTTCTACATCAAAGATGAAAGGCAGAGGGGAGGAATAATGAGAAACGTAAAAGAAACACATTACCTGCATTTTCTCAATCATTTCAAATAAATCAGTAGTCTGGAAGAAAGGAGAGGAGATGAGATGAGATGACATGAGATGAGATGAGTTCTGAGTTGACCCCTAGATTACATTCCCATGATGTGAGAGGGGTGTGGCTGACGACACAGACGACACACTGCAGTGCTGGATACATCTAACTGCAGCTGCCTAATGAAAATATCTCATATATCTCTCATCAGGACTCGGGCATTTAAAGTACTCAAACTGCAGCCATACTCCTACTTACAGCAAACTGCATTTTATTAACCAGTTAACTTTATCAACTTATATAAGTAAACTCATAGAAAGGTTTTTTTTTAATGGGATGGAAAGGTTTTCCTCACATAATACGGATTTTAAAGTGCACCTATTATGCTTTTCAGATATTACCTTTCATGTAGTGTGTAATGTAGCTTTTTGTGAATGTAAAAGGGCTGCAAACTTTCAAAGATCAAAGTGAGCAAAAAATTGAGTTCTGTCATGACAACTCTCTGAATGTTTGGCATGGTAATGGGTATGACAATGTTGATATATTTGGTCTTGGCAGAATAGATCTGCTATGCTGCTGCTGCTTTTAGTGCTACTGCCAATACATACACAACACGCAGCTGTGAGCAAGTAAGCCATGCTGATGCTGTACAATAGAGCATACATGAAATACCTGTAGCAGATTTATACAGGTGGAGCTGGGGAAGGTGGAGCGTTTCTGAAAGTGCGCTGCACTGCTAAAGCAAATGCTACCCGAGTATTTGAAGGTTGAGCACGCAAGCTCATTGGCTACTGATACAGCAGAAACCAATCAGCTGTGTCCTGAAGATGACGATGTAATTATAAGCAGATAGTTAAAGGACCTATTAGCCTGCGCCATCTAGAGTTTTATGACAGAACTTTGTATTTATTGTCTCCCATAAGAAAGAACTGCCTGAAACTAGTTGTCAGTAATTCCTACATTTTTTTAATAAATTGAAATTATGAGCGGAACAATAGAGACACATGACTCAATCAACAGCTCTCATATTTGGAAAAAAATGCTTATAGCTGATCGTCTTTGTAGCTATGAAGTTTGTTACAATTGCCTAAAATTATAATTAGTTATAATTGGCTGCTGAAGTAGTTTGCAATCATTTCCCATATGCCAATTAGCAATATGACAAAGAAGTATTCACAGTATGAGGCAAATTATTGAATTTCAAGGCACACATGTAATATTTAACTTCTCAAATGCACTTGTTTTGTTTTCTAAAACTTCTCATTATTCATTTTGACTGATTCCCACACGCATTACCATGTTCTTATCTACTGATGGCTGATGTGACTCTGGTGAGCTTATTCTAGCCTGGAGAACTTCCAAGACACAGGCAGTAGAGTTCTGTCCAGCCTTTGGGATGGACCCAAAGACAACGTAAACGTGAGTGGAAACAATTATCTTCGATCTGTGGAGATTGAAGACTGGATGAATTTCTCACAGTCTTGAACAAATACTTTGTGTACTGTAGCACATTGTTTGAGTACATTGTGCGAGTCCTCCACCATCAGCAAACAAACCCTACTGCTGCCTTGAACACAAACTTCAGGAAACTGAACCATGTCAGGTGAAATACCATTGACACGAGGGCAAACACATTACCAAAGGGCCTCTTTCACCAAATGACTAACCAAAACACCAGATAGTAAAGCCATTTAATAATATTACTAAACTCTGTATCATGTGCACTTTATGGTTCACAGTCATCAGTATCCTCCCTAAACAAACATAGACAGATGAACAAACACCTAATGGATTATATAAATATTATAAATACAGTGAAATTATATAATACAGCAACATATTACAGTAACCTTCACTGCAACATAGGAATAATCTATCATAGCAGATAGCAGATGTATGGATGTGAGGAATGTTTTAAAGGCAAAATCCATTTGATCTTGAGATAAAACTAAAGGTAACTGAATATGACAGACTGTGATTAGCCTTGAAAAGATGAGTCTGCAGCAAAATTATAGTGCATGTCAGTTTACACTGATAGCAGCTCTGTCAGTGATGGGAGAAAATCCATATTGTCTTTTCTTGCTTGTATTAAAATTGCTGCACAAGGAAAGGGAAAATCTTTGATATTTTACTGTAAGAACATGTAAATGTATCAGGTAAGCATTAAATATTTTTTGAGATGCCAGAACTTGCACAAATCAAATATATCATGCTTTCTTCACACTCATAATCAGTTATTATAAGTAAAATTGTTTATTTTACAATTTACTTGCTGTTGGTTTTAACAATATTTTTCTACACAGAATTAACTATTAAGAATTAATGTGTGCTGAGTTCAGAATTATTAATGTGTGCTGAACTCAAACACTGTTGCAAGAACAGATCTTTACCTCCCATCATATATCCAATATCATATTTTCAATATCCAATATTATCTTTTTGTTTATACAGCAGATTTCAAATACTTACAGCATCAGGTCTCTTCCAATGAGCAACTGTCACTTGCAGTGGGTTTAGCTGTGCATTATGACTTTTAGCCATTTTTCAAAAAGTAAAATCCAAAACCTCTATTAGAAATGTTCTACTTCAAAAGCCAAAAAGCAAAAAATGTTGTGGAGGCTGCAAAGCTACAAAGTCCTCTGTCCTCAGAAGTGACAGGAAACCTTCAGCCCAGTGAGCTCCAGCAGGTTCCATGTCAATAAAGTGAGAAAACTCCAGCAGGGCAGCACTAGACTACAGTGTGTACTCTGGGAGGTGCGTGCATGTCTGTAACCTGAAGTCTAATTGTGTATTTAAGCATTAAAGATCCTTTAACTCCAGGTGCTCTGGAGTCTTTCCTCTCTCAGGGAAAACTGAGTTGTGGAAGAGACCTTGCATTCCTACAGAATTAGCTTTCTCTCCGTCTTGCACTTTTTCCTTTCTCTCACTGGCAGGGGTTCAGGGTAAAACTGAGCTGATTTGAGCTTGGATCTGTTCTCTTTCAGTCAGACAAGCCTGAGCAGATTCGTACTTACTCGTCAACTCTGTTCCAAAACCTAGTGCAACATTGTAACCAGTGTTTGAAATTAATACCCGCCAGCCTGCCAAATGTATGTAAAAATCAGCTATGGCGGGTAACACAAATGAACTTACTAGCCAATTTGGCAGGTTATGATTCGTAAATTAAGTCCTCCAACCAGGAGCCTCTAACATTAGCAAATAAAGCGTAAAGTGGACACACTGGATGAGAAACGTCATGTCTTTAAAATTTTAATTACTGACTACACCCCATGCTGGAAGATCGTGTATTGTGCATTTTTCAGTAATAAGTTTGCTTCATATGAAATATAATAATATAGGTCGCACTTTCTCTTTCCGTTTGCAAACTCATAGACGCCACTATGTTCATTCATGAAGTGAACTTTTGCCTGTATCCTCGTGATTAGATCTATTGTTTTAGCCTGACACCTTGAACTTGAGATCACAAGTACAGAATGATGTGTCCGGTGTGTGCTACCTGTGAGATGTCTGAGGCACTGCGCAGTACTTCTCATCCGGTGTGTGACTGGACGACTAGAAGACGAGGCCACTTTTTCAACCAGGGTTGCTTTCTTTTTTTACCAGTGTCGGTCAATGGGATTTTGCCAAGTAAGACGTTCCTGGATCAACATATTTTGTAGTTCCTGGAACAACATTCCTCTCCAAAAATTTTGTCCTAACCGTAACCCTACCCCCTAAGCCTAACCCTACCCAAAATTAATCTGAAATGCAGTTGAATAACACTGATAACCCTGGTTGTAAGCCTAAACTTGGCATAAACTGTAAACTTGTCCCTCAAATCTGATTGGTTGATTGGAATGTTGATCCATGATCAACAAAAATGTTGATCCGGGAACATGTACTTGGTGAAATCAGGTTCACCCTTAAATACGGTCACCGGAATTTTGCCAAGTAAGACATGTCCTGGAACAACATTCCTGTCCTAACCCTATCCCTACCCATAAACCTATACCCATAACGTTCCCTAAAATCAGATGGAAATAATAGGTGAATAAAACTGATGTAGAAGCACCTAACCTTGGTTGTAAGTTGAAAAACTGTAAACTTGTCCCTCTAATCTGATTGGTTGATTGGAATGTTGTTCCATGATCAACAAAGATGCTGATCCAGGAACATGTTGTACTTGGTGAAATCATGTTCACCCTTCAATACAATGAATTCAGTACACTGACTTTTGAGAGGAAACAGCAGATCACTATGAACTGACAGAGAAGTCACAGAGAATTTTGTTTTTATTTCTATTTAATTTTTTTCTTTGTGCACAGGTTTGTGCTACATTAACCAAACTAAAAATGTCAGAATAGTTTATACAGGTAACGACATGAGTTTGACTAAAGTGCCTAGGAGATCAGCATGCAGAGGCCATCCTTTAATTTGGCCACTGAGTCTTGGGATAAAATCTAAATTAAAGCATGCTGTCACCTACGTGTGCAATCAGTATAGGCTTGCCGGAAAAGTATGATGTACGGTGTCTCAGAGGGTGTGAAGGAGAGACTGTGATGCAAGACAGACGGCTTATTATGTAAGATTAACAGGTCTGTTGTTAGTTTGACTGGCATCATTATTTGAGCGAATTGTCCCATTTAAACTAGGCGTGTCAACTCTGATCGGCCTTTAACATTTCAACTCTGTTTGGAGATTTGAGCAGAGCTTGCCCACTGATTGTAAATTACTTCTGTCTAAAAAGCAGTTCACAACATTAACAAAAATGTAACAACCTTGTTTGATTAGTAACTGTATTAAAACGTTCTAAAAATGTTATTAATATGTTAATCAGTTCATGTTGTAAGCTAATCTTCCCACATAGCTTGGACTTATTGAAGATGCTGAATAATCATAATTTATAAGAGGTGGACAATAAATTGTCCAATCCTTAATTAATTGTACATAAAATTGACTATTATAAATAGCTCAAATATACCTGAAATAAATCTTTGTCATTTTATGGTTATGTAAGTAGATGAATCAGCACATTTGGGTTGGACTGTAGTGACTTACTGTAGAGAAAAAAGTGAATAGAAGATTTTATCAAAATGTTCTGAGGAACTTTTTTTCATAGTTATCTATGATTCATGCAAACCTGCCAGACAGAACTGGTAGTCTATTCTAATAAAGCTTATAGTCAGTGAGTGGATTTGGAAATGGAAATGCCTCCAGGGCTCAGCAGAAATGAACAAATCTATTTAACTCATCTTAAAGAGGCATTGTGTCTACATTTTAAAAGATATGATAAAGAGCTGGAACGTTATCTCTGTTTTAGCCTCAGCCAAACAACAACAATATACCAATTTTTCTACTTAAGAGAAAGACAAATAATCTTACCAAAATGGACACTTCTGCAACACATTGTCACGTTTTGAATTTGTTTTTTTCTGTTCTGTTCATGCCTGAGTTTCATGGTTAGTTTTCTAGTTGTTAATTAGTTCCCTTTCAGTCGGTCACGTTCGACGTACGTCGGAACTGACCGACGAATTGGGATCTATTTTCGGAGACCAATCTACTTCGAGTGTTAAAAAACGAGCCAATGAGGATTGGCATGCGGTTGACGCATTCCACGACCCGCCCCGCATCGCGGGTATAAATACGGAAGTGGAAGCACCGCATATCGCTTTCAACTTCGGAGCCGAACTGTGCTTTGTTCTCTACAGAGTGTTGCGAAGCAAGTCAAAGAGGTCACTCCAGTCCACGTGTTGGTGTAACGGCGCTGTCAGCGGAGATCGCAAAAAACAGCTGTTCTCACAGCTTCCTGGGTGAGTGCTCTCAGCGGGCTTGCACCCCTGAACCGCTGCGAGCCGCGGTCATCCCCCTGTGTGCCTCGGCACTGATTGGAGCGGTTTTTCTTCCTTCTAAAAGAGTAACACGGTTTGACCCTGCGTCTTTTTCAAGATGTCATTCAAACCGTGTGTTTCTGGATGCCGTCGTTATCTGTCCCCAGCTGACGGACACGATCGCTGTCTCTCGTGTTTGGGCGTTCAGCACGCTGAGGCGGCTTTCGTGGATGACTCATGTTCCCATTGCGGGAACATGACCATCGCAGTACTACGGTCTAGACTCGAATACCTCAGACGGGGTGGAGTCCCATTGCGCATCCCCCGATCTAGTGGCCCTCCTGCTGCGAAGCAGAGGGCTGCTACTTTGGCTGATGCCTTTGGTGGAGACCTGAGGGTTACTGTGAGGGCACTCCCGCCGGGTCAACAGGCTCCTCGGGCCCCTCCCCCCTCTACTGCGCCGGTGGAGCTTCCGGAAGAGCAGCCTGGTCCTTCCCACGGGAGACCGTCTGTTACTTTCGGGGCTCCGGCTGAGGACATGGTCTCGATAGCCGCATCGGGGGACGAGCTAATGGACTCCGGAGATGAGGATTCGGCTGCGCTGCCCCCTTCGGGTGTGGTAGCGCTGCCCGAGTCTGATCCGGAGCTCACGGCTATGCTTGCCCGGGCCGCCGCCAGTGTTGGGCTCGAGTGGAACCCTCCACCGTGTCCCGAACCCTCGCGGCTGGACGATTGGTATCTCGGGACGGCCCGCGCTGGTTCTCAGCGCCCCGCCCCAGTACCTTTCTTTCCGGAGGTGCATCAGGAGCTCACGAAATCGTGGATAGCGCCTTACAGCGCTAGAAACCGATCGACTGACTCCTCCGTCCTCACTACCCTTGATGGTGGCGCAGCCAAGGGTTACGTGGAGATCCCCCCAGTCGAGCGGTCAGTAGCGATGCAACTGTGTCCGAAGACCGCTACTGACTGGCGCGGAAATCCGCGTCTCCCCTCCCGGGCGTGTAAGTTCTCGTCCGCACTAACGGGCAAGGCTTACACAGCCTGTGGAGAAGCTGCGTCATCTTTGCATGCCATGGCGCTCCTGCAGGTCTACCAGGCCAAAGCGCTCAAGGAACTGCACGAGGGTAGTTCCGACCCAGGGGTTATGCAGGAACTGCGTACCGCGACGGACCTCGCCCTCCGGGCGACGAAAGTCACCGCACGCTCCCTGGGTCGGGCGATGTCCACACTTGTGGTCCAGGAACGCCACCTGTGGCTGAACCTGGCGGATATGCGTGAGACCGACAAGGTACGGTTTCTCAACGCCCCTGTCTGCCAGGCCGGCCTCTTCGGCGACGCCATCGAGAGCTTCGCCCAGCAGTTCTCGGTGGCCCAGAAGCAGACGGAGGCAATCAAGAACATCCTGCCCCGGCGACCTGCTGCTGCCTCCACCCAGTCGCCGGCTGCAGCACCTCCGCCTGCTCGTCGCCGAGGGCGTCCCCCTGCGTCCGCCTCCGCCCCTGCTAAGCCTAAGCAGCAGCCTCCACCTAGCAAGCAGGGTGCCGGGCGTAGGGGTACTGCCCAACCCGTCCAGGGTCCCGCAAAGTCCGCCGGCAAGCGCAAGGGCAAGCGGCCCTGAGACGGGCAGCCCAGGGAGAAGAGGAGCTGCTCCAGGGGAGGTGGTGTCCGCACCCCTCCTCCCCCCGGAGGAGGACCGGGGGGAGAATGTCTCTACTGGTCATCTCAACATCCTGCCGCTGGCTCTCCGGAGTCCAGCGGTACCCACATTCTCAATAAAAGAGCAGTTTCTTCCCTCCCTGGGCCCCAAGAGGGCCAGGTTGGCAGTGTGCGACGCCCCCGGGCCTCGCCACTCCTTTCCTCCCCTCTCCCCCTCGCCAGGGGGCAGCAGTATGGGCACCCAGGACGCCTCTGGGCCTCCTCACCCATACTCTGCCCCACCCTGGAGTTCTCAGACAACACTCCGGGCCGCCTCCGGGCCTCCCGAGTCGGGTCTGTCTACTCCACCTCGCTGCCCCACCCCGGGTACGTCTGTGGTGCCGTTGGTCCCGCTTGTTCGGTCTCTGGGAGCCTGGCTAGGCCTTCCCAGGCCGTCTCGCTGGCTCATCCGTACTATCAGACTCGGCTACGCGATTCAGTTCGCGCGCCGGCCGCCCAAGTACAGGGGCATCCTCTTCACCACTGTGCGGAGTTGCGATGCCCATGTCTTGCGGTCCGAGATCGATGTCCTGCTGGCGAAGGACGCGATCGAGCCGGTTCCTCCTGCCGATATGAGGTCGGGGTTCTACAGCCCCTACTTCATTGTACCCAAGAAAGGTGGTGGGTTAAGACCAATCTTGGACCTGCGCATTCTGAATCGGGCCCTGCACAAGCTCCCGTTCAAAATGTTAACGCAGAAACGCATTTTCGAATGCATCCGTCCCCGAGATTGGTTCGCAGCGATCGACCTGAAGGACGCGTACTTTCATGTCTCCATTCTCCCTCGACACAGACCGTTCCTACGCTTTGCGTTCGAGGGGAGGGCATATCAGTACAAAGTCTTGCCCTTCGGGCTGTCCCTGTCGCCTCGCGTCTTCACGAAAGTCGCGGAGGCAGCCATTGTTCCGCTCAGAGAACGCGGCGTTCGGATTCTCAACTATCTCGACGACTGGCTCATATTGGCCCAGTCCCGGGATCAGGTGTGCGAACACAGGGACCTGGTGCTCCGTCACCTCAGCCTGTTGGGCCTTCGGGTCAACCGAGAGAAGAGCAAACTCTGTCCCACACAGAGGATCTCTTATCTCGGTATGGAGCTGGATTCGGTCAACCGGACAGCGCGCCTCACAGAGGAGCGAGTCCGGTCAGTGTTGAACTGCTTGAATACGTTCAAAGGCAGGACAGCGGTCCCACTGAAATATTTTCAGAGGCTCCTGGGGCATATGGCGTCTGCAGCCGCGGTAACGCCGCTCGGATTGCTTCATATGAGACCGCTTCAACGCTGGCTTCACGACCGAGTCCCGAGATGGGCGTGGCAGAGCGGCAAGTACCGGGTCTCAGTTACTCCTTACTGTCGCCAAACCTTCAACCCCTGGGCGGACCCTTTGTTTCTACGGGCGGGAGTGCCCTTAGAACAGGTGTCCAGGCATGCTGTGGTCTTCACGGATGCCTCATCCACGGGCTGGGGGGCCACGTACAACGGGCACACAGTTTCGGGTCTGTGGACGGGGCCCCAACTGTGTTGGCACATCAATTGCCTAGAGTTATTGGCAGTACGTCTCGCCCTGGGCCGCCTCAAAAAGCCGCTACAGGGCAAGCACGTACTGGTCCGTACGGACAGCACTGCGGCCGTTGCGTACATCAACCGTCAGGGTGGTCTACGCTCCCGTTGCATGCTCCAACTCGCCCGCCATCTCCTCCTGTGGAGTCAGAAGCGTCTGAGGTCGCTTCGGGCCATTCACATCCCAGGTGCGCTGAACCAGACAGCCGACAAGCTCTCTCGTCAGCCGACACCTCCGGGAGAGTGGCGACTCCACCCCCGGAGTGTCCAGCTGATATGGGACCTCTTCGGAGCCGCGCAGGTAGACCTGTTTGCCTCTCCGGACTCGACCCATTGCCAGTTGTACTATTCCCTGACCGGGGGCACCCTCGGCACGGATGCACTGGCGCACAGCTGGCCCCGGGACCTACGCAAATATGCGTTTCCCCCAGTGAGCCTTCTTGCACAGACACTGTGCAAGGTCAGGGAGGACGAGGAGCAGGTCTTGTTAGTTGCGCCCTACTGGCCCAACCGGACCTGGTTCTCCGAACTCACACTCCTCGCGACAGCCCCTCCCTGGCCGATCCCCCTGAGGAAGGACCTGCTCTCTCAGGGGCGGGGCACTCTATGGCACCCGCGTCCAGACCTCTGGAAACTCCATGTCTGGTCCCTGGACGGGACGCGGAGGTTCTAGGTGGCCTACCACAAGCTGTGGTAGACACCATCACTTCTGATAGAGCCCCCTCTACGAGGCGCCTCTACACGTTGAAGTGGAACCTGTTCGTTGAGTGGTGCTCTTCCCGCCGGGAAGACCCCCGAAGGTGTTCGGTTAATGTCGTGCTTTCTTTCCTGCAGGATGGGCTGGAGCGAAGGCTGTCTCCCTCCACCCTCAAAGTGTACGTCGCCGCAATAGCGGCGTATCACGATGCAGTGGAAGGTAAGTCCTTAGGAAAGCACGACTTAATCGTCAGGTTCCTCAGAGGTGCGAGGAGACTGAATCCTCCTCGTCCAACCTCGATACCCTCTTGGGACCTAGCCCTGGTGCTCAGAGCACTTCAGGGCCCGCCCTTTGAGCCTTTGCAGTCTGCAGAGTTAAACATCCTGTCCATGAAGACAGCGCTCCTGACTGCATTGGCCTCAATCAAGAGGGTGGGGGACCTGCATGCACTTTCGGTCAACGAATCGTGCCTAGAATTCGGGCCGGCCAACTCTCACGTTGTCCTGAGACCCCGGCCTGGATATGTGCCCAAGGTTCCTACCACTCCCTTCCGGGATCAGGTGGTGAACCTGCAAGCGCTGCCCTCGGAGGAGGCAGACCCAGCCCTAGCTTTGCTCTGTCCCGTCCGCGCCCTCCGTGCCTACGTGGACCGAACTCAAAGCTTTAGAACCTCAGAACAGCTCTTCGTCTGTTACGGAGGCCAGCAGAAGGGAAAGGCTGTCTCCAAGCAGAGGTTAGCCCACTGGATAGTGGATGCTATCGTCTTGGCTTACCAGTGCCAAGACGTGCCTTGCCCGTTCAGGGTGCGAGCGCACTCCACAAGGAGTGTAGCTTCCTCCTGGGCGCTGGCTCAAGGCGCCTCGCTGACAGATATATGTAGAGCTGCGGGCTGGGCGACACCTAACACGTTCGCTAGATTCTATAGCCTCCGTGTAGAGCCGGTATCTTCCCGCATCCTCGCCCCCAGTGGCCAGTAGCGCTAAGTGCCCGTTCTAGTGTCGGCTTGCAACGCCACTCCCGCCCTCTGGGCCGGATACGTGCGTCTATTATCTCCAGTTGTGTTCCCCGGAAACGGCTAACCCTGTCGAGCTCCTCCGTCACCCCTTCGGTGTCAGACGTTGCGGCCGTCTGACGCCAGGCCTGCACCCGTATGCTTGTGGAACGTGTGTGTAGGCTGGGTGCCATATGTAGCGGTTCCCTAACGGCAACCCCATATGTGTATTCTCCACGGTACCAGCTACCCTATTTGGCTAGCCCCGTGTCTTTCCCTTGACAGAGCCCGCTCTGTCGTCTCTGTTGGTGTTCTTTCCCCCCTGGGACCAGGTTGGATCCACCCCAGAGACTGCCATATGTAGTACTACCCTGATAGGTTAGTCCTTATGTGTATTTCGCCACCTCTCCTTCCTCTGAAGGACGTGGCTCCGCAGCGGGCCATCTCCACGAGACGGGCACGCTTTCCCAGCGTTATCCAATAGTCACACTGAGTGGGTCTTGCAGGAACAGCAGTGACTGACCTTCCCTGCCGGGAGCCCTGACTCCCACTCCAACATAGGTGTGGTCCAGTGAGCTCAGGCAGGGCGCTGGAAGGGCCAGCATCCCTGGCGTGTTGGTAGGGATCCCAATTCGTCGGTCAGTTCCGACGTACGTCGAACGTGACCGACTGAAAGGGAACGTCTCGGTTACGTATGTAACCCTCGTTCCCTGAAGGAGGGAACGGAGACGTACGTCCCGTCGCCAGGTGCTGTGCTTCAGCTGAAGGCCGAGTCACTCGTCTCGGCTCCTCAGTTGAAAAGCGATATGCGGTGCTTCCACTTCCGTATTTATACCCGCGATGCGGGGCGGGTCGTGGAATGCGTCAACCGCATGCCAATCCTCATTGGCTCGTTTTTTAACACTCGAAGTAGATTGGTCTCCGAAAATAGATCCCAATTCGTCGGTCAGTTCCGACGTACGTCTCCGTTCCCTCCTTCAGGGAACGAGGGTTACATACGTAACCGAGACGTTCTGTTCTCTGTTTCCCCTGCCTGTTTGTTGCCATAGTTACAGATTAATACAAGTATTCAGTAAAAACAGTAATATTGCGAAATATTACTACAAATTAAAATAACTGTTTTCTATTATATTATAATATATATTTTAAAATGTAATTTATTCCTGTGATTCCTGTCGAAGCTGGATTTTCAGCATCATTAACTTCAGTCTTCAGTGTCACATGATCCTTCAGAAATCATTCTGATTTGGTGCTCAGATAACATTTCTTCTTATTTTGTTGAAAACAGTTGTGCTGCTTGACATTTTTGTGGAAATTGGTGATACTTTTTTCAGCATTTATTTTAATTTATTAAACCATTCATTAAATAGAAAGCTTTTGTAACATTATAAATGTCTTCACTGTCACTTTTGATCAATTTAATGCATCCTTGATAAAAGTATTATTTTCTCTCTCATTTTTTAATCTTACCACGAAATGTTTGAATGGTATCATTGTTTCCACAAGAATGTTAAGCAGCAAAAACATTTTCAACACTGATAATAATAATAATAAATTTTTCTTGAGCAGCAAATCAGCATATTAGAATGATTTCTGAAGGATCATGTAACACTGAAGACTGGAGTAGTGATGCTGAAAATTCAGCTTTGCCATCACAGGAATAAATTACATTTTAAAATGTATTAAAATAGAAAACATTTTTTTAAACATTATTTTAAACTTTAATAATATTTCACAATTACTGTTTTTACTGTATTTTTTATTAAATAAATGTAGCCTTGGTGAGCATTAGAAACTTTTGACATGTACTGTATATATAAGTGAATGTCATTGCATTATATAACAAAATATCAAAGCAATGGCATTTCTTTTTAGAAACCTAAAGTTTGTTTTGCTTGAAGTGTATTTGCCATCATAGCAAATACACTTCAAGCAAAACAAACTTTAGGTTCTTTATTTCAAAAGATAAAACAATTGATAATTGAATGTTCAAAATTAAGATTTATTGGAAACTTTGTGGTTATCAACCACTGTTCACGTGAGGAGAAATTAGTTCATACATCACCCTGGGGCCATTTATTTAAAAAACGTAAAAGCAAAAATGGCTCAGAAAAGTGAAAATATATTTTGTGGCCACTGTTTGTTGAGGAGAAAGTTCTTTTTCTTTTTTAAAAAATCATATCTGCACAATCTAGGGGTAATCAAAGTGGACTTCACTGAAACTTTGTTAGACAAACGTGGAGAAAAATCTTTCAACAGAGCTCAGAGAGAGAAAGGCATACTGATGGGCTTACTGGACTGATGCACAAGGATGTCAGAGGCATTATCTCCACTGTGAAATCAGGCCAATCCTTAATTAATAATCCCCTTCATGTGATTCTCTAGTCAGTCTCTCTCTCTCTGTCCTGTCCATGACCATCCTCAGCTCAGCTCAGCACAAACTAAACTATATTAATCTAACTTTAGAAGATACTGCTATTAGACCAGCAGAAAAGGAGTGCTTCTCTCCAGAGCATCTCATATATATATTTTAGGGCTTTTCAACATTTTTATGAGATTAGATAAAGGACAGCAACAGGAAACTATTGGGGAAAGAAAGAGGGAATGTAACACAGGCCAGAGCCCCGTGAACACTGTAGCTCTTCCACATCATGAGTTTGTGCATTTATTTTCATTTAGATCTTCGCAGATGCTGCCTATCATCTCAGTTATAAGTTGCTAGTGTCCATTCTCTTTACAGCAGAGGGGTGTTATATGGAAGCAGGCAGCCCCATATGGTCCTTGTTTTACAGCTGATCTAACACACACTAACACTGCAGGCCATTGTTGCTACTGTGTGTAAATTGTGGATAATTTTTGGTGCTTTCGAAACAATTAAAAAAGAATGGTGAGACATTCCCATTAGCCTTCAAACAACAGCGCCTCATAGAAGGGCGTCTCAGGCCTGCAGCATGTACGTCAGAGGTGAAAAAAAGACTTGCATCTCACACTGGGTCAGAATTAGACGGTGCGTAAAACTAAAATCCTCTCTGACTTGGCAATGTAAATGACATCAAACTGCTCAAAGCACAATACAGTGGAGAACTGCTCTGGCATTGCAACTATAAAGTTGCACAAACAAGACTCTTGGTGGATATTTGTAAAATTAGTCAAATCTTATTTATGTGCAGGGTCCAAATTTTACTTTTTGATACACCTGTCAATTGCAGAAAAATTAACCAACAGAATAAAGTACAAATAAGTGACAAATAATCACAAATTAAACCCATAACCAATATAATAAGCACAAATGAGATCTATTTATAATCTTGAAAGTTCTCCTAGACAACAAGATTAAATGGAGAGCAAATTGAGACTTTTGCTGAAGTCTCCTGAGAAAAAGATCCCATAATCTCAGGTCAGATGTGCCCTCTTCAGAACTTCAGAAGAGATCTCAACAATATTGGATTTCCTGAAAATAAAGTACACACATCTCCAATCAAATGTCTCAGATTTCAATGTGAACCACTATTTATCTGACCACTATCCACATTAACGTTTTTACTTTATACTTTTGCTCTATCAACAACTGTGGTCAACAACCACATTCTTTTCCATTTACCATAGGGTAGACTCAAAAATTCATCTGAATTTTTTTAAAAATGTAATTGACTAATAAAACAAAATGACTAGACATGAACTCCAAATACCTTTTTTTTCTCATTCATTTTCCTCCATTCCATAATCGTGAGATTACCCTCCATTGTGTTATAGGTAAACTGTGCTGCAGAATTGTGGATGCAGTTAAAGCATTCTGACATCACCCAAACTTTATCCTCTTAATCGCAATCTGAGCTCACCGAGTTTAAAAGCCCTAAAATCTCCTACACACACAGAGATCACTCAAACTACTTAGACACACCACACACAATACATAAAGGATCTTATTCTTTAGCCCTGCGCTTTGACAACCTGACCCTCATATCTAACTTTGTCAGACACAATCGCCAACATCGGCAAACAATTCCAAACTAAACATGGCTCAACAATGAAACTAATAACATTTGACATAAAGAAGGGTTTAAAGGGCCATTGTATTATCTCTCTCAGGACCCTGTTTCGAGTGATAGATGATCTGTGGATCAGCAGATATTAAAATGCAATAACATTTGATTTGTGCAGTAGCTCAGTATGAAAATAAAAAAAAACTCTTTTCTTATTAAAAATAGATTTTGGCTTTCCATCAGCTTAAGTTCAACCATGCAGTTGAAATTCATGCACGAGCCACAAGTTTGGCTGCGTAAGCCATTAGCACAAGCATTGAAGCTTCAACACTTGAAGGTGTATTTTAGAAGCTGATTACATGCTCTGTCTGTGTAATGAAAGAAGTTTGGTGAACTGATTGTTGTGATGCACCTCAGAAAAGGCATTTGGATATAAAAAGTTAAATGGTTAGTTCACTCCAAACTAAAAATTAAATCATCATTTACTCGCCCTCATGATTTCCAAATCTGTATGTATTTGTTTATTTCATGGAACAAAAAGAATTTTTTATTCCTGCCCATAAATATCCAGCCCACTTTCAGTATGATGAAAGTGAATGAGAACTGTGGCTATCAACCTCCAAAATGGCAGAAAAAGCATCATTAAAGCATCACAAATTCATATGATTCTTGCATCCAAGTGTTCCAAACAAAACTGAAGTCGTTTTTCATTGGAAACCATGACATAGTTCTCTTTGCTTCATGAAAGTTAATGAGAGAAGTAGTGATTTAAGGAATCATTCTTTTGAGTCAGATCTTTTCAATAAAGTAAATGATGACAGAATTTTAATTTAGTCTGAACTGTTATTTTAAGGGTCACGTGAGAAGTTTTAGTTCACAAAGCTAAATCCTTGGAGCTACAGTATAAGTCACTGACATCCGTCAGCTGATAAATTACCTTTCCTAATCAATACTATTTTGACAGGCATTAGTTTGTCCCATGAAATAAGGGGTGTGACTGAGAAACTGGCCTGACATTTGTTAATTAATAGCATCTGGCATTTAATTACATCACTCTCGTTGAACTGCACGGCATGTCAATCATGTGTATTAATAACAAACAGAAAAGTCCGTAATCATCCCTCCAAACACTGGCCTCATGCAAATCAGTATTAGTTCTACACAGGCACACAGTAATGGAGCAGATGGGTCAGGAGAGGTGAGACAGACTCAGCAAGCAGAAGTCAAGCATTGGCAGGATGGAAGGACTCTCAGCATGCAGGCAGGCAGGCAGGAGTTTTGCGATACCTTGAGGAACGCAGGGCCGGTGTGGGGCAGTGAAGGCTGGAACAGTGAAGGATTTAGTGTGTTAGAGATGCAGGGCTCTCCTCCATCCTGTTTCCTGTAATGAGAGACACACTTCAGTTCAGCACTACAACATGTGCACATACACAAATCCACACCACAATATAAAACTACACCAGTGGTTCACGACCTTCTGAAAGGGTCACAGCAGGAAAAACAATGTGAAAGCAAATAATTTCTGTCAGTCAATGATTAATTGCTTAATTTCCACCTTGTTATTTTTTGTATAATTAAAAAACATTAATGTTTACTTGACAGCCCTAAATAAAAAAAAAATAGGCTTATTAACTTTATAAAGGGAGGAAAATGCTTCCCGTATACCCAAATTCACTGTATAATTAATATAATATAATATAATATAAATACATTTCATGTTTGGGTTTAAGGACCTTTTTGTTACATTTGTGAAAATGTTTGTATTGTGTTGGGTTACCACTTAATGTTCAAAATGGGACCTGAATCAAAATCACTTGAGAACAACTGCTCTGAATGGCCAAAGGCCATGGGGTCACAGCAGAGGAAGCTTTAGCATTGTGAATAATGACAGTTAAATCACCAACCCCTCCCCACCACCCCACATGGCCGTACGGTCAGCACCTCTGAGCAGGCTTCGCATTTAGATTAGTAGGTTTCTCCATCTGTGCAAAGCTCCATGGAGTTGTAGAGGTGATGTGCAATATATGCGGGGGTTGGTATAATCTAATTTATTTTCAGACTCCTATTGTTTTGACATGAGGCCATGATTAGATTTCCCATTACACTTTAGTTGAGGAGAAACAGATTGTATTACATTGCAGGCTAAATATGGTTCACGACAATGTAAGTGAGCTGAAGAATGGCCCTGAATTTATTCAAAGAATTTATTCTTTGCTAAATGTTTTCATAAAAATTTACCCTGACAGACAATCCACCAGAAACTCCAATGAGATAACTGCCTTTGCTGCGACGTACAGTGGGGAGGAACAAGTATTTGATACACTGCCGATTTTGCAGGTTTGCCCACTTACAAAGCATGTAGAAGTCTGTAATTTTTATCATAGGTACTCTTCAACTGTGAGTGACGGAATCTAAAACAAAAATCCAGAAAATCACAGAAAAGCAGAACTTAATATTTGGTACAGAAACCTTTGTTTGCAATTACAGAGATCATACGTTTCCTGTAGTTCTTGACCAGGTTTGCACACACTGCAGCAGGGATTTTGGCCCATTCCTCCATACAGACCTTCTCCAGATCCTTCAGGTTTCGGGGCTGTCGCTGGGCAATACGGACTTTCAGCTCCCTCCAAAGATTTTCTATTGGGTTCAGGTCTGGAGACTGGCTAGGCCACTTCAGGACCTTAAAATGCTTCTTACGGAGCCACTCCTTAGTTGCCCTGGCTGTGTGTTTCGGGTCATTGTCATGCTGGAAGACCCAGCCACGACCCATCTTCAATGCTCTTACTGAGGGAAGGAGGTTGTTGGCCAAGATCTTGCGATACATGGCCCCATCCATCCTCCCCTCAATACGGTGCAGTCGCCCTGTCCCCATTGCAGAAAAGCATCCCCAAAGAATGATGTTTCCACCTCCATGCTTCACGGTTGGGATGGTGTTCTTGGGGTTGTACTCATCCTTCTTCTTCCTCCAAACACGGCGAGTGGAGTTTAGACCAAAAAGCTCTATTTTTGTCTCGTCTCAGACCACATGACCTTCTCCCATTCCTCCTCTGGATCATCCAGATGGTCATTGGCAAACTTCAGACAGGCCTGGACATGCGCTGGCTTGAGCAGGGGGACCTTGCGTGCGCTGCAGGATTTTAATCCATGACGGCGTAGTGTGTTACTAATGGTTTTCTTTGAGACTGTGGTCCCAGCTCTCTTCAGGTCATTGACCAGGTCCTGCCATGTAGTTCTGGGCTGATCCCTCACCTTCCTCATGATCACTGATGCCCCACGAGGTGAGATCTTGCATGGTGCCCCAGACCGAGGGAGATTGACCGTCATCTTGAACTTCTTCCGTTTTCTAATAATTGCGCCAACAGTTGTTGCCTTCTCACCAAGCTGCTTGCCTATTGTCCTGTAGCCCATCCCAGCCTTGTGCAGGTCTACAATTTTATCCCTGATGTCCTTACACAGCTCTCTGGTCTTGGCCATTGTGGAGAGGTTGGAGTCTGTTTGATTGAGTGTGTGTACAGGTGTCTTTTATACAGGTAACGAGTTCAAACAGGTGCAGTTAATACAGGTAATGAGTGGAGAACAGGAGGGCTTCTTAAAGAAAAACTAACAGGTCTGTGAGAGCTGGAATTCTTACTGGTTGGTAGGTGATCAAATATTTATGTCATGCAATAAAATGCAAATTAATTGTTTAAAAATCATACAATGTGATTTTCTGGATTTTTGTTTTAGATTCCGTCTCTCACAGTTGAAGTGTACCTATGATAAAAATTACAGACTTCTGCATGCTTTGTAAGTGGGCAAACCTGCAAAATCGGCAGTGTATCAAATACTTGTTCTCCCCACTGTATATCCCCCATGGTAATTTAGGAAATGGAAAACTATAAAATCTTGAGTACAATTAAATGGAATTGTACGCTAACACATAAGAATACCTGGTACAAGTAAGGGAATTATGCAAATCATGTAACTCAGCAAATGTGCCCATAAAATTAGTGCTGAATGCAATTTGCATTCAGAATAAAATGTGCCAAGCAAACAGTGGTGTGTTATGTGAATAAGGTGGAATCTGTGAGTCATCTGTGTACCATATTGCTTCAGGCAAAAATACTTGTCTGAAGATCCATATCTGGGAAAATCCTTCTTTTTGACATCAAGGAGGAGTTGTAATAGTGTTATTAAAGTTGGGAACTATTTCAAATGTGCACATCTGATATCTCTCTAGTTAGAGAAAGTCCAAAGGAGACTTGTGATGAATCTCTCAAAAAGAGAGGTAACCTTCCAGTTTGTTTTTCTAAATAGCTCTCATGTCAGTCTCTGTCCCATTATGGGTTGTTGTGGGAAATAAGTCTCACAGAGTCTGAGCTCTACGGCAGCAGCTGCCCCATTGCTTGCATATTCTATCCGCCATCCATCAAAACCAGACAGCTGCTTTATAGGTAAATGAAATTTTGAAGACATGGCCATTTGGCTTTTAAGTTAACGTTTACATGAATGCATTACCGCAAACCATCATTTGAGGCTTGTTTTGAATTATCCTCCAGATTGCCCCATAACCCACATATGGGAGTTTAAAGGGATAGTTCACCCAAAAATGAAAATTATCCCATAATTTACTCACCCTCAAGCCATCCTAGGTGTATATGACATTCTTCTTTCAGACCAATACAATCGGAGTTATATTAAAAAATGTCCTGGCTAATTCAAGCTTTATAATGGCAGTGAATGGCAGCCCAAAATTTGAAGCCCAAAAAGTGCATCCATCCATCCATTAAAAAAGTAACCCATACGGCTCTGGGGGGTTAATAAAGTTTGTGTAAAAAAAATATACATATTTAAAACTTTATAAAGTCTAGCTTCTGCCAGACCGCCTTCCGTACTCAACTTACGAATGAAAAAGTGTAACGCCTCTCGCTGTTCAAAACGCTTACGCTACGTCCGACGTCATCGTCGCGCCAGTTACCCTTTTTTCGTAAGTTGAATACGGAAAGCGGTCTGGCGGAAGTTAGATATTTCACTTTATAACATGTTAAATATGGATATTTTCCTTACAAAAACCCATCGTTTCGCTTCAGAAGGCCTTTATTAACCCCCCCGGAGCCGTGTGGATTACTTTTATAATGGATGGATGTGCATTTTTGGGCTTCAAATTTTGGGCTTCAAATTTTGGGCTGCCATTTACTGCCATTATAATGCTTGGATTAGCCAGGACATTTTTTAACATAACTCCGATTGTATTCGTCTGAAAGAAGAATGTCATATACACCTAGAATGGCTTGAGGGTGAGTAAATCATGGGGTAATTTTCATTTTTGGGTGAACTATCCCTTTAAGTGAACTTTTGCCTTTAACTCATCCATAGATATCTATGTGACGTAGGGCTAGACTGATAAACGATATCATATCGAATCGCGATAAAATTCATGTCGATAACGATGATAAGATCTGGATATTTTTACTCGATATGGATTAATGTAACAACCAACCACACAGCAGAAATAAACGCAACAACAGCCAGTCCAGCTTTTAGCTTGCACGTCAAAGTACACGCTCTACTGGCAAAGAAAACTCGACACGAGAAGGAAAAAATTGGTGGAAGCAGTGACGAACGTTAAATTGAAAGTGAAACTAACCTTGCGTTATCATCAAAAATATGACGAAATTTTCGATAAAAGGTAGCACGAATTCAGTTACTCATTTGAACCGCGCCACATGGACTATTTATCCGCTCAGGTCAAAGTCCAAACTGTAGCTCTCAGCGCGAGCTCACTGGAGCAGAGATCCGTTTACTCTGATCGGTCTCGGTCACGCAACACTAAACAGCGCAGTGAGATCCAGTGAGAAGCGTGTGAATTCAGCGAAAAACACAAATGTCTCTGTGATTTAAACTACTTTAAAGCCAGACAAAACAGCGCTGACAAACACTAAACACTGTGCGCAATGATACAGTCAGAAGGATTTTTGATCTACAAATCTCCATAATTTATCATGGATTTACTGTTGTAACACTAACGTCTCGGTTACGTATGTAACCCTCGTTCCCTGAAGGAGGGAACGGAGACGTACGTCGGACGTCACCGACGAATTGGGATCACTTCTGGGAGCCCCTATTAGCTTCGAGTGTATAGAGAACGGGCCAATGGCCATTGGCGTGCGAGATTTGCATCTCGCGCTCCGCCCCGCATCGCGGGTATAAAGCGGAAGCGGATGCAGCGCACATTTGTTTTTCACTGAGGAGCCGAACTAGTGACTCGGCCGCTGCAGTGATGGTACAGCAACTGTGGCGACGGGACGTACGTCTCCGTTCCCTCCTTCAGGGAACGAGGGTTACATACGTAACCGAGACGTTCCCTTTCAGTCGGTCACGTTCGACGTACGTCGGACGTCACCGACGAATTGGGATCCCTATGGAAAACGCCACAGTTACTACCACTTCCAGCGCCCAGCGAAAGCCCCTCAGACCCCCGTCTGTTTGGGGCGGGGAACTTACGCAGGGAGAGTCACTGCTGCTGTTCCGCAAGACCCACTCAGCAGAGTATTGGATAACGCTGGGAAAGCGTGCCCCGGGGGGCCGCTGCGGAAGCCACATCCTACCCGTAGGGAGGTATCATGTGGAATATACATGTATGGACTGGCCGTGGGCAGTACAACATACGGAAGTCCCAGGGATGGCCCCGGCCAATGCAGGCGAGAGACTACACCGCACAGAGACGGCAGAGCGAGCTCTGCCAAGGGAAAGACACGGGCTCGCCGTAGGGAGCCGTACCGTGGAAGAATACACATATGGGACCGCCGTAGGGGTCACAACATATGGATACCCAGCCTAACACAAGTTCCACCAATGCATACGAGTGTTAGACCTGGCGTCGGACGCTCCGCCACGTCTGACTGCCACGGGTTGCGGAGGACTCAACAGGGTTCGCCGTGCTGGGGAACTCGACTGGAGCATATCAGCGCACGTATCCGGTCCATGAGGAGGGGAATGGCGCAGCAAGCCGACACTAGAACGGGCCCTTCGGTGTTACTGGCTATTTGAAGCGAGCACACGGGAAGAAACCGGCTCTACACGGAGGCTATAGAATCTAGCGAACGTGTTAGGTGTCGCCCAGCCCGCAGCTCTACATATATCTGTCAGCGAGGCGCCGTGCGCCAGCGCCCAGGAAGAGGCCATACTCCTAGTGGAGTGGGCCCTCAACCCAAGCGGGCAGGGCACGCCTTGGGTTCATACGCCAAGGCGATGGCATCCACTATCCAGTGAGCCATCCTCTGCTTGGAGACAGCCTTTCCCTTCTGCTGGCCTCCGTAACAGATGAAGAGCTGTTCTGAGGTCCTGAAGCTTTGCGTTCTGTCCACGTAAGTCCGCAGAGCGCGAACGGGACAGAGAAAAGCCAGGGCTGGGTCTGCCTCCTCCGAAGGCAGCGCTTGCAGGTTCACCACCTGGTCCCGAAAGGGAGTGGTGGGAACCTTGGGCACATATCCGGGCCGGGGTCTCAGGATTACATGAGAGTTACCCGCCCCGAATTCCAGGCACGATTCGTCGACCGAAAATGCCTGCAGGTCCCCTACCCTCTTGATGGAAGCCAATGCAGTCAGGAGTACTGTCTTCCAGGACAGGATTTTTAACTCTACTGACTGCAAAGGCTCAAAGGGAGCCCTCTGTAATGCGGTTAGCACCAGGGGCAAGTCCCAAGAGGGTATAGAGTGAGGGCGAGGCGGATTTAATCTCCTCGCCCCCCTCAGGAACCTGACGACCAGATCGTGCTTCCCTAGGGACTTACCTTCGACCATGCTGTGATTTGCGGCGATAGCGGCAACATACACTTTGAGGGTGGAGGGAGACAGCCTTCGCTCCAACCCTTCTTGCAGGAAGGAAAGCACAGAGCCGATCGAACATCTTCGGGGGTCTTCTCGACGAGAAGAACACCACTCGACGAACAGGTTCCACTTCAACGCGTAGAGGTGCCTCGTAGAGGGGGCTCTGGCGGAAGTGATGGTGTCTACCACAGCCTGTGGTAGGCCACCTAGAACCTCCGCGTCCCGTCCAGGGACCAGACATGGAGTTTCCAGAGGTCCGGACGCGGGTGCCACAGGGTGCCCCGTCTCTGAGTCAGGAGGTCCTTCCTCAGAGGAATGGGCCAAGGAGGTGCTGTCGCGAGGAGCACTAGTTCCGGGAACCAGGTCCGGTTGGGCCAGTATGGCGCAACTAGCAAGACCTGCTCCTCGTCCTCCCTGACCTTGCACAGTGTCTGCGCAAGAAGGCTCACTGGGGGAAACGCATATTTGCGTAAGCCCCGGGGCCAGCTGTGTGCCAGCGCATCCGAGCCGAGGGTCCCCCCGGTCAGGGAATAGAACAACTGGCAGTGAGACGTGTCCGGGGCGGCAAACAGGTCTACCTGTGCGGTCCCGAAGCGACTCCAGATCAGCTGGACCACCTGGGGATGGAGTCTCCACTCTCCTGGGAGCACTTGCTGTCGTGAGAGCTCGTCGGCTGCACGATTGAGCAGGCCCGGGATATGAATGGCACGAAGCGACCTCAGATGCTTCTGACTCCAGAGGAGGAGATGGCGGGCGAGTTGTGACATGCGGCGGGAGCGTAGACCACCCTGTTTGTTGATGTACGCAACGGCCGCAGTGTTGTCCGTACGGACCAGAACGTGCTTGCCTCGTAGCGGCCCTTTGAGGCGGCCCAGCGCAAGACGAACTGCTAACAACTCGAGGCAATTGATATGCCATTGCAGTTGAGGCCCCGTCCACAGACCCGAAACTGCAAGCCCGTTGTACGTGGCCCCCCAGCCGGTGGATGAGGCATCCGTGGAGACCACAGCATGCCTGGACACTTGTTCTAGGGGAACTCCTGCCCGTAGGAACGAAGGGTCCAACCACGGACTGAAGGTTTGGCGACACTTCGGTGTTACTGAGACACGGAATGAGCCGCTCTGCCACGCCCATCTCGGGACTCGGTCGTGTAGCCAGTGTTGAAGCGGCCTCATATGAAGCAATCCGAGCGGCGTCACTGCGGCTGCGGATGCCATATGCCCCCGGAGCCTCTGAAAATGTTTCAGTGGTACCGCTGTCCTGCATTTGAACGAATTCAAGCAGTTCAACACCGACTGGACGCGCTGCTCTGTGAGTCGCGCTGTCAGATTGACCGAGTCCAACTCCATACCGAGAAAAGAGACCCTCTGCACGGGGCAGAGTTTGCTCTTTTCCCAGTTGACCTGAAGTCCCAACAGGCTGAGGTGACTGAGCACCATGTCCCTGTGTTCGCACAACTGTGCCTTCGACTGAGCCAGAATCAGCCAGTCGTCGAGGTAGTTGAGAATGCGAACACCATGCTCTCTCATGGGAGCAATGGCCGCCTCCGCGACCTTCGTGAAGACGCGGGGCGACAGGGACAGCCCGAAGGGTAGGACTCTGTACTGATATGCCCGTCCCTCGAACGCAAAGCGTAGGAACGGTCTGTGTCGGGGGAGAATCGAGACATGAAAGTACGCGTCCTTCAGGTCGATCGCTGCAAACCAATCTTGGGGACGGATGCACCTGAAGATGCGTTTCTGCGTTAGCATTCTGAACGGCAGCCTGTGAAGGGACCGATTCAAGAACCGCAGGTCCAAGATTGGCCGTAACCCGCCGCCTTTCTTGGGTACAATGAAGTACGGGCTGTAGAAGCCTGTCTTCATATCGGCTGGAGGGACCGGCTCTATCGCGTCCTTCGCCAGTAGGACTGCGATCTCCGCCCGTAGCACGGGGGCGTCCTCCTTCGACACGGAGGTGAAGTGAACGCCCCTGAACTTGGGGGGCCGCCGAGCGAACTGAATCGCATAGCCGAGTCTGACAGTACGGATGAGCCAGCGGGACGGGCTGGGGAGCGCTAACCAGGCTCCCAGCGACCGAACCAGCGGGACCAACGGCACCACAGACGTACCCGCAGCGGGGCAGCGCAGCGGAGTGCAGGGACCCGACTCGGACGGCATCGCGGCCCGAAGTGGGGTCTGAGTGCGCAATGCAACACTTACCTGCTTCCGCTGAGGGGGTGCACGAGTGTGCGGAGGCCTCTTGTGTGCGTCCTGGACACAGCCAGCACCCCCTGCTGGCGATAAGAGAGGCACCGGAGGGTGACAAGGCATGGGAGCGTCGTACACCGCCAAGCGCGCTCTCTTGGCACCCAGAGATTTTAGAAACAGCTCTTTTTTTGAAGTTTTGGGTACCACTGGCCCGAAGGCCAGTGGCGGAACAGAAACCAAACAAGAACATAAAATTCTCTCCCGGCCCTCCAGCGGGAGAAGGAGCGGTGCTGTCACCACCTCCTGAAGAGCTGTCTCCTCCATCTCTGGGTGGCCCGTCTCAGGGTCTCTTACGGCGACGCTTGCCACCTGGCTTGGCAGCGGCCTGAGCGGGCTGGACGGCCTTCCCGCGGCCGGCTCCACGCCGTTGCCCTGGTGGAGGCTGCTGCTGGGCTGGGGCGGGAGCGGGGGCGGCGGCGGGCGGCCGCCCTCGGCGACGAGCAGGCGGAGGAGCTGCGGCCGGCGGCTGGGCAGCAGCTGACCGCCGGGGCAGGATGTGTTTGATGGCCTCCGTCTGCTTCTGGACAGTCGAGAACTGCTGGGCAAAGCTCTCGACCGCGTCGCCGAACAGCCCAACCTGGGAAATGGGGGAGTCCAGGAACCGATACTTATCAGTCTCCCTCATATCGGCCAGGTTGAGCCAGAGATGTCGCTCCTGGACCACAAGAGTGGACATCGCCTGACCAATGGAACGGGCGGTGACTTTCGTCGCCCGGAGGGCGAGGTCCGTCGCCGTCCGGAGCTCCCGGAGGAGCTCTGGGTCAGGTCTACCCTCGTGCATGTCCATGAGTGCCTGGGCCTGGTGCACCTGGAGCAACGCCATGGCATGCAAGGCGGACGCAGCCTGTCCACAAGCCTTGTAAGCCTTCCCAGTTAGACTGGAGGAGAACTTACAGGCCTTGGATGGGTGGCGTGGGTCTCCGCGCCAGGTGGAAGCGGACGCCGGACACAGTTGCATCGCGACCGCCCGTTCCACCGGCGGGATCCCCACGTACCCCTTGGCTGGCCCGCCGTCGAGAGTAGTGAGGAGGGAGGAGCCACTCGGCCGGTTTCTGGCAGAAAAAGGTGCCGTCCACGACCTTGTGAGCTCCTCATGCACTTCCGGGAAGAAGGGCACCGGGGCGGGACGCTGAGAACCAGCGCGAGCCGCCCCGAGAAACCAATCATCCAGCCTAGAAGGCTCGGGACACGGTGGAGGGTTCCACACGAGCCCGACCTTTTCGGCGGCCCGGGAAAGCATAGCCGTCAGCTCGGGGTCCGTCTCGGACAACGCCACTCTCCCAGAGGGAGGCAACGCAGCCGGGTCTTCATCCCCCGAGGACTGAAACTCCCCCTCCGATGCAGCGATCGACATCCTATCCTCTGCTGGAGCTCCAAAGGTCACCGTTGGACCACCTCGAGAGGGGCCAGCGACTTCCTCCGAAAGCTCAACCGGCTGCGGCACTACAGAGGGTTTAGGGGCCCACGGAGGCTGGCTCGGCGGGTGTGCCCTAAACGTGATCCTCAGGTCACCCTGGCTATTCGCCGAAGTAGGTCTATCTTGCTGGGCAGGGATAGCACTAGATCGGGGCATAGGTAAGGGGACTCCACCCTCCCGAAGGTAGGCGAGTCTCGACCTTAGCGCCGAGATAGTCATGTTCCCGCAATGGGAACACGAACTATCCACAAACGCTGCCTCGGCATGTTGAATACCCAGACATGTCAGGCAGCTGATCAGGCACCGTCAGCTGGTGACAGGGAACGACCGCATCCAGAAACGCACGGGTGGAATGACATCTTGAAAAAGACGCAATTTCACACCCGTGTTGCTCTTTTAGAAGAAGCTCTTAACGTGCTGAAGCACCCAGGAACAACCGCGGCAAACACAGGGGATAGTGCAGCCTGTGTTTGCACTCACCGTGGAACGCCCCCACCGAACCAACCGGGATGCTGTAAAAACAGCAGTTTGTTTCACCGATTTCGGTGAGCTCGCGGTTGTCACTGCACGTGCCTTCTCCCCAGCACAAAAGCCTCTTCTCTCGCTCTCTCTCTCTCTCCTGCTGAACAGCCTTTTGAAGTCTTTCATGAGCTTGTTTGGCTCCGAAGTGAATGACAAATGTGCGCTGCATCCGCTTCCGCTTTATACCCGCGATGCGGGGCGGAGCGCGAGATGCAAATCTCGCACGCCAATGGCCATTGGCCCGTTCTCTATACACTCGAAGCTAATAGGGGCTCCCAGAAGTGATCCCAATTCGTCGGTGACGTCCGACGTACGTCGAACGTGACCGACTGAAAGGGAACTGCACCATCTGTGGCAGAAATGTGGAATGGATATTCATATAGAATTGTATTATTAATGTAGATGTATTAAATGTATTAAAGGAGTAATATTATTACAGTATTTTTATTTAGCTATAGAATTTGTGCATTTATACTAAATGTTTTTAGGCTACTGTTTTACCTTACCTGTTTGACCTGTTAAATACCATAGAAACCATATAGATACATTTTACTATGGTAGTGAAGAGCTATATGCATGGTTTTAACTGTGGTTATTATCATGATCTAAATGTATGATACTATGGAAGACCTGATATATGAACTCAGAATATTTAAATTTTACCATATAAAAATGAGGTTTTTACATCTGCATCCTCCTAACTCAAGCTACTACTACTGTCAACTCACTGTCAAATGTGCATTTCTAAGACAAACCGTAATATTATTAATACTGCACTGCAAACTGTGCCGAAGATATATGCCAAAGTCAGGCAACACAAACCTATTTCATAACTAGAAACAATATCATCTATTAGAACATGCAGAAACTAAGACATTATTTTTTCTAGGAAAATGACTGGAAAAATGACTGGAAAAGGGTAAGGAATTCAAAAACGTGAAGTTCTGGTGAAGTCTGAAGTCGTGAAGTCTGGTTTCTACAACTTTCAATTAGGAGCAAAAATCTGCCTTTAAATTTGAAAGAAATAAATATTTGCTATTTATCGGAATAATTATCGATATCGACTAATATGAGCATTTTTTATCGAGTTCACTTTTTGGCCATATCGCCCAGCCCTAATGTGACGTGGATTTTTGCAGTGGATAATGCATGTGATGTAATGTGGGAGTGATCGGCAGTGCTGGAACACAGACCTTAAATGAACCACAGCTCAGCGCCAAAACAAATGATAAAACAAAATCTCTCCAAGCAGCCAACATCCTCACACAGCTCTGCTGTATCATACGGTTTTGCCCGTAGGTGCTGATATGCTCAATTAGACCAATTTCCATTAACTGACCATCCTTTAAATTAACTTCAATGAAAGGATCTTGGAAGTACATATCCAGGGCCTGAAATTAACTTTTTTGACCACCAGCCACTGTGGCAGGTGGATTTAAAAATCCACCTGCCAAAGTGACTTTTTACCAGCCTTTTTTTTTTTTTTTTTTTTTTTTTTTTTGCCTCATAAAGGTGAAAAACAGAAATTGCACAAACATTGTTCTTTAACTTGTAAGAATACACATTTAAGTGCTGTCAAGTTATTAACGAAATCAATATAAGTAATAATAATTCTTAGAATATACATTTTTTAAAATCTTTTTATTCATTGATTTCCCGTGTCATAGACAGTCATATACTGACTGCTGCTAATCTGAGTCCACAGATATAGACCTACCGCAGCTCGTATGTAAACAAATCACATGCGGCTGTGTTGATGGCTGATTTAGTCACATAGACAGGTCCTAGCAGCTGTTAGTTACAGCGTTCTGTAACCGTTAAGCAGAACTAAATTCATATTATTAAGGGTACCGGACATTTTCTCACCGGTTCCCAACTCCCAACATGCACACGCACACACATCTGTGCAACTGTCATTGTACTGTAGCCTACGTCAGCGTTGCATTATCTCATCCCATCTCACCAACAGTTTAATACTTACTCGCACATCCAAACGTAGTCAGAGAAGGGCCTCATCTTCTTTCCGATCACATGAACGTTCCAAAACAGCAGTCGCATCCTCTCAAACTGCCTAATGAATCACTCAATTCTCATTGTCTACCTGCCAATGTGGTGTTAATTTCAGGCCCTGTACATATCCCACTTTAGCTATAAAAATTTATTATTAAAGGCTCAATATGTGGTGGTGAATTACTATAATGTAGCTGTAACTTACTGTACTGTTAAACTGACACATAGATCTGGTTGGTTTACTACAGTACAGAGTAATTAGAATTCCAGTGTACTAATTCTCTTCCCACACAGGAAAGAAATTCCCACCGGACTGCTGAGGGAACGCTCTGCATTCACAACCGGGATCATTATTTAACTCCCTACAGCTGAGCAGCCCAGAAACCAATACCCTTTCACAGCCCTGTGAAACTACACTGGAGTGCAGCCATGAAATTTTACATAACATTATATAAATCGTTATTTGATGCTTAAACACATAAATTTTTTTTTAATAACGTGATATATCATGGAAAAACTATTGTATTAGTTCAATTAATACAAATATAGTATCAATTCAGTTATGATTTTCTGATTTTCTTTTTTTCTTGATGCAGTTTAGTATAATAAATTTCCAGTAAAACATCCCAATCTTTTTGTCAAAAACACATTAGTCCCTAAAGAATAGGGATGCACAATATATGGGTATCATATCGGTTATTGGCTAATAGTACAGATGTTTTATTTGACTGGTATCCATAACTGATATATTGGTATATGTGACCCTGGACCACAAAATCAGTCATAAGGGTAATTTTTTTTTAAAATTGAGATTTATACATCATATGAAAGCTGAATAAATAAGTGTTCCATTGATGTATGATTTGTTAGGATAGGAAAATCTGGAATCTGAGGGTGCAAAAAAATCTAAATATTGAGAAAATCGCCTTTAAAGTTGTCCAAATGAAGTCCTTACCAAGGCAAATTACTACTAATAATACTTTTTTTTATATATTTACGGTAAGAAATTTACAAAATATTTTAATGGAATATCCTAATGATTTTTGGCATAAAAGAAAAATCGATAATTTTGACTCATACAATGTATTGTTGGCTATTGCCACAAATATACCCTTTTTTCCTTTTCCCGTTCATTTAAAGTTAAAAAACACTAACAATTTAACAGTTAAATATAATCTATAAAACATAAATCGCAAATCTCAAAATGAATATAATTTTTGATACTGTACATCAAAATGTTGATGCCTAAATTCACTTTAAAAATTATTGATTTTAGAATTGAGTGTTTTTATTGTATTTAGACAAAACTGTAAAACATTTTAATATAGACCTATCATGAAAATTATTTTAATAATTATTTTAATTAAGAATAATAATTTTATCAAATTATGTTTAACAGCATCAGCCGAAATTTTAATAGTGGTGCATTACTATTACAGACATGCATCATCAAGTTAACAGTAGCAGGCAGACAAACTGACAATTCTCACTCTCAATCTCTAATTTGTGATTAATTCATCAGCATCTGAGTGCATACTATTGTCGATTTGATGAAGACATGAAATCTTTCTTCTCTCAGCTGCTACTATCTAAAAATTGACACCAAACCTCTTTCTATCACCCAAGCTCTCCCCTGCTTTCCCTTTGGTTTGCTGAGCGAAGTTCGATTGAGAGTAAATCAGATATTTAAAGTCTGCCAATAAGAGGAATGCAGTTACATGTGCAATTACATAAACCATTAACTCCTTGGGTTCTGCTACCACGCAGCAATGTTTCATTACCATCTCACGAGTTTGAGAAACCACAGCAGATGCAGGATAAAATAAGGAGGAGGAACTATAATGAATAATATATGGTCTCAGATGTGACACTAGAGAAAACTACAAAGCACTAAAAGCTCACAAGTCAATTCCTGTATACCACGAGCACTGTAGCTTGGAGCACGACTAAAGAGGTTGGTAGGTCACCCGTTAAGAAGTTAATTGTAAACGATGATCCGTGAATGAACGTCAGTTACTGCTCGCAGACGCGCTCAAAGCTGTCTCTCTAGCTGTGTAGAATATCTCCCAGCATCCCTCTATATGAGTTAATGAAGGCTCTGGCAATCTGCTCGCCTCTAAAAGCATATTGTACATGACACCGTTCATGCGCCGCACACCTGCCAACTGCTTTGGCCGTCCCGCCAATCTCCAAACCAGTATGGCAAATGGCAGAAATACCAAACCCTGTACAACTGTCATGCTTGATATTCCTGTACACAGATACAGTGCAATTACTCACTGCGTGTGGATGGATGTAGGATATCCTCTCCCGTCTGTATCGCTCTCTTGCTCTTACTCTACTGCTCTTTTCCTCTCTCTTCTTTCTTTATGTGTCTCTCACCCTCCCGTTCGCGCTCTTACGCACCCGTCCCCTCCCCCGCTCACTCACACACTGAGGGCTGTCCATCTGAGCTGTCTGATGGGGCTGCAATTTGCATTAATCATGCTTTGCCTTAATTAAACACACACCTTCCCATCACATACTGTTGCTCAGGCAATGAATTCGCTAACAAATTATGTCCTATATCCCATTTACAAAACTGTAATCCTACCATAACATGCTTTTTCAAACAAATTGCTCTTTGTCTGTTCCTGACATCCTCTCTTGAGCCTCAAGGGAGGTTTTATATATTCAAGAGCTTGTTTCTCTTAAGTTAAGGATCTATTAAAAGCTCTTAATGTAAAGGAAATGGATTAGATAGAGTGGGAATCCATGGAAACAGTGTGGCAATTTTCTTTATAAACACAATATGGGAATTTAATATAGGAAGTATTATCTTGAAACAGCGTCCCGACTTGTCACACTGGAGGGGTGACAGCACACATTGTCCTTAGATGAAACAATTTAAAGAGATGAAATTTCTGAATCATTTACTCACCCTCATGCCATTTTAAACCTGTATGACTTTTTTTTAAATAATAATACTGAACATTTGTATAAAGGTAATTTATGAATCTAAGACTATATATATATATATATATATATATATATATATATATATATATATATATATGTATATCTCCATAGACAGCAACGTCATTGCAACTTTCAAGGCCCAGAAAGGTAGTAAAGACATCATTAAGATTGAGCAACGAGAATACTTTTTGTGCGCAAGAAAAAAAAAAAAATATTCAACAATCTCTTCTATTCCATGTCAGTCTCCTATGCTTTTCAAGTATTAAATACAGTGCAGCGCTTCCAGGTTCTACGTCAGAACGCTGGCTCACCATTGACCGATGCTGTTCATGGGAGCACCACGACGCATATGTGTGATGCTGACGCAGGAGCTATCCAATAATGAGCCGGCATTCTGACATAAAGTCGTTATTTTTGTTGTTTTTTTTGCGCACAAAAAGTATTCTCGTCTCTTCATAACATTAAGGTTGAACCACTGTAGTCGGATGGACTATTTTAACGATGTCTTCACTACCTTTCTGGGCCCTGAAAGTTGCAGTGACGTTGCTGCCTATGGAGTGACAGAAAGCTCTCGGACTTCACCAAAAAATATCTTAATTTGCGTTCCGAAGATGAACAAACGTCTTACGGGTTTGGAACAACATGAGGGCGAGTAATTAATGTAGGGCTGCAACAACTAGTCGATAAAATCGATAATGAAAATCATCGATAACGATTCTCATTATCGATTAGTCAGGTCTGCCCTCTGTGCACGCTTCCACCAGTCGCACTGAATAATGCATTTTTATGGACAAATGTGGATTTAGAAATAGTGGAGTGGAAACAGAGTGAGCTGATGCAGGAAAGGTACATGATCCAAGTGCCCAAAACATGAGAAGTCTTTATTTAAGCTTCAAGCGAATGCATTAGCGTTTAACATACCGTGTCATGCGCTTTGACAAATGTGTGTGCGTCTGCGTCCTCAGCGCAAAACGTTCATTTTACAGGTTATATCCACTGATCTATAGTAGCCTAGTTACAGTAGTTATATCCTCATCTGTAAATGCTACTAATTCACGCAAATATTTCCATTTTGCATGAAAGCGCGTCCTGACAGTCTGTGTTAAACTTCACTGAACGAGCGCCGGCATGGCGGGCACGCGCATCAAACAGACAGAACGCAGTCGAGAGGGAGACAGTTAATATTCAGCGCAAAAAAAACATTGATTTAGCTGAAATATCTGCTGTTGGATGCTAAATTTAGTTTTAAAAGTCAACATGTAATTCAAGTATTTTATGAGAGTAGTAACTGTAAAGGGATAACAGCATGTAATTTAAATATAAATGTAAGACGTTTCTACAGGATGAAGAAATGACAGTAACTGTGTCCATAGAGTGTGTGTGTGTGTTGCTGCAGAACATTCCTCTTATCTGGTAAGACTGAGTTTGTGTTTTTTTGTTTTTGTTTTTCTTTAATATCATTTTAATGTAGGGATTTGAACTCCTTTTGCTTAGTAACTTTTGCACATAACGTATAGTACAAACATATGAAAATTAACCATGGTTCTTTTAGATAGAAAAAAAACATGTTTTTGCCGTATTGATTACCATTTGTATAACCACACAAATACCATATAGTTAAACTATGGATTTGAAGAAAAACTATGGTTAATTTGTGGTTACCATTGAATAACTACAATAACTTTGTTATTTATCTATTAGTATTATTTTTGTTTGTTTTATTCGATATAAAACCATGGTTAATTTATGTAATGGTAGATATATTCACTGTGTGTGTTTTCATACCATTCGGCTGACACATTTGTTTAAAGGACAGCATTGGGCAGGATGTGGAATAGTGTGTTTTGTCAATAAAATAAAAAAAAATTTTTTTATCCGATTAGTCGAAAAAATAATCGGCAAACTAATCGATTATCAAAATAATCGTTAGTTGCAGCCCTAAATTAATGACAGCATTTTCATTTTTGGGTGAACTAACCCTTTAACTGTTTCTTTCAGCTGCTTCTACAAACACAATCAGTCAAATAAGCCAAGGTAAACATACAGACAGCACCTTACTGCATCAGATGTCTGTAAAGCCAATACGTGTACCGTACGGCAGCAAAATACTGCTGTCCACAGCATAACTCAAAGAGATAATGCAGGATTAGAAGAAAATCTCCTCTACCCCTCTGAGAGATGTGTTTTGTAGTAATCATTGAGCATAATCTGCTGGCCTTGAAAAGCTGAAAACACACGGCTCATGTGCAACTTCTCATTCAGAGAATAAGATCACATTAAACTGAAAGGGTTGTTATTAGAATATGAATAAGATGTTGAAAATGGCAGATAAAAAGACAGCTTAAGTAAAAATCAAAGTCTATCAAAAAAGGAAGAAAAAAATTATATACAGTATATATATAAAATTATATTTCTACTCACCCTTATGTATGTATATAAAAAAATTGTCATCCCACACTGAGTCTTTCAGACTGCCCAGAAGCTGTCATGCAACTCATATCTGATCTCTAACTCTCCCTGATAACTTAAACCACTTCTAATGGAGGCCGTTGAGCCTTGCAGGTGTCCAGCATCTCCATCTGTCCTCAGAGAGGTGGAGAACAGCACAAAAAATGATGTTAAAACGAGACCGGTTAGTAATTCTAGACAACAGCCTCAGAGAAAAAGTTGTTTTTCTGTCATAAAATAGATCCAGTTCCTGTCTCCGTATCTGTCTTTAGGGAGACAAAGACAAAACAACAAAAGCAAAATGACTCAGACTAAAAATATATTTGGCATATAAAAATTGTAAACTAAATCACACAAGATCTCAAACTTCAGATTTGTGTAGGTGAGCTTTTAGGTGCTTTTGAATGAAGTGGCAATCTCTGACAGCAGCATTACTAATACATTGTGCCGTTCTGACTAATAAATGCTTACCAAAGACTCTTCCTCCAGGAGTGCATGCCTGTATACTCCAAGAATATTAATCTATTCAAATGATAATCCAAAATGTCTTAGAATATATGAATAATAATGTGACAACCCAAACTTAAGCACAGGGGGAAAAAATCTCAAAGGAGTTCAATCTATTCCTCTCTTTCTCTCATTCGACATACAAAAACCAAGAGTGAGAGAAAGTCATATGCACTGCACTTTTTTTTTTTTCACTTTTTTTTTGCCGTACATTCATTGATTATAGATATATAAAGTTCTGTCATTAAACTCTAGATGGCGCAGGCTGATAGGTCCTTAACTCAACCTGCTTGCAATCACATCATTCTCTATAGGGCCTTGGTTTCTGCTGTATCAGTAGCCAATGAACTTGTGCTCAACCTTCAAATACTTGGTCAGCATTTGCTGTAGCAGTTGCAGCGCAGTTTCAGAAACCCTCCACCTTCCCCAGCTCCACCTGTATAGATCTGCTACGGGTAATTCATGTACACTATATTGTACAGGATCAGCATGTCTTACTTGCTCACAGAAACGTGTCGTGTATGTATTGGCAGTAGCAAGTCCTGTACTTGCTTTGAAAAAGCAGCAGCAATAACCAACAGCAGTGATCTATCCCAATAAGACCAAACATCTCAACATTGTTATATCCATTACCATGCCAAACACTCCGAGAATTGTCATGACAGAAATGTTTTTTATGCCTTGGACACTTTTGGGTTTCTTTGATTAAACGTTGTTTCAAATTTTGCAGACTTAAATACATCACCAAGGTAAAGTTCTCTTTCTGACATAGATTTTGTCACAGTTTTCTCGAACTAAACAAAACAAAACAAAAATAAAGCCCGGAACAAACCACATCACCTGAGCCACAAAACTCATCTGCATGTATTTTAAGACAAATTCATGCAGCATAACCTCAGCAGACCCCATTGCTCTCTCTCACTCACTCCTCCCCAGTTCCCTTATTTATTTGTGAAGAAAACATTACTCAGATTAGCACTAGCTCCATCGGAGTCAAACTGAGTCATGTTCAAAACATTTACACAACAGGATCACAACTGCTGCCACTGACCTCATCTCCTGTGTGGGCGGTTAGCTTTAAAAATCATTCCCACAGAGGCAATGCATCTCACCTCTATACAATTTGCATGATCCGGTTGTTGGATAAGTCTGATGATGGGTTTTCGTTTTTAGCTGTAATATAATCATACTATCGCATCTCCCATTGTGGTCTAGTAATGTATGGTCATAGAGGGGCCGGATGACAAGTGCACCACATGATGCAGTGACATGTTTTCATCCTCTCAGGGGCAGAATGATGTAACTCGTGAAGGCCTGATGCTGTGTGATCAGGAAACGACCGCTATAAACACACATGACTTTAAGGTCCCATTGATATGGAAACGCCCTTTGGGAAGGTGACACCTGTTTATATGGACTCCATCCGCCAAGCGAGCAGGTGCAGTCAACACACGCACTTCATTATAACATTGATTTCCCTTAAAGTGGCTAGTACATATCATCCTCCTGTATGTTGTTAATCTCTCCCTAAAGCAACATACAGATATCAATCAAATCTATTTAATTCAAATCCACTGAGGAACATCCACAGAAAGACAATCTTAGGATTTACTGTGAAAAAAAAACTGTTATTCACCTTTTCCATTTGATCTCATCAATCTCCTGTACTGCTTCATGATAATTCACACAAATGAGGCAAGATAGGATTTTCTCAAGTGGTTTTGCTTCAGGTCCAAGAAATTATATGGACATCAAGTGGAAAACACACTAGCAAAATTGATTATGAAACAAAAGTATAAATAAATATAAACATACACACTCGAATCTGATTGGCCGAGAGCCTTTTCCTGATTTTGTAATTTTGACTGAACTGTTTGCTTGTGTTTATTTCCTATTGAACAAACTTCTTATACTTTTATAATGGATCATATTGTTTATTTAAATATTATTGATCAATAAGTAATATTTTATATAAATAACATGGCGTATTTGATATTGAGAAAGGGTCCATTCGTGATTGTGATTTCGAAATTTAGCTACATTATTACACCATTAGATGGCAGCAAAGACTGTCTTTATGAGTGAGTTAGTAGCAAATACTTATACTGAAATGGAAAGAAACAAGGAAATAGAATGTTGTTTACTTTAAACAACTCCTTAAGACGCAACTTACAAATGCATTGACTAGCGCTGTCATGGGAAATCCCCTTAACTGTAAAAAGGACAAAGACAAAGATATTCCTCAGCAGACATTCAAACTGGTTTTATGATTATGAATATAATATTGACCAGAAGAATATCAGCTAGATGCAGGTAATGCACTCGCTTAGGTGATATTACTCTCATAATACTCTACTCTACATAATACAATAAGCTTCAATGAAGCGACTCAGTGTTCCTTCGTTATTAGTTCAAAAAGTGACATTTTAGAATTAGTAACGGAGGCTTTGGATCAACTGTCAAACTGTCAATTTGAGATTTTAATCCATAGCGGAAGGAAGCAGTTCTGCACAAAAGAGGGTTTTTAAAGACACTGTTGTTTTTTCTTATTTATTTACACACTTGTGCCGTCGAACTGTTGTATAAACACAATATCACACTCGTAGCCGTGCGATATATATATAGGTCACACTTTAGATTAGGGTCCAATTCTCACTATTAACTAACTAAGACTTTTGCCTCAATAAACTCATAATTACTGCTTCTTAATAGTTAGTAAGGCAGTTGTTAAGTTTAGGTATTGGGTAGGATTAAGGGATGTAGAATATGGTCATGCAGGTATTAATATGTGCTTTATAAGTACTAATAAACATCCAATATCCTAGTAATATGCATGCTAATAAGCAACTATAGTTAATAATGAGAATTGGACCCTATAAAGTGTTACCATATATAAACTGTTTTCTATTTTAATACATTTTAAAATGTCAGCAGCCATTACTCCAGAGAATGCAGAGTCACATGATCCATCCGAAATCACTCTAATATATACAGTACTTTAATGTAGTCTTACTCATAATTTCTCTTACTTTGAGTAGTTTTGTTCATAGTTTTTGAGGATGGCATCTCACGCAAACTGTCCATTCCATCAGTCTAATTTGTCTAGTTCTGCATGTGACAGATGAATATGCTCCAAAATACCACAGAGTTATGCATATCCTAACTGTGAATAATTATATTGCATTCTTCCATTATGCATTGTTCTCCCTGATTAACCACCATTTGAGAGCCACTGGGCTAAACCATTCACATAACAACTAAACAGTCCACTGTCACTACTGAACAAAGATATTAATATCTTTGTTTTTTGCAAAAAAGAGGATGTGAAGTCTAGAGTATGCACCATGACTCAGCCGGAGAGAAAGAGAGAGAGAGAGAAAGAGAGAGAGAGAGAGAATGAGAGAATGAGATGTCTCATGAACCCACGAACCCAAACCACCATTTACAGCAATCAAAGTCTCTCCTCCTCTCTCTGGCTCAGCGGAAGAGAACCAAAATGACCCACTCCAGGGGGACACAGATGGGGAATGGCTGTACATCACCTGCCTCCATCTGGCCCTGCAAAAACTCAAGCAGCAGCATCTGATATTAACTCCTAATTCCTTCATGTTGACAACAACTATTTAAAATACATTATGCTCATACTATATAACTCATTCAGAGATTTAAATTCTGAATTTTAAATTTTTTGATCCAAACGGTTTGGATTAAATCTGCTCTAAGTGGGTCTATTAAAAAGAAAACTAGAAAGAGTTTACTTGAGACGGTTCCTGTAACAGCAGAAAATGTAAGAAAGGCCCCAGAGGATGGCAGTAAGAAGTAAGAAGAGTCTTACACTGGTTGCTGCTCTGATATTAAGTCTATTTACATTGGCATTCCTCAACCTGCTAAGACTAGAAGCAGTAACAACATCCTGGGGATCTAAACAGTTTTGTGAAACCTTCATCCATATCCATTGATGCTCCTACTCAGAGAAGTCTAATATTGCTGTATATAAACTCAGCATAAAAGAAAAAAAGATAAGGAAAAAAGAAACGTCCCTTTTTCATTTTAAATATAATTTTGTAAAATCCAAATAAGCTTTACACTTTATTATTTAAAATGGTTTAAACAATGTTTTTCATGCTTCATTGAACCATAAACAATTATTGCATATGCACCTGTGGAACAGTCCTTAAGACACTAACAGTTTACAGGTGGTAGACAATTAATGCCACAGTTACAATAGCTTTCAACACTGAAGTGACCTTTCTACTGACTCTGAAAAACATCAGGAAAAAGATGCCCAAGGGCACTGATCACTTGTGTGAACATGCCATTGATATAACACAATAAAATTATTATACATGTTATATGCAATTTGGCATATTTATATTAAACTTGACACCATCAGAATTTCACATTCATTTTTTCATCTTAGTGGTCTAAACATGACCACACAACTGGCTCTTTCTGTGGGTACAGATAATGCCTTCCACTAGCTGCCTGCCTGCTGAGTCTGTAATGGGTCAGATGAGTGGTCCGGCTGTGTCTGCCTGCCACAACATCCAGAAGTGAGCTTGGACTGAGCTTTGATGCGTGGCACATCAATCTGACATGCCTCTCATCTTCCCATGTCTCTGCCATCAGAACACCCCATGGTGCCTCTGGCCCGGGAGGTATTTTAATGGAATTAACCCAAATGGGCATCTTCAGTTTGAGAAGGAGGAACTTGTGTATCACAGCATGCTCGGGTCTAATGTTTTGTATGAGTGCAGTGCATATCTACACCGATAAACTAGCTGCTTTCCCCCAGGCCATCATCATTTCACATGACGTTATCTATTTCTCTATAGAGATCTCAGTGTGAGCTGAAAAAGCAAAAAAGAGTGGTGTGGATATGCGTATCTATATATATTCATCTTCTTTAGAAATTAAGTGCCTTGCAAATTCTTTGATACAAGAATCTTATGGGATAATATGACACCTTATCTAGTGGAAGCAGAGCAAAAAGCTCTCTATTGGAGTTATTGCTTGTACAAATGTTGAAGGAGTTCGGAGAAATGCTGACTTGTGGGTCTTCACTAATGCTCCCCATAAATTGAAATGACAAAATGTTTCAATGAAAAAATTGTGACCCAAAATTTAGAGTCAATGAATCATCTGCCGCAAACTGAGACAATATTGCATAATCACATTTTTATGACACGTGAGCGTTCATGCATCCCTTTCTTTTACTGAGTTAGTTGCCGTCAACTATGCCACAAAAGGAAGAATGATGACTTATCTTCTCTTTGTTAAAGAACTTCTCTAACAATCTGATAACAGTCATTATACATAGATTCTCATTATGCATAACAGAGATACAGATTAAACATTCAGACATACATGTTTACAAGAACATTTTAATCACCTAACCGGAACATGTGATTAATAAAAGATACTGTAAGACTTCAAGATATCATCAAGGTGTATTCATCACCAAAAAAGTTTTTAATACACCTGAAGAGTGCATATTTCTGCACATCTTGACCTGCCATGGAAGCGTCAGATTGTTTTTAATACACATTTTGTGTACCGTGTCATTTCAATGGGTTTCCATTTATAAATGTTGTCTCAGCGAATCAAGGACTAGCTTGTCACATTGCTGCTATATTTAGTCAGACAGTTGCATGTAAGAGACACACAGAGACAGTCTGGGCTGATTAAGTTTGACAGCTCTCTCCTCCCTTCTCCTTGAAACTCTAGCCAATAGATTCACATAAAAAACACACACAGATACAGGAGTGTAAGAGATCAAGCAGACACACCTGTATGTAGTTCTTCTGCATGCAAACTGTGAAAAACTAAACAAACATAGTCCTAAACTAGAACAAAGCCCACTTCTTTGCTCTAAAATTATGAAACATGGCAGCTCACAGAGTCTGAGTGAGAAAGAGTGCCAAACATCTCAGGAGCATCACTACAGAAAAAAAAGTATTTAAGAACATTCTGCTTCTCTGAGACTTATTTAGAGGAACAGAAGGGTTAGTTCACACAAAAATGAAAATTCTATCTACTCACCCTCATGTCAGTCTAAATCTGTATGATTTTGGTTCTGTGGAACACAAAAGGAAATTTAGCGGAATGTCCTAGCTGCTCTTTTACAAACATTAATGTACAATAACTTGGGCTGTCAAAATCCAAAATATGAGCAAAAAAAAAGTGCCACTATTTTCACTAAGTAACAGCTTTGACCTGAGTGAAAAAAAGATGAGTAGATGCACAATCTACAACACCACTAGAGGGCAGATAAAGCTAAATTATAAAATCAATTATACCATGGTCTGTCTGAATACTCAATTCTGATTGGCTAAAAGGTGTGCAATAAAACCGTTCAATGCACAGTAGTTCCAAGTCAGTTGAATCACCGTTCTATATTAATGCACTGTTTTCATTGAAGCGCGCACACACAAAAACATTCAGGAGCACAGAAACTTATCAACGCTGCCCTGCGACTTTAGTAATAAAATAGCTTTGCTACTGAATCACTACATATTTCTCAGCAACAAGGGCAAATTACATCGTTATTTTGAAGTAATTCAATTAATGCAGCTTCATTGTTAATAGAGACAGAGACGCTGAACAGACGCAGGTATCTCTCTCTCTCTCTTGCTCTCTCTCGCTCTCTCGATAATTAATTCAAATAAATGCTTTAATTCATTCATTCAAATAAATGTAATCTTATGCACTACTTTATCTCTGTGTCTAATTCAAAGAGGTCAGAGTGCTAGATCTAATGAGCTATAACTGACGAAAATAACCGTCAGCTTTACCCTTCCTTTCAAATATTGTGCTGCAAACAGCTTTAGTGCTGGCAAAGGACCATGGTATAAGCAGGATAATCAACAGCTAGCTGTGCATTAAAAATTTTAATGCATGACGTGGAGGCAAAGAACATTAAAATTGTTTAATTATCCCTTACATCACTACTGATGCTTCTTATTAAAGGCGCAATATGTAAGATTTTTTGCAGTAAAATATCCAAAAACCACTAGGCCAGTGTTATATATTTTGTTCAGTTGAGTACTTACAATATCCCAAATGTTTCCAATTATTTGTAAATCAAAATGAGAAATCAAAAGAGGACCAGTATCGACGTGGCGTTTTCGAGATGGCGAGAGCTTCGCAACAAACTTTGACTTGACAGAGATGCCATTCTTGCATGTGCTTTATTAGACAGGTGAGCAAATGTACATAAAACGAATCAATGTTATGTAGATCAAGTATGATGTTCTAATGTTGACGTAGCTTACTGCTAGTCTCATACAGCCAACAAACTAACACACAGAATAACATAACTTTCAACACACTCAAATGCAGTTTAGATAGTGTAGACCAAGTGAAACAGCATTGCGTTTCCTCACAATTTTAATTTGTCAAATAAACTGACCTGTATGAGTAATTCAGCACTTGCAGGTAGTTCGGTAGAATGAAATGTCCTCATTTCTTTATATCACCCGGGACTCGCGTGTGGTGCTGATATCTGTCTATTAGTAATCACGCCCTGCCTCATACCACAGTCATGTTAAAAACATGAATGCATTCACTCATCCATAAACATGATTAGATCCATCGGTATGACGACAAGTTCCATGATTCCACGCTCATTCACTGCGTCATCAATCTACAGCTTTGTTATTGTTTTGAAGAGGTTAGTGACCCCTAGCGGCGAAAAAATACATAGTGTAGCTTTAAGTGTCAAGATTTTCTTGAAAATGTTTTGTGATTTTTTAGGTAAAAATGCACAATTATAGCCATCATTAATATTAAATAGCAAATCAGAAGTAGTTCCTATCTTACCCAACTAATGGTGCGTTCATGTCTGAATGATCATGTATATAAGTTGAACAACATAACATAAACAACACAACAAGGTTGTAATTATGAGTGGGAAGCTCAGGATTTTCTTTGAGCCTTGAGTTTCTGATTGGGTCAAAGGACACAATGGATGAAGTGTCTGTATTGTGGATAAATTTGTTGAAATTAATAAATTTTTTTGTTTACAATAAAATGAGCTAAATTGGATGTACAAAATATGATATTGTACAATTACGATAGAATATATAACAATTTAGTTTACAGCATCTTCATAAACTGAATTATAAAACAGCAAAAATACAGCTGATGAACATTTTTTATTAGAAGTAGAAGATTTTGAAGAAGTTTTGTAGAAAGGGTATCTTGCTTACCAACTTGTAAATACGAACTTCCCAGGAGGACTGAACGCACCAGAATTGCCAATACAGTGCTAATAATTAATAACCTAGTATAGCAAAAACAATCTGCTGTTTGCATTGGTGGACATTTCTCTACTCGATCGATCTTGTCAGACAACCTGTTTCCCAGCAAGCTGTCTGGGACAGGGGGACAATGTGTGCCCTGTATTATTGTAAAATAGTCCTTATCATACATCTCTAATAATGCCAGAAAGAACCTGGCTCTACATCGGTTAGACAAACGTGCTCAATTATATAACGTGAAATAGAAAAGATTGACTACGTCTTAAAAGCGGAACGTCTGAGGAAACCGTGTCTCTCCTCACTGTGACACCTGCACTTTGTGACCAAAGCCAGGGATGTCTCTTTGATGTTAGGGAAGTAAAAAAGACACTTGATTGCTTTCAAACATCCCCTCAGAATGTCAGCCGCCTTCTCATAGCCGCAGGTCATTCGGAGATTAGTAAAAGCAAGTAGCTGAAGTCCACTGAGTTAACTGGAAAAATATACAGCGCATGTATCATTTCTGCTACTGCAAGAGAGGTGAGTCTCTCTGGACCTTGAATGGGTTTAGATGGCCTGAGATGGGGTTAGATATAGTGTGGGACCAGCAGCCTGAAATATGAGTGCCGTATTGTTTGCTAAGTGCTTCCGGATTTAGCGCTGGTCTGGTATTAGGCCGGGATGCTGTTGTGAAGGGGAAGACAATATGGTACAGAGTTGCAAAACATGCAGCTGGAGTATTCATTTACATGAGGGAGAAAGAGAAGGTTTGGAGTTTAGCAGGGAACCCAGTATCAAACAATTCTGCCAATTCTGTCATCAATTACTCACCTCATTTCATTCCAAAACTGTATGACATAACATGAGTTAACTCTCCCTTTAATTAATTTATTTAAAATAACGTTTTAATGAAAATTTACATCCTAAATATTTTTCTTATAAGTTATAGTGTTATTTTAGCACTATTTATATATTATTATACTATATTTTGTTATATTACTAGTTTTACTAGTATAGAATATTTATATATTGTTTCATTTGAATAACAATATTTTGTTATGCGCTTTTGTCATTTGTATTAGTTTTTGTTTTAGTATTGTATTATTTATATTCTAATTAGCTTTATTTATTTATTTATTTATTTATTTCCGTTGTAATAATTTTAATACTTCAACTTCAACTTATTTCAGTTAGTTGCAAAGACAATTTCATATTTTATATATGAATATTTTTTTAAATTTATTATTTCATTTTATATTTATATTTTATTTCAATTACTGAAAATTATTTTCAATAGTTTTAGTTCTAACTGACAAAAAAGTGTGTTAAGCGTCTTTTAATGACACAACACATCACTGTTATTTACATTATTTTTCTTCAACAAACCCAAAATATTGATGACTCAGATTTTCATCCAATCAGATGCTCTCTACAATAGCTATCTTTACATGTACCCAAATAATCAGAATTATGCCTAAATATTTGCTAAAAGGTCTTTTCTAGCATGTACAGTGTAAGTAATCTTTCTTTGTAGATAAGCCTATGTCTTCAAGGCAAAAATTACAATTAAATTTACAGTAGTTCCGTGAGATTCTTGCGGTGGCTTTCTCCTATTCTGAATGCGGCGACTGGGGCACTGCGCATGCACTGAAGTTTTGTTTAGAATTCTTGTTGCATATTTAAATTAATATGTTAATAAGATTGCAACGTTTAGTTTTCATATAATCAGAACTTTCAGAATCTGAAATTGGATTAGATTCATTCCAACTGATGAAAATTAGTCTATGTAAACATACCTACTGAGAATCTCCCTAATGCTACATGCAACAGACTAGCAACTAGCAAGTATTAAAGTTCATGGCTGTGACAAAATAAAGGCAACTGGCTATTTTTTTTAAAGAGAGGATCCATTCAATATGTCCCAGCCAAACTTCATTTCAAAACGAAATGCATCAACACAGGAACGAAAACTATGCTAGTCAGGCAATTTCATGCTGTCTTTAGCCCAAGACCTAAAGCTAATGCTGTTATATGCATGTAATGACAGTGACCTAAATTGCTCATATGTAACAAAGAGAGAGAAATAGTCTGAATGTGAGAGTGCAAGTGAAAGAGACAGGGAGATAAATATGCCTTATAAACAGATAAAAGTCTCTTGATTGACACACAGTCGGCAACACCATTCCTCTAACGCAGCATCATCTCTGAATATTGAAGCATTCCTGCTGGATCTGTGCACAGATTGCTTTGTGACGCAAAGCAAGGTGCCTTCATTAAGCAAACCAATCTAAATCCATTCATGCTAATGTATGCCACATCTAAGAGCACAATCTGCATGTAATGACCACTAAACAAACACTCGCTGCACCGCTGGTGAAAAATTTACATTCTTTTCATATTCAGATCGGCCATTGAAAGACCCTTCTGAATTCAAACTCACCAGAACTTCTTCGGCCTCCTGATTCGAAAGGGAGAGCAGGGCATTGTGGATCTGACAGGCTAATTGAGATCTGTCTTCCTTACTGAAGGTCTCAGGCAGTCACTTGCAAAGGGCCTATAGATGGGATTATGGCCTATTTCTGGATCACAGAATAGTCAGATCCTGTCTTGCTCTGACAAGCTAATGAGTCTTCTTCCTTTAAGTGTCTTCTTCCTCCCAGACTCATTCATAGACTCAAAATAAGATACATTTGCATATCTTTTTAATAAATTATTACCTATATTTACAGCATATATTCATTAGAATAAAAAAAGATATCACCTAATGATACATTTTCTATACTTGTGAGTTTTGTACCTTACTAAATTCGTAGATTAGATTAGCATCCTGTTCTCACAAGCTCCAAAAAAATAAATAAACAAACCGCAACTCCAGCAACAGACTAACTGTCAAAGTCCCGTCATAAAGCCACTGAAGCGTGATGTTAAACGCTGCAATCTGCATCAAAAGTCAGTGCCATAAGTCTGAAGATCTATCCTCAAGTTGTCCTCAACTGCTCTGTGCCTGAAAACGGTGAGGAAGGATGGATGCGTTAGGTCTCTCGTCCTGCAAGCTGTTTGCTAAAGAGGCGGAGACTGATGCAGGCCGGTCCTGAGGTTACACGTGGAGGGACGGATGCCATCGGAGCCGGGAATCTGGTTTATCCGATGGGTTCATTAAGACTGACCTTCAGACTCCTGTCCAACTGCACCCGACCTTCAGGCTGCTGTCCAACTGCACCTGGCATCCTGAGCAGGCCTTTACACACGGCCTGCCAGCACACACTCTCACTCACACAGACAGGGGCGTGAGAGTGTCGCATGTGTGCCTCAGCGACTCTGTCCTGCCAACACTGCAGAGCTGTCTGCTGTCGCTGTGGCAACAAGGCAGCAGGGCTGCAGCATGTCCTCTACGCTCCGGACTTTTCTTATCCCAAAACCCCTGCCCACATCAAAAACACTTAATCTGTCTGTCCTCCCTCTGTACAGCTTTGTGGCATATCTATCTATCTACAGTGGGGAGAACAAGTATTTGATACACTGCTGATTTTGCAGGTTTGCCCACTTACAAAGCATGTAGAAGTCTGTAATTTTTATCATAGGTACTCTTCAACTGTGAGTGACGGAATCTAAAACAAAAATCCAGAAAATCACATTGTATGATTTTTAAGTAATTAATTTGCATTTTATTGCATGACATAAGTATTTGATACATCAGAAAAGCAGAACTTAATCTTTGGTACAGAAACCTTTTTTTGCAATTACAGAGATCATACGTTTCCTGTAGTTCTTGACCAGGTTTGCACACACTGCAGCAGGGATTTTGGCTCACTCCTCCATACAGACCTTCTCCAGATCCTGCAGGTTTCGGGGCTGTCGCTGGGTAATATGGACTTTTAGTTCCCTCCAAAGATTTTCTATTGGGTTCAGGTCTGGAGACTGGCTAGGCTACTCCAGGACCTTGAGATGCTTCTTACGGAGCCACTCCTTAGTTACCCTGGCTGTGTGTTTCAGGTCGTTGTCATGCTGGAAGACCCAGCCACGACCCATCTTCAATGCTCTTACTGAGGGAAGGAGGCTGTTGGCCAAGATCTCGCGATACATGGCCCCATCCATCCTCCCCTCAATACGGTGCAGTCGTCCTGTCCCCTTTGCAGAAAAGAATCCCCAAAAAATTATGTTTCCACCTCCATGCTTCACGGTTGGGATGGTGTTCTTGGGGTTGTACTCATCCTTCTTCTTCCTCCAAACACGGCGAGTGGAGTTTAGACCAAAAAGCTCTATTTTTGTCTCATCAGACCACATGACCTTCTCCCATTCCTCCTCTGGATCATCCAGATGGTCATTGGCAAACTTTAGACGGGCCTGGACATGCGCTGGCTTGAGCAGGGGGACCTTGCGTGCGCTGCAGGATTTTAATCCATGACGGTGTAGTGTGTTACTAATGGTTTTCTTTGAGACTGTGGTCCCAGCTCTCTTCAGGTCATTGACCAGGTCCTGCCATGTAGTTCTGGGCTGATCCCTCACCTTCCTCATGATCATTGATGCCCCACGAGGTGAGATCTTGCATGGTGCCCCAGACCGAGGGAGATTGACCGTCATCTTGAACTTCTTCCGTTTTCTAATAATTGCGCCAACAGTTGTTGCCTTCTCACCAAGCTGCTTGCCTATTGTACTGTAGCCCATCCCGGCCTTGTGCAGGTCTACAGTTTTATCCCTGATGTCCTTACACAGCTCTCTGGTCTTGGCCATTGTGGAGAGGTTGGAGTCTGTTTTATTGAGTGTGTGGACAGGTGTCTTTTATATAGGTAACGAGTTGAAACAGGTGCAGTTAATACAGGTAATGAGTGGAGAACAGGAGGCCTTCTTAAAGAAAAACTAACAGGTCTGTGAGAGCCGGAATTCTTACTGGTTGGTAGGTGATCAAATACTTATGTCATGCAATAAAATGCAAATTAATTATTTAAAAATCATACAATGTGATTTTCTGGATTTTTGTTTTAAATCCATCTATCGTCAAACCAAAAATTATTTAGACACCAAATATAATTTTTTACTAGTGGGTGCAGGACACTATAGTTCATTTATGTAAGTGAGGATAGCAAAATAAAGTAAACTGTGACATATTATACCCAAAAATTCTTCATGCAGTGGACTACCAGTAAAACTGATAAAAATCAGGCAATAACGTCAGCTGTGCGTTCTCGTTCTCTTCTCTGTCACGGTGAAGTGACACACATCCGCGTGGGCGCCTCCTCTCTCTCACTCGTCTCATTCGCTCCGGTTAAATAGTGCTTATATTGCACATAATTTTAGTCATTCCCGCAGGTTTCGCGCTCACACCAAAAGCACGCGCACCACTGATCTATATAAGTGAAGCGAACAAGCCACGCTCAGTCTCAAACAGAGACAGAAGTCAAACAGAGTCACAAGTACCAAAATGAGTGGCTTACTGTGCTTAAACTGTCAAATACATACAAAAGTATGTCAAAACCAGCAGCACAGGCAATCTTGGCGAGTATTCAGATAAACAGTCAGTTTTGAATCGTTAAATAGCTAAGAAAGTGAACCCATGTTGTGTGTAACAGTATTGGTTCCGTTGAACACCGTTCATAAACTCTTAAAGGGACAGCAGTCCAATATTCCTCCTGCTGTCTGTCATGTTAATCAAAGAATAAAAGACAAAAAAAAATCACTTTCTGCTCTTGACCGAATACGTTTTATAACTTTAATGGTAAGAATTGATCTGTATTCTTACCATTCTTACCGTCCGTCCGTCCGTCCATCCATCTATGCATCAGTCTATCCGTCTGTCTATGTATACACCTATCCATCTATCCGTCCATTCATCCATACATCTGTCTGTCTGTCCATCCATCCATCCATCCATCCATCTGGTCTACAAATGTTCAACTTTTTGAATTTCTTTTAAAAATGTTAAGAACAAATTAGAGCTATATGAATCCCTTTGAATTTCAATTCATTTTTGAATTTGTAAAGCAATTCTGTGTCATGTTTCACTAAATGAACTTAATTCAAACTCAGGAATTGAATTAAAAATTAAAATGCATTCTAAATTCAATGGTGCACATCCCTGCAACAGTAACCAAAAGGGTTATTTCGACAGGCAGCTTTAAATTGGCAATACAATAAATATTACATCTAAATGGTATTACAAAGGAAAAAGCAGCTACAACAGTAAAGGGCCTTTGGATGGTTTCCTTCCAAGTCACTTACAGCAGACAGAAATTGTCTTTCCTTTGTAACTGTGTCCAGGCTGATACCCTTGAGCAAAACAGCATAAAAGCTTGTGGTTTCTGGAACGGCTGAACAGGCTACGTTAAATGAAAAAGACAGTACTTACCACAAACTTCTGGCTCTGGAAAATGTCTTGTCAACTCTGAAAGGACAAAAGACAATTTTAGTTAAAAACTCAATTTCTTGCACCTGTGCTCTCTCAACATAGCAGAGGCGGACAGTAGTGAAGTATTTTTACTTTCTACTCAAGTAAATTTTTCAAGTATATACTTTATCAGTGTTTTACTTTGGAAAACTTTTACTTCACTACATTCCAAAGTATAATATTAAATGTCACACTTTTTACTGCACTACATTTCATAAATAAAAGTTTATTTTTTACCTTTAATACGTAATTACATTAAAAATGTAGTACTTTCTTACTTGTACTCAAGTAAAACTTTGAATTACTTTTACTTGAGTAAAAGTATACAGTACTAAATTTTTTATAAGTATTAAATTATATTCAATATGGAACGTAGTGCAGTAAAAAGTATGACATTATGCTTTGGAATGTTGTGAAGTAAAAGTTTTCCAAAGAAAAACACTCTGATAAAGTATAGACACTTGAAAAATGTACTTAAGCAGAGTAAAAATACTCCACTACTGTCCGCCTCTGCAACATAGTACAGCCAGTGGTCTGAATTACCAAACTACTGTCCTGGCATACAAATATTTATGTTGGATTTAGTTTAATAATCATAATTTTTCCATAGAAACCAAAAGGTTTGGTTACCATTGCCAAATACTCTATTTACAGGCATATTCATCACCTGTGACGTATTGTATTTATACTGTATCCGAAAACTGGTCATATGATTTCAATATGCCAGCCATCATAAGGGGGTGACCATTCCCATGTAGAATAAAACAGCATTAATTATTGTTGTTTTTTAATAAATACATTTTAGTGATTTGTTTCTAAAGTGGAACCATTCTCCTCAGTCCATAAAAAATACATGAAAAACAGCCAGCAGTGACTAAAACAGATGTTAATATTTTAATAAAGTATACTTTTTGCCTTATACTACATGAAAAATCTGCCAATGCACATTGTGTGGGGAAAATGTTGACTCGACATGATCCTGGCCACCAGCAGATGGTGTTGTGATGCAACACTCGCTTGACAACTGAATTATAGTGTAAATCTGCACATGCATTACAGTAACACACAAGATTAAAACCACTTACATCATAAACTGTACAACACATTGGACGTAAACTGAAAAAAGCTATATACTGTGCAACTGTGCACTTGTATATATATATATATATATATATTTTCCAGACTCAGTTGTTCTCTACATGTTCCCCCTGCTGCTGTTTAAATACTCTCATATCTCCAGTGTTTTTTACTCCTAAGTGCACAACCCCCCGTTCAGTCAGACAGGCGGCAGAGTCCGCAGCTTTAAGGCAATCCATCTTTCCAGGAACCTCTCTGTCATGGATTAGGCTGCATACTATCAGGATTCATACTATACCAGCTAACATCTGAGGTATTCCTGACCCAGAGCCAGAAATAGATGCAAGGTTTTGCTCTTAGACACTAGAGCACTAACAGAATGTAAATGGACTGAAAGCATCACTGCTGCGTGTGTGTGTTTTGTTGATCTCCTCATAATAGACAAGAGGACAATTGATGTCACAGATGTTGATTGTCCTCTGACAGCCTATTGTTTCAAATAAGACAGCTGATGTTAAACACTGACCCCTTTAGTGACACTCAGAGTCAAGTACATCAAAGCACGTTTCCACGGAGGTACAGTACTAAAATACAAAACTTCATTTCCTGCTTATTTATAGTATATCCTCACCTCAAGTCCATACATGTTTGATGCTATTGACAAAGCGGAGGCAGTGTGTGGTTTCAAAAGGGGAGGTCATTGTTTCCTTTTTTATTTCACAGGCAATACACCCTCTCTGTGAATGTGGGGCTTTACAGTCTTTGAACACTGCCGATAATGTGTTGACTAGCATTGAAAATACTAACATTTTGCCTTGATATTGCTAGAAATGATAATGTGCCACAAATCTGTATTTGTTTACTATTCATAATGAATATAATAGTCAGTCACAAGACCGTAGTCACAGTTCTCATGATGCAAAGCGGCTTAAAAACAGCACAGCCTTTTGCTAAGAAAGAGCCTTACACCAACAGTGTCACACAGCTTCACTCTGACTCATAGCTTGTTTTTTTTTGTCTCATAATGTTTGTGTACTACAAAGATTAAGGAAAGATGGCTTCCTTAATCCAAGTCATTTGAAAAGTTTGATAAAAGATCCATCACTCAGCTAAAGAAAGGCTTTGTTTCAGTTTCATTATCGGAACAAAAATGAACAATGATAACAGTAATTAACCCTCAGCCAAACTGAAACAAATTAGCTGTCAAAATTTTTCAATTGAATGTAGGTGACCCAAAGTACAGTGGAGACCTTGGCTCAAGTCTCTGTTGCCTTTAGGCACCAAGACTAAAGTATGTGCATTTGGATCACACTTCACTAAAACTAGTTAAAAGATCATTGCTCTCACTCATGTAGTTCCAACCCTGTATGGGTCTGAATGGAAAATGTACTAAATTGATTATTTTCATGCTGCTCTCATATAATATATACAACATATACAAATATATATATATATATATATATATATATATATATATATATATATATATATATATATATATATATATATATGTACTGTGTCTATGTACCCCTCCAATGTATACTATTGTTCAAAAGTTTAGAGTCGGTAAGGTTTTTTTAATGACTGTTTTCTATTTATGATGGCAAAGCTGAATTCTCAGCATCATTACTCCAGTCTTCAGTGTCACATTGTCCTTTAGAAATCATTCTAGTAATATGCTATTTTGTTGCTCAAAAATATTTCTTATATCATTATCAATGTTGAAAACTTGTGCTGCTTAATATTTTTGTGGAAACCATGATACATTTTTTTAGGATTCTTTGATGAATAGAAAGTTCAAAAGAACAGCATTTATTGGAAATAGAAATCTTTTACAACATTATAAATGTCTTTACTCTCAGTTTTGATCAATTTAATATGTCCTTGCTGAATAAAAGTATAAATTTCGACCCCAAAGTTTTGGATGCTAGTGTAACTTTCAAATCAAATTTGGCGGCATACATCAGGGGCACGTTCAAGCTCAAACCGGTGCGCAACGTTTTGCTACGGTTTCCGGGTTGAACGACATGTTTCCTGGAAACGGTGTGCAACGGGGTTTTGGATACGTTTTCTATTGTTTGGTGGGTGTGTCAAAAATGTCAGCCCAATCAGCAGCAACATGTATATAAACCACACAGTATTAAAGAGACAGCTCGCACAATGGGTCCAAGTAAAGTCGTTTACAAATGTGTCTGCTGCAGCTCGGTATACGCAACAATTGAAGATATTAAAAGACATGTTTGTAAAACTTGTATTAAAATCCATTCTGTAAAAAATACAGTCAAAAATGTAAACATATTTACAGACCAACGTGTAAATTTTACAGTATAAAACTGTAATTTACAAACCAGAACATTGCAATTTAAATCGGTAAATCCAACAACGCACACTGCTACTAAATCTATTGTACCTTTAACATATACTGACAACCACATTACATTTTTTCACTGAAATTATAATTTGATTTACATGAAATATCTGGTTAGATCTTATACAGTTTTTCCCTGTACTGTATATAGAATGGGAACTTACTGTTAACAGTTTTTTTCCTGTAGCGTTTGTACAATATTTTCACGCAATAGCTGTTTTTATTGTTTTTTTGCTGGTAGGTTTTTATGCTTTTATCCATTTATAAGACCAGTCCACAAACATCAAACAAATCCACACAATCTGTCTGACAAAAGGAGACAGACTTCCTGTGTGTAGATTACAAAGCATCATTACTGTCAGTTCTGACAGTCACTCCGGTTTAATTAGCTTCGCCTCATATCCGCAAATAAACAGTAAAAGTCCCAGTTGCTCAAACACATAAACGGCACATCATTCAATAGACCACGAGAGATTCAAACTACTGAAGCCTGCAGGGAGCACTGGTGCTATCAACCTGTATGTAAATTATGTGACAGATCTCTACACATTTTATTGTTTGCTATATTCATGGGATTTATGATGTTTATGAACTTGCCAAATGGTCACAAATCAGCGATGACAATAAAAAGATGAGGATATATCAGAACTCCCATCATGCAGCCCACACGAGAATCATAAAACTTGATATTTTTCATCCTTGGACTCATGTTCACCTCCTTTCCTGTTACACAGAATCCTCAAAAAGGGGAAATTGAGTCTGGGTGTGGTAAAACTATGAAGCAAAGCCTCGACTGAGCCAAAATAGCCGCTGAGGTTTACAGTTCAACAGCGTACATGATAGATTTAAGTAATTAGCCGGCTAAAATGAACAGAGGTATTAAACACACACTAAGCCAAATATTTGCCTGAATATATGAATGATCTTTTGACACTGCAATTCTAATCACAAATATTGTAAGTGAAATATCTGCGACTATAAATTAATTAAAATGTGACTCAGCGTTTCAAGCTGAAATTTATCTTGCCAACGTCAGGCAGTTTCCTTCCTCTCGAATATTGCGCTTCGTGAATAAATGTTATGCAGGTTAATTGGATGGATTGCTTTTTAATTGCAAGCACATCATGAACAACATAGATAATACATAATCATATTGGACTTATCAGTATGTGGAAGTCTCTGTGTTCCTTTCTACTGCAGAACTACAGTAAGGATGTATAATTCATCAATGGGATTCTGAGCATAAACTAGAGGGTTTTCTGAACCTTATGGAGAGCCGGGGGCCCTTTCTGTCAGAATCTTCTGAATTAATGTAATAATGTACTATTGCTGCCCTCAAACCTCTGCAGGCACAATATGAAACTAGCAGGTTGTGTTAGCTTTAATTTATAACGCTGCAATAAAAGTTTCTGAGTGACTGAGTGGTGCAGTATGAGATACAAAGGAGACTGTCAATATTTGAGACCATAGAGGATATTTTAGTGGAGCTACACAGGATAAAATGACTTACTGAATCAGATATTAAAGTTGACTTGGCTCTAACACAAGCTCGTTGACCATCACGTCTAAGCGTATGATCCCTCTGATACAGCAACATGGTGCGGGCGCATTATAAATCATGTCTCGAACACTTCAGGGCTACTGGAGTAGAGCACAACGATCCTGCTGGATGTCATTTATAATTTAGAAATCACAATTAGCAAGCCTCATCCAATTATGGTCCAGTTCATCTCTAAAGGAATGAGAAAAATAAAAACAAATGGAAACTACATAAATTATTTAAACAAATAAAGTGTGCATATGACTGTGTGTGTGTTAGCGTTAGCACTTCGTGGATTGGACATTTGTCGAAGGTGTTTCCCCAGCCCACAGCCTGAGATGCTGAGATGCTGCAGTGCCCCCGCGAACGCGATTTCTAATTTCTTCCGGCGATTTAACCAACAACACCCAAACCGATTTCTACCGAGGGGGACCCCCCCCCCGAACGTGATTTCAACCGAGGGAGTAGAACCCTCCTCCCAGACTCCTTCGCCTACGCTCCTCCCGCCCACGATTCCAGCGTGGACCATCGGCCATTCGGCCTCGCCAGGCTCCCTCAGTCAGTCGGCTCCACCTGGGTCAGACTTCGCCACACCTGCGCTGCGGACTCGACTGCGCTTCAGCCCTCCACCCCTTCATCTACGGCCCGCTCAGCCATCCCTCTGGCTCTGCCACCGCCCTCGGTCGCCTCAATTCACCCTCTGCCCTTTGGACCCACACCATCATTGAGGGAGGTCTTCGCTGCGTCGTGGTCGCCAGGGCCGTCATCGTCACCCCCTTGCATTGGACTTTCGGCTACGCAGTGGGCTCTCACTCCATCGTCATTGCCATCAGGACTGTTACCACCATGGCTCCTGCCTCCATCGATGCCACCATGGTGCACAGTTCTGGCTGTGGCCTGGGCATCTGCCATCACGCCCCTGCTCAAGGCTCCTCCCTTGCTCTCACCACCATCTACACCACCCTGGAACCTTCAGTTCCATCTTCTCCCTAACGTTACCGAATGAAATGTCGAACCCATGAGAGAAAACGACTGTGAAGCTTTGGGGGTGTTGATGGACTCGATCTACTGCATCTGTTTTTTTTTTTTTGATCATTCTGAATCCTATCCAAACGTAGTCTTTGACAAAAATGCTATTTTCTCAGCTTTTTGTTTAAAATGTACCCACTTGTAAATCCAAATGTAAATGTAAATCCATGTCACTTTTTGTTATTGAAAAAGTGTCTTATGCTCCATTTATTTGATCAAAATATTTTATTACAATTTAATACAATTGTTTTCTATTTTAATATATTTTAAAATGTAATTTAATCTTGTGAGGAAAAGCTGAATTTTCAGTTTGCTGTCACATGATCCTTCGGAAATCATTCTAATATGATGATTTGGACCTCAAGAAACATTTACTATTATTAATCTTAAAAACAGTTGTGCTGCTTTTTTTTTTTTTTCATGATTCTTTGATGAATATAAAGTAAAAAAAAAAAAAAAAACAGCACTTACTTGAAATAGAAATATTTTGTAACATTATAAATGTCTTTACTGCCACCTTGGATCAATTTAATGCATGCTTGCTAAATTAAAATTCTTCTTTTTTTTAAAAAATTGCACTGACCCTAAACTTCTGAACGGTAGTATATAACGCTCTCAATATACAGTGGGGAGAACAAGTATTTGATACACTGCCGACATGTGTAAATCCAAGTAGCAAAAACAGTAATATTGCGAAGTATTTTTATAATTTAAAATAATTGTTTTCTATTTGGATTTATTTTTAAAATGCAATTTTCCTACTAACAAAGCATGTAGAGGTCTGTAATTTTTATCATAGGTACACTTCAACTGTGAGAGACGGAATCTAAAACAAAAATCCAGAAAATCACATTGTATGATTTTTAAATAATTAATTTGCATTTTATTGCATGACATAAGTATTTGATCACCTACCAACCAGTAAGAATTCCGGCTCTCACAGACCTGTTAGTTTTTCTTTAAGAAGCCCTCCTGTTCTCCACTCATTACCTGTATTAACTGCACCTGTTTGAACTCGTTACCTGTATAAAAGACACCTGTCCACACACTCAATCAACGGAAACATGTTGAAATATTAAATAGGTAGGCAACCTTTCAATGCTAAATAAAGATACACGTATGACATGGGGATATCTTATGCTCTATAATATTAAACACAGCATGATATAAAAGTAGGGTTGCCAACTGTCCCGTATTACCCGGGACGTCCCGTTTATTGGGCCTAAATGTCGTGTTTATTGACTGCTACGCTGATGTAACCACTGACTAAGGGGCCATTCACATCTGTTGCGTCTTTTGCGCGCTCAAGTTCGTTATTTTAAATATAGACGCGCGACAAGCGCGCTCAAATAGAGAGACTAATTAGTTTTCGTTCATCTTGCACTGTCCCTGTTTGCATTTTTGCCCTCAACGTCTCTTTTGCGCTGTATTTTTTTTACCACTGCTCTATGTGTTGTTTTCATGTGTAAATCCAAGTAGCAAAAACAGTAATATTGCGAAGTATTTTTATAATTTAAAATAATTGTTTTCTATTTGGATATATTTTTAAAATGCAATTTATTCCATTTTATTTACTTCAGTTTCACATGATCCTTCAGAAATCATTGTAATATGCTGATTTGCTGCTCAAGAAACATTTCTTATTATTATGAATGTTGAAAGCATTTGTGTACAATTTATTTCAGGATTCTTTGATAAATAGAAAGTTCAAAACAACAGCATTTATCTGAAATAGAAATCTATTGTAACATTATACACTACCATTCTGAGTAAGAGTTTAGTTTTTTTGTTGCTGTTTTGTTTTTTGAAAGAAATTAATACTTTTATTCACAAAGATGCCTTATATTGATAAAAAAAAACACAGTAAAGACATTTATAACGTTACAAAATCTTTTTTATTTCAGATAAATGTTATTCTTTTGAACTTTCTGTTCCCTCTGGGTTAAATCTTTGATTTATCAAAGAATCCTGAAAAAAATTACACAACTGTTTTCAACATTCATAATAATAAGAAATGTTTGTTAAACAAATAATCATAATGATTTCTGAAGGATCATGTGACACTGAAGACTGGAGTAATGATGCTTTGACATCACAGGAATAAATATTGTGGAATATTCCACAGTATTACTGTTTTTACTATTTTGGATCAAATAAATCCAGCCTTGGTGAGCAGAAGAGACTTATTTTTTTTTTTTTTTTTTTTAAAACATACAGATCTAAAACTTTTGAATGACACTGTAGGTCTAAAGTCTTTATGTAAAGAAAATGTATAGTCAGATGACTTCTTTTAAATTAAACGTGATTTTGTGAATAAGCTACAAACAATACATTCAATCATTAAGTCTCCTCACATGCATTCTCTATAGTTCCCTCTGTCACATTCCTCATTGATATTCAGGGGAGGAGTCGTTGACGCCTCAGGTGTGAATCACAGCATTATTCATGATGATCCACACCCTTCCCGCATACAGCCATTCTGACAAAAAGTGTCTTACAAAAGTTAAATGACTATATTGTTTTGTATGAATGAGTGATCAAAATGGTTTTCACATTGTTTTGAAGAAAAAACTCTAGGCAACAACATCCAGTTCTGAAAAGCCTTGTGAACAAATGTTTACTGTGTGTTATATGGCCTTATTTCGGTGATTTAACATTTAATTTTTTTCAAAAACTACGCATAAACATTATTTTCTCAAAACTACAAACTTTTATGTACATGTTGCTGTATATTACTGTAGCCATGTTTGTGCTGAATACAGTGTAATCAGACTTTAGCCATTAATATGCTTTAAAGCAACTGAAAAAAAACACAAATGTCAGAGCATGTCAAACTTCTTCAGGGCCACAAAATATCCTTAGGGTCCAGAGGGTTAAAATCCTGCAGCGCACGCAAGGTCCCCCTGCTCAAGCCAGCGCATGTCCAGGCCCGTCTGAAGTTTGCCAATGACCATCTGGATGATCCAGAGGAGGAATGGGAGAAGGTCATGTGGTCTGATGAGACAAAAATAGAGATTTTTGGTCTAAACTCCACTCGCCGTGTTTGGAGGAAGAAGAAGGATGAGTACAACCCCATGAACACCATCTTAACCGTGAAGCATGGAGGTAGAAACATCATTCTTTGGGGATTCTTTTCTGCAAAGGGGACAGGACGACTGCACCGTATTTGGGGGGAGGATGGATGGGGCCATGTATCGCGAGATCTTGGCCAACAACCTCCTTCCCTCAGTAAGAGCATTGAAAATGGGTCGTGGCTGGGTCTTCCAGCATGACAACGACCCGAAACACACAGCCAGGGCAACTAAGGAGTGGCTCCGTAAGAAGCATCTCAAGGTCCTGGAGTGGCCTAGCCAGTCTCCAGACCTGAACCCAATAGAAAATCTGGTACAGATATTCTGTACCAAATATTAAGTTCTGCTTTTCTGATGTATCAAATACTTATGTCATGCAATAAAATGCAAATTAATTACTTAAAAATCATACAATGTGATTTTCTGGATTTTTGTTTTAGATTCCGTCATTCACAGTTGAAGAGTACCTATGATAAAAATTACAGACTTCTACATGCTTTGTAAGTGGGCAAACCTGCAAAATCGGCAGTGTATCAAATACTTGTTCTCCCCACTGTAGTAAACATAAGACATTCCTGAGATAACACAACAGAAAAAAAAAAAACTTTTCAAACTCCACATTCTGGCCTGTTTTAAGAAATGATGCAAGTGACTTGTGATGAAACAGTACGTCATTGTTGACAGACACTATAATGTCTTAGAATGTGAGCGTTTAAGGAGGAAAGAGTTACACCTGCTGTCTGGGGAACAGGAGTTAACTGAGAGAACAGCCTTCTATTCACTGCCAATACACTGTGTACCATAACAAGAATGTTACATAAACGCCCATCAATTTTTCATAACTCTGGAACACAGAGGAAAGATACCCCAGCAAAAAAGACCATGTGTATAAGCAGCGCTTTCTTTGAATGTCAGTGTTCTTGATAAATAATGAATATTGTTCAAATGATATACGCCATATGAAATCAAAACAGGACTCGATATCCAGCGTAAGCTCAGATGTCAACAAACAACATCTGAAAGTAGCCATTGAAAGACAGTAAAGAGTAACAGTACAGTGGATGTACTGTACTGAGACGCTGAAGACACGCAGCAGTACCAGCCGCGAGTCTACAATGTGACAGCCAGATGAATGCATACGGGTGCCTTAACACATGCAGTCTGTCTCGCAGTTCTTCAGGTTTCAGTGTGTCGCCTAACACATTTGTGTGTTACACAACAGCACAGGTGCAGAGACACATCAAGACAGCAGCAGCACCTGTCATGTGACATCACAGAGGGTTGGAATGCATCATACGTGTGACAGTCAGAGCCGGGACATTTGTAAATTTGACCTAGGGTCTCGGGTGAAATCACAAAATAAATATATTTTTCTGTGGTTGCTCCTCGCTTATGGAACCTTCTTCCAATGCACATTAAATCTTTTCCATCTGTGGAAGCTTTTATGTCTAATTTGAAGACGTGTCTTTTTAGTAAGGCTTTTAGATTTGATTGGAGTGATTTAATTGTGTTTGTGTGGATGTACTGGATGTAATTAATAATATTGACTCACCGGCCAATTTGGCTACTAACTTTTTAAGTTACCGGCCATTCAGAACTTCTACTAGTCCCCTCCCCAAATAAAAGAAGGAAAAAAAGAAAAGAAATTACCAGATTAACTACGTCTCAGCTATATATATTATAAAATTTGGATTTCATATTCATATCTTATTCAAACAAAATCCTGCCATCTCCTCCCTTCCTCTTTCTTCCTCATCCTTTTCACCAAAAATTTATTTTAGGTGGACAGATCAATACAGTACAAAATTGTTTGTTTTGTGTTTTTCCAAAGCGTATATCCTGCAGTCCTCATAATACATTACATTGTGTGTTGAGTCAAAGACGAGCCACTCGCGCCCAGCTTGCCACTTGGTATTAAAACTTCTCATTTTCTTTTCTTGGTTTCCTTCGTTGCTTGGCAGGTCTTTCCTTTTTTTTACTTTGGTTATTCGCTTCAGAAGGACTTTATTAACCCCCCGGAGCCGTATGGGTTACTTTTATAATGGATGGATGCACTTTTTTGGTCTTCAAATTTTGGGCTGCCATTCACTGCCATTATAAAGCTTGGAAGAGCCAGGACATTTTTTAATATAACCCCGATTGTATTCGTCTGAAAGAAGAATGTCATATACACCTAGGATGGCTTGAGGGTGAGTAAATCATGGGGTAATTTTTATTTTTGGGTGAACTATCCCTTTAGCACCCACCAACCCGCCAACTGCGGGTGGATTTCAGCAGTGGCGTGTAACATAGTCACTCATACTAGCTACTATGGCGGGTTAAATTTTACATCATATACATTTTTCAATTGTAGACTTTTAAAAAGGCATCTGAAATAATAAACTATGTGCAATGTAGTTTTTCGATAACTATAGATACTGAAATATCTGAAATGCTACCAATACTCATTTTGCACAGAATAGATACACAATACCAGCTGCGCTTTCTCGCTCTCTCATCTCTCTAACGGTGAGTTGACACACAAACCCGCCTGCCCTTACTCACTCATTTCATTTGCTCCGGATGAATATTGTTGGTGTTACAGGGCTTGAATTTCGCCGTGGGATTGCGTGTATTGTGCACAATTTGACTTATTCCCGCACATTTTGTGCTCACACCCTATAAAACAGTATAATGGGTCCGTGCATCAGGTCTTAAAGTGACAGCAGCCTAATTTACCGGCTGCCAAATTATGAGATAATATTAAAAATATCTACAGTATATGGCAGTTTTTCCCCATGGTATGGATGTCATAATTGTGGCCAGTAAAAATGCTGAGTGGCTAGTAACTTTGGAATACCACTATCCACAGTGGCTGGTGAGCAACAAAGTTGATGTCAAGCCTTAATTGTATTGTATAAATGTAAATTAGGCTCAGTACTGATTGAGGGTACGTTTACAAGACAACGATGTACTAAAAACAATTTTGCGTTTTTTAAAATTTTGAAAATTTACAAACAACAACATTGTCAAAATGATCCCTGTTCACATGGATCTGCAGTATTATGCATGGCAGGCCAGTAGTTGCCGATGTCACGTTGTAAAGAAAAAATGTGCGCCTTTAGACTGAACACGTAATACGCATGACGTCACTGTTTTCACAAATTCACGTTTTTAAAAAACTTGTACTTTGAAACTCATTTTCAAAAGTTTGCGTTTTCAGGCCCCTAAAACACAGTTTTTGTGTACACTGCCCCTAAGAAAGCAGCATTATATTTATAATTATTTGATATATTTATATAAAATACAATTCATTTCATGTTATGGCAGATAACCAATAAATGGCTGATCATAAAATTCTATACCATTTTGTCAAATACACTTCTGTTCAAAAGTTTAGGGTTTGTAAGATTTTTTAGTTTTTTAAAGAATTCTCTTATGCTCACCAAGGCTGGATTTATATGATCAAAAACACAATAAAACAGTAATATTGTGAAATATTATTACAATTTAAATTTAATTTATTTCTGTGATACAAGGCAGAATTTTCTGCAGCCATTACTCCAGTCTTTAGTGTCACATGATCCTTCAATAAAGGTTCTAAAAAGGTGTCTTTTCTATCACTTATGATCAATTTAATGCATCCTTGCTAAATAAACTTAATTCATTTGTAAAAAATCTTACTGACCCCAAAGTTTTGAACAGTAGTTTAAATTAAAATAAAAAATTAACCATTTTAAATGCTACATGTGAAGTCAAAATTAAAATGTACAGTATGAAAAATGGATATTCATTTTGAGAAATGATAAGATTTACATTTACCTGTGTTATTAAATTATTAGTATTTTTAAAGATTATCTTTAAGTGTTAGATGACAGCAAAGATAATCTAAATGTAAAAATAAAAGAAATTATATAAAATTAAATACGGAATACTGACCAATACAGAAAAATTCAATATCACATTAAATATGACCAATGTGGTACCAATATACTCTACATCCATATCATAGATTGCACCAAATTCACAAAATATTGTGTATATTGTTTATCAACCAATTCTAGTACTAATTCATCAAATGATGACGATATGATGGTAAATTCACTTTAGTAAATTGGGCACTAAAGCAAGACAGCGTGTGGTAAAAAAACAAGGCTATTATCGGGTGCAATTCATTCTTAATAAATTCCCCCCTGCTGAAAATGAGTTATGTGTCATTACAGCCATCTATGTGATGTACAGGAAGCGTCTAACAGCTGCCCTTCAGAACTAATCAACGGTCTTTGTCTCCTCAAATAACACTAAAATTAATCCAGCCATCTTCAGTCACGTCTTCGATACAGCCGCTGAATGTGAACGTGACTGTAAATTCTGATGAAAATCAGATGAAGGACAGAGGGGTTAGAGTTGGTTTAGCGACCTTCCTAAAAGAGAGGTGGATGAGTGGTCACAGACCCTTGAGAGGTGCACACATGGTCTTTGTAATGCAAAGCGAAAACCTCATGAAAACGGTTCAGCTGCCTCTTCAAAATGCCACTCGGTTAACAAACAGAGGATTAGAAAAACTAATGCTGACAAGCACCTTTAATCTTTGACATTTAACTAAATCTGCATTATATTTGTGGTAATGGAAAACAATATACAAACAAACATTGCAGAATCAAAGGAAAATGGCATGAATAAATGAATAAAATGAATAAAATGGCATTTTTCTGCTCTCAAGTCATTCGTTTTTACTAGCCACTTCTTCTCAGTTCACTTCCTGTCCCATTCTCTGCCCCACTGGAACATTGAAATTGGGCATGAAGAATCTGCTGACCTCCAAGAACCAGTGATCGGCACCACTGGTTGCAAAACAAGTAGCTTTTATAAGTAGCTATGACTCAACCCAGGTGCCAAAGTGAGGAAGAGAGAAGGACAAAAAGAAAAAGCATTTCATGATCTGGGACAAAGTCTGGGTCTGCTGTTTATTTCATTAGACTCCATTAAGAGTTCATGAGGCCAGAGAGATGGGCTAGCATTGCATCACCACCAGACTTAATTTAGAAAATGACTCCATCTCTCATTCTGAGATCACCTGAGGGGACCATCCACATGCAGATTCGCATCCAGAACCTGCATAATATATCCTCATTCTAACGGAGGCTAGTGGAATCAGTTCTGTAACTTTTTGTTTCTTCAGAATAGAGATGGCTGTGGCTTAAAGATCTGGGCTGGAAACTCAAGTCACCATCATCAGTTATGCTCTTGGAAACTGCCATGGACAGAGGACTGTACTTGTACTTCTTGGTTACTTTGGATAAAAGCATCTTCCAAAGTAATTGTAAAATGTCCTCAATGGCAAATACATAAACATCTAAAACAGATACAATAGTGAGTAAGCCACATCACATTGAGTTATTCAGTGTTTGTCTAGGTTCTGTAAACAGGTGCATTTCCATGAGGCCATGAAAACACCAATCACCTGCAAGCAAATCTGTTCACTTGTTATCTAAACCCAAAGCAATTTTCAATGATGGCTCTTAGATTTCACAATCTTCAGGACCAAGAAAATGTCAAAACACAGCCAAAGGTGAAAGCGAAGCGAAATGAGAAAAAGGATCAATACGGATAATTTCCTTCCATCAACAAAATCAGTGAAGCAAACTCTTAAAAGTACAAGCTGCCCTTTAACAAGTTCACGCTTACAAATAATCAAATAGAAAAAAACGTATGCATATTTGCCGTGCTGTCCGAGGGGAGGGCTCCGAGCTCAGATTTTTGGCCTGAAACAAGAGTACTCCCCCTGTATCTCTGGTTTGGAAGTAACCAGGCAAGTGTGAGGAGACACGGTGGTGAAGGGATGCAGAAAACTGTCGAAGAACACAGGTGAGTCGGCTATATATATATATCAGTCCCTCCAGGATTCAGCGATTCTGTAATCGCAGAATTTAACGTGAAATCAAGCAAATTCTGCAAAATTCAGAGAAGCTTGCATTTTTTCTGAATTGCTGCAGATTTCCCACAGATTTTGGCCCTAGACACATGTGACGTCATCACAATGCACATTCAGCCAAAGGAAAGCCCACTTCGAAGTAGACTGCGTATGTTGAACTTAAATCAATCAATAAACATCTGTTTACGCCATTGCTTCGGCAAAGCATCTGTCAGTCAGTCAACCACTACATCCCACTCCCGTGCATGCTCTCTCTCACACACACACACACACACACACACGTGCGTGGCTACGTGCATGCTCTGAGTGACATCGTTTCCATCAATCGGTTCAGTTTATGCTGCATAAGCTCACACACTCTGTAAACGACCCCAAAATGGACGAAGAGCAAGACGGAACGAGTGAAGGAAATTCAGAAATATAGCGGTTTCCAGGGTTACCTTTCTGACACTGATTGTATACTGATTCTTACTTTATAGTTACTTTACTTTATAGAACGTTATAGTTGTGTTCTTTTGCACTTTGATCCGTTTGAAACATGATTATTTTATACATTTTGTGTATTCTTCAAAAATAGGCTGATGTTTAATGTTCTTTTTGCTATATTATAAAAATACTAACTTATCAACCCTATAACGCCTGAAATAATTAAATAATAGTCAGAAAATATATTATTTTGAAACTGAACTTTTTTTTTAACCTTTAGACAAAATATAAAAGAAAAAAGTTTGCATGTGTTTGTTTTGTCATATATTTGATACATCAGGTTTTTATGGCCCATCTAGTATGATATGGTGAGATGGAGGAAAAAAACAACTTTTATTCCAAACCCAAACTGAGCAAAAATAGCCGATCTTTATAACAGTATAGCAGACTTACATAAAATGCATTTAAGTATCATTTGTCACTATATCTCCCAGTAATACGTCTTGGTAAGATATTTAATTGCTTAGTTTTATGATGAAAGCTCTATCATTTTTATTGTGGGGGGCAAAACACAACACAATGCAACGCAATAGGCCTACAATGATGATTGAGAGATGAACAAATAAATGTTCCTCAAAAGCCTGTTGTATCATATTTGATACATAATATATACAAAATTGATTGATACCTTTAAAATATACAACATTTTCTAAAGGGGGAGCACGGCCCCAGACCCCCCAGAGGACCTGACAATCACAAAATCCTGTGGGAAACACTGCAATATAACGTTTTATTGATTTTTTTTAATTATTATTATTTGGTGTTACATTTGAAATAAAATGTTGAAGATATATTTTTAAGTTATTATCAGTGTTCTCCTTTTAGAAATTACAGAGCCCAATGGTTCTTGAGGTCAGAAAAGTAATAAAAATGTTAGAAGAATGTTGACTGTGGTGTATTTTCACTGAAAACTACACAAGAAATGCCGCAAATATTGCCGCAAATTGCCTTTTATTGTGGCCAGCCTAAGGCACACCTGTACAATAATCATGCTGTCTAATCAGCATCTTGATATGCCACACCTGTGAGGTGGATGGATTATCTCGGCAAAGGAGAAGTGCTCACTAACAGGGATTTAGACAGATTTGTGAACAATATTTGAGAGAAATAGGCCTTTTTTGTACATAGAAAAAGTCTTAGATCTTTGAGTTCAGCTCATGAAAAATGGAGGCAAAAACAAAAGTGTTGCGTTTATAATTTTGTTCAGTGTATATGACTGATATGTATATGACTGATATATATACTCTTTATTATTGTTTTAAAATACATAAAATATTAAAGGCATCAAAATGTTTATAAAAATTATATAATATTTATAATATGATGAATTGCTTTTAAATTCAACATTTGAATTTGATTATAAAAAGTTAATATATTATTTTGTTGCAATTACTTGGTTTTATTTTAAATGACTATTTAATTTTCAATACGAAAAGAGAATACGGTTACATTTAATGTTATTTTACAAATAACTTATATTACTCTTACGTGAATTAAAGTGCTTAACTTTTATATACATAAAGATTTGTGTTTTGTGAAGAAATGCATGTGCAGGCACAAATTATAATGGTCTCCAAAACAATTTTCAAGCATTTAAGCATACACCTTTATAGGTCAACCAACCATGACAAGCAAATTCAGTCAAATGTGTCCAAACCTTTGATTGGAAATGCATCTATTTACAGACAGTCCTGGTGGGACAGGTTCAGTGACTTCACAGCGTTTCTGTGACCAGATCAGCCATGCAGGCACAGATAACACTTGTCCTTGACAACACAGAGCTGAAAAATGGCAGCCTTGCACCTGTTGAGCAGACAGGATCCTTTAACAGGCAGAGGAATCTCACTAGAGTCTGTAGGTATTCAGTCGAACAGAAACTTTGAATTCCTCCCTTCTGAATCAACGGATCACTTAAAGAGGGCTTAATCGAATCCTCAAGGCCGGATTGATAGGGTAAACAGCTCGTAATTACGTTAACCTCCCTGGCTGCTTCGCAGACATAAGGTTTCTGCCTGGATGCGTGTCTGCTTCAGTCAACCACAGTGTCTAATTCAATCCAAACTTAATTATCCTCTCCGTTATAATGGCCTTTAAAGGGTTTCCTTGCAGGAGAGCAGTTCACCAGAGCCGCCGTAACGCATTGCACTCTGAGAAAGCAGTCCTGTCATTCAAATATATACCAGTGATGAAATCAAGTCTGCTTGTAGCAATAACACTGTGCTTTTACAATGCATTAGCATTCAAACATGCCGTTATCATATCTCTCTACTGAGACTGTAACCACAGTGGCTGATATCCTGACAGATTATTTATAATCACACTTCACAGCACAGAGTAAGAAGAGAAATGTGAATATAAAATGTTTTGGTAAACAGCGTTTGCTCTTACCCGCCGTACGCTCCAAAAGTGAAACTCCTCTTTCTCTGCGGCATCTTGGCTAATGGATACAGCTGAGTGCAAAACAGAGAGACTGAACTCTACAGAGACACCAGCACTGCCTCTGTCTCCCTGGACTGACTGAGTATGACTGTGACCGTGTGTGTTTTCGTGTGTAACTGTACACATGCAGCACGCTGTCCTTCCTTTCCACTCCCCTGGCTCCCTCTCTTTCACGCCTCCTTGGCAAATAAGGGACTGAGAGACTGGCTCTGTCCACTTTCAGTCGCCCCGGTAACCATTCCCCACTTCTCATTCAGATCTTCATTTAGTGCTATTGTAAACAGGCAGAAATGGAGCAGCAACTAATGTCTTCATAATGTCATGATAGATGTAATGACAGACAGACAGACAGATACAGTACATACATACATACATACATACATACTATGTCACCAAAATACAAATGTCACCAAAAATAAAATTAATTATCATGTATTAAAAATATAAATGTAAATAAACCACTACAACAATAAATAATAAATTGATAAATTACTTTTAAATCTGGATTTTAAAAAGTTAATGTATTATTATGTTATACTTATTCGACATTTTAAACTTTCCTTTTTAAAACATTTCTATTTATTTGCCAATATGAAAATCAGGCATAGCGTCAGTTCTGGCAGGTCACGTTAGTCAAGCTAGCATCAGTTGACTGTCAGCTGATCACGTCTGCCTATAGGAATACGACGTCTATCTCAGCATACATAGGCTATATAAGCTCCTTCAGTATTATCAGCAGCTATCGCGTTTCTCCAGAGCTCATTTACCCTCCTCCATCCCCAGCTCCTCCTCTCGTCCAGACAGGATTTGGTATTCTGATCCCCCTTGAATCAGACCAAATTTCTGAATTATTTTGTACATTTAAATATCGACATTAATGATATCTGCAATATATTATGTTGGTTCTGTTCTGTTTACCCTAAGGGGGGTTATTGCTGCTCTCATTGCTGAGTTCTTGCCCAGAACAGAACCATACTGCCAATCTAAACTATATGCTAATAGTCAATCATCTTTGACGATAGTGGTCCTGACAGAAAAGTGATTTATTTAGTATTATATACTGTTGTTTAACTACATTTTAAACATGAATTAGGTAAACAGCTTAAAATGCATATTTGTCCATTTAAAAAGCAATTTATTCATATTATGATTATTATTGTTTTGAAATTTAAAAAAAAAAAAAATAGATTGAGCTTAAAAGTGTTTTCTTTTGTGTTTTTTTCTTCTGACCAGCCCAGAACAACAACATTGCCTCAACCAATGGCATGCGTTTGGGGCAGGACTATCAGTTTGATTGACCAATTGCAGATGTTGGGTGTTTTGGAAACCCATTTCAAAACAATCAATTTGAGATGCACCCATATCAAAATTCAGAGAAAATTCATAATACAGAGAAGTCGAAAATCATTTCATAGCACATTATTATTTTAGGTTATGGATGATAACCATGGACAATATTAAAAATAAAAAATAAATGTTATTAGTTACATTTATTAGAATTAATATATTCATTTATAAGTAAATTAAAAATAAAATCCTTAAAAACTTATGATAAATAAAATAACTTGATATGGTGCCAATATATCATGCACCCCAAAAATCATTAATGTTGACGCTTGTGGTGAACAAAATACACACTTAAGGGATCGTGTGTCACCTAAAAACAGCTGCTCAAACAAAAGTGTTTGTCAACTGTTGACACAGAGTTGTGTTCTTTTTCAATGTCACTTAACTATTTACCTAACTGCACATACCTACTTCTCTGTCGTGAGCATGTATAATAAATGAGCCTTGGACACAGTCAAAGGAGAAGTGTATCTGTAGGTCAGTCATTAAGTGACTTTGCACAGAAGGTCTTGTGGGACAGTGAAGTCTGAGTCTGGCAGTATGCCTCTCTGATTATTAAGCAGAACACAGTTGCTCTGTCCCATGGTTGAGCTTTAGGATTTATCTGGTTTAGAGCAGTTTAGAGTCTTCTTCGACTTTTGCTGGTGCATGTTTTTGTCCTTTATCAGGAGTGGATGGCACACAGGCTTCCAAAAGAACACAAAAGCTGAGATCTCCTCAGAGATTGTCCTTATCGGCCCTGACGTGCTGCTCTCAAACCCAGACGGTCTGACACATCTAGCCAGTGGCTGAAACCTCAATGACAAGAGTGTAAACCAGCTGATTCATCTGCAAAATCCAGGTTTACGTCAGCATGTTCGATAAAATGGCTATTTGGCATATTTCAATTGATTCAAAGGATCTGCCAAAACTGCACACAAAAGACATCCAGTAAATAGACTGTCTCACAGCACACGTAAACAGCACATATTTATGCCCATGTGGCACCCATATCAGCAGGTTACAACATTTACACTGCATTCATAAACACCATGGTGCTCCACAGCAACATTGTAGCAGACATAGATTTTTATTTTTTAGTTGTACATTTTTTTGTTGTTGTTGCATGTAGCATACTGAAATTGGCAGGAAAATGCACTATAAACCTTATTTATTAACATATCCTTTGCGAAATAGAATTTTATGAAGCTACAGTGGGGAGAACAAGTATTTGATACACTGCCGATTTTGCAGGTTTTCCTACTTACAAAGCATGTAGAGGTCTGTAATTTTTATCATAGGTACACTTCAACTGTGCGAGACGGAATCTAAAACAAAAATCCAGAAAATCACATTGTATGATTTTTAAATAATTAATTTGCATTTTATTGCATGACATAAGTATTTGATCACCTACCAACCAGTAAGAATTCCGGCTCTCACAGACCTGTTAGTTTTTCTTTAAGAAGCCCTCCTGTTCTCCACTCACTACCTGTATTAGCTGGACCTGTTTGAACTCGTTACCTGTATAAAAGACACCTGTCCACACACTCAATCAAACAGACTCTAACCTCTCCACAATGGCCAAGACCAGAGAGCTGTGTAAGGACATCAGGGATAAAACTGTAGACCTGCACAAGGCTGGGATGGGCTACAGGACAATATGCAAGCAGCTTGGTGAGAAGGCAACAACTGTTGGCGCAATTATTAGAAAATGGAAGAAGTTCAAGATGACGGTCAATCTCCCTCGGTCTGGGGCACAATGCAAGATCTCACCTCGTGGGGCATCAATGATCATGAGGAAGGTGAGGGATCAGCCCAGAACTACACGGCAGGACCTGGTCAATGACCTGAAGAGAGCTGGGACCACAGTCTCAAAGAAAACCATTAGAAACACACTACACCGTCATGGATTAAAATCCTGCAGCGCACGCAAGGTCCCCCTGCTCAAGCCAGCGCATATCCAGGCCCGTCTGAAGTTTGCCAATGACCATCTGGATGATCCAGAGGTCATCCAGATGGTCTATTCAAAAATAGAGCTTTTTGGTCTAAACTCCACTCGCCGTGTTTGGAGGAAGAAGAAGGATGAGTACAACCCCAAGAACACCATCCCAACCGTGAAGCATGGAGGTGGAAACATCATTCTTTGGGGATGCTTTTCTGCAAAGGGGACAGGACGACTGCACCGTATTGAGGGGAGGATGGATGGGGCCATGTATCGCGAGATCTTGGCCAACAACCTCCTTCCCTCAGTAAGAGCATTGAAGATGGGTCGTGGCTGGGTCTTCCAGCATGACAACGACCTGAAACACACAGCCAGGGCAACTAAGGAGTGGCTCCGTAAGAAGCATCTCAAGGTCCTGGAGTGGCCTAGCCAGTCTCCAGACCTGAACCCAATAGAAAATCTTTGGAGGGAGCTGAAAGTCCGTATTGCCCAGCGACAGCCCCAAAACCTGAAGGATCTGGAGAAGGTCTGTATGGAGGAGTGGGCCAAAATCCCTGCTGCAGTGTGTGCAAACCTGGTCAAGAACTACAGGAAACGTATGATCTCTGTAATTGCAAACAAAGGTTTCTGTACCAAATATTAAGTTCTGCTTTTCTGATGTATCAAATACTTATGTCATGCAATAAAATGCAAATTAATTACTTAAAAATCATACAATGTGATTTTCTGGATTTTTGTTTTAGATTCCGTCACTCACAGCTGAAGTGTACCTATGATAAAAATTACAGACTTCTACATGCTTTGTAAGCGGGCAAACCTGCAAAATCGGCAGTGTATCAAATACTTGTTCTCCCCACTGCATATTTGTAGCCTCTTATGTGCTGCTTATACAGAACATGCCGTGTAAAACATTTTCAATCTAACATGGTGACTGACTGGCCAGCTGAATAAAATGGATTTACGTATCTAAAGAAAGTCCAGCTACATGAAAGCCCTGACGTGCACCATGATATATTGTCAATCCACCCGCAGAGTAGACAGGCTGTCCTCATTGACTCAGATGGCTGCTCTCAGCTCAAAGACATTTGCTCTTAGGGAATAAACTGCCAGGTAGACATTGATCAGACGAGAATACTGTTTACGCAGCTCTTATTTTTCTGCTTCGGGCCACCGCTGTTCATCATTTCAAGGATTGAGACATACCCAGATGCTCCACAATGAATGCTTATTGTTTGAGGGGCAAACTGAGGCCATATCAGTCACATCTCAAACAAATGAACGTGACAAGTCCCATTCACAAGCCAATAAACTCTCATGTCCTTTACAGCATCTGAGCAAATGGGATTTTCAACAGTGAGACCAAGGGACTAATATGAGCTTTGAACTTATAGCATGTTGGTGACAGAAATCAGAGTCTAGGCGAAAATTTATAGGCTGCAGTCTGAAAACTCCTATAATAACAGAGAGACTTTGAAAAGTATGGCTCTATCAAAGATCTGCTTTCAGCTCAAATGAAAAAGTGCAGACAGTGGTGTAGTTGTTTATGAGCTGTTGATCCTGCGGCGTGAAAAGGTTCGGCTTACTTCCCCTCAGAAGGGAGGGTTAATTACACCATAACATTTACTCTGTCTCATGATAAACACCTTGCTTATGGCCACAGCATATAAAAAAAGTTCAACCGTGGCTAAGACTATATTTCAACTGGAGAAGAGATGATTTCAAGAGGGGCAGGTATTTAGAGGGTAATTGTGCTGGAAATAAACTACAGCCTATATTTGCCTGCATTTCATTTTATATCAGACTTACACACTGCATGCCAGCTACGATAAAACAAAATTACTCTGTCCAATACTTTACTCATAAAACACTATTTTATATGTGTCTGGATCTTGTTTCAGAAAGGGGAAACAGTACAGTCACAGGCTTGTGAAGTTTAAAGAGGCCATAGATGTGGCTGTTTGTCTGGAGGATTTTTAGAAGCGTCCACATGACCCCATGTCCCAGCAAGGGAAGCAGCCATGGCCTCCTGCACACTGTGCCCTTTCACTGGAGCTCAGTACACTACTGCGGAAACACTGACAGAAAGAGACAGTTGTTCAAGCATTCCTTAGGCATAGCTAGAAAAACTTGGGCATATATATTAACAATTTTATCTAATAGTTTCAGATTATTACTTACATACAGTATATTAGACAGACAGACAGACAGACAGATGTAGGAATGCTAATAAGAGGCTAAAACAGATTCATTGCAGTGCATTAACAGAAGACTATCAGATTTAGTTTCTCAGCAGACACTATATTGCTCTCCTCCCAGGAAACGCTGTGCTGGATCAATGACCTGACTAAGTGACTGTTTGGCATATTCTGTGCCCATCGATCTTAGTGCCATGGAGAGAAGATCTATAATGGATGCTTGGTACTACAATACTCCTGTGCCAGTTAGACCAGACCTACAACCACAGAGTCAAGTACAACCAGAGTTCATCTCTCCCTCCTAAGAGCTCAATCTTTTTTGCAGATATATGCCTCATATATCAATGCATTTACGTTTGTAAAGAAATCCTAAAGAGATGCCAGTTGTACAGCCTGTTCAGAGCAACACCGGCACCTACTGGCAGATAATGAAACTGCAAGGTAAAGTGTGTGTGTGTGTGTGTGTGTGTGTGTGTGTGTGTGTGTGGTCCTGGTAAATCTTGAGGGGACATTTTTGGGTCCCTATGATGAAAATGTATGCAGAAAGTTTTTTTGTTTTTTTTTGGTGGGTAGGTTTAGGGGATAGAATATACAGTTTGTACAGTATATATATATGTATGTGTGTGTGTGTGTGTGTGTGTGTGTGTGTGTGTGTGTGTGTGTGTGTGTGAGAGAGAGAGAGAGAGAGAGAGAGAGAGAGAGAGAGAGAGACAGAGAGAGAGAGAGAGTTGAATTATAGTCTCTGACTCAACTCTAATACGCCCATGAACTGCCCACAGTCACCGTGATTTTGCCAAGTAAGATATGTCCTGGAACAACATATCCAAAGATTTAGTCTAAGCCTATTCCCTACTCACACATCTAACCCTACCTATAACTTTCCCTAAAATCAAAGTGAAATGATATAGGTGAATAACACTGATGTAAAAAAAACCCTAACCCTGGTTGTAAGCCTAAACTTGACATAAACTGTAAACTTGCTCCTCAAATCTAATTGGTTGATTGAAATGTTGTTCCAGGATCAACAAAGATATTGATCCAGGAACATGTTGTACTTGGTGAAATCATGTTCACCCCATTCCTTGACCATCTGATGTATTTTACACACAAAACTGGAAAGCATTTTCTCACTCTGGCAAGCTGTGATCTGACTGGCTGGCTTCCAATCAGCACTTTGAGGATGAATATAAAGCACAGCCTAAACTCCAATTGTAGTACAACATTGACTTGCTTGTGCTTAAATCCATTTGAAAATGGATTCTCTCATTTTCTTTACAAAAATATATATGTCATGAGTCTCTCTAGCATACACCATAATTAACAAGACTACACAAACCTGAGAGAGAAAGGAGAAGAGGACAAAAGACAGAAAGAAAAAGAAAAGATAGATACTGAATTCAATAGACAATTGTTAAATCACTTTTGTTTTTTACATGAATCACTCACAAAAAAGGTTGCCTTACGGTCCTTGACATTATAATGCTACATACAGCAGGACGATATCAAGTAAACATTAAAAATATCATCTTTCATGTCCAGTGAGGCCATTCAGAAAGTCATATGTGTAGTATCTCAGAAGGCATCCAGCAAAGAGTGTGGTGCACTTACGCATCACAGCAGAGCTAAATGACTTTCTTATCTGCGTGATGCAGCAATACACCTGGTGCTTCCAGGGATGCCCTATATAACTCAGCATATTGGTGCACATTCATTCAGAGCACGCTGTACAGACTCACGCTGCCATGACTGCCCAGCACTATGCTGTTTGTGCATGGATTCTCTGAGATACACACAGAAGGTTTTCATTGAAGTTCTATAACAGAAAACATGCAATCCATCAATAAAATATGATAAAGTTTGTGATAAACAACAGTAATACTGCAATGATGAATAACTGCAAGCATACAAGTCATACTGTTTGATAGCTCTCTGTGAAGAACTGAATAAGATTTAAGTCACTTTCCACTGCACTGTGCAGTCTGCAGTCAAATGCTCCAAACAAACATATAATCCTCTAATGTGAAATAAAGCTGAAATAAATGATAAATATAAGATTAAAAACAAAAATAAGGAATGTTTAAATAAATAAGTTCAAGTACTAAAATTACTAAAAAATAAAATAGAAATAAATAAAAAAAATAAATATAGTAATGTCAGGTTTTGGGTAAAGTAGAGCATACACTGCGATTTCAGCAGTTTTTTGTTAAATACCAACTCTCACTGTGCGAGTAAATTGCATGCAATTCAAAGCTCTCAATATATGTGCTTACACTACATGGTCCGATCATCAAGCTGTAACTTGACTGCTCACACTATATGTGTGAAATACGCAAGATAACCAGATATCTGTGATATCAAGAGGATTTGGCATTTCCAATTATTGTATTAAATAGGGGTGGGTGATATGACCAAAATCTTATATCACGATATGTGTAATTTTATTTCACGATAACAATATCACGATATAGTTATTTTTGTTTAAATAAGTTTTTATGATATCAAAATTTTTAATCCATTTGAAATTTCATAATTCTTATCACCATTTTCAATATCATTTAAAAAACTAATACTAGCCTTAAAAAAACTCTCAAGCTTACTGAAGACAAGTGAACAGTGATACAGAAAGAGCAAAGAAAACAAACTACAATAGAACAAAGACACAAATGAAATAGACCTACCTTAAAAACTTCAAGTGCTTTTATTTTAAATACATGGTCACTTTGACACAGTATGTGTATTTAACCATTCAAGCCCAATTAGGCGACAAAAACCACTCAGTTCAGTTCTCATCTCTCAGAGAGCCGCGCATTTACTGAAATAAGTTCTTTTTGGCTGCTAATTGTGCTTCAACGGTTTAAAATCACCTGTTTTTAAACTGCAATGCTTAAAAACGCATGCAAACGATACGTTTTCATGACTGAACATAACCGCGATAGAGATGATAGTCCAAAATCTCTACCGGTTGACAAATTTCTACTAGTTAATCGTGTCTACCAGTATATCGCTCACCCCTAGTATTAAATTATTATTAGGCCTATTATTATTATTATTTTTAAGGTGCTTTTATTATTAAATTGATATTACAATTAATTTGCCCCGCAATATTTTTGAAGCACATTACCGCATAACCGACGCGCTATGAAGAAAAGATTAGATTACTCCTCATTGTAAATGAATTAAAAACATTTAGGTTTATTATACAATAAATTATAGGCCTATAATTAAAATAATTAACATATAATATGTCCGAACACTGCAATCATCAATGAAAATTAAGACCAGCTTCATTTCAAACACCGACTTTCAAAAACAACTTGTTTAACACAAAATAATTCTCTTCTAACATTACTTTTAATAATTTATGAGCCACAAGAGAAACATTAAGAAAACAAATGAATACAGTTTAAGACTGTTATCAGCATGTGTTTAAGTAGATTTGTCGTCTTGGTGTCTGTGAGAGAATATGTGCCGTTAATGCAGCGTCAGATGGCGAACGTTCGGTCAGTTTTTACTTTCACTTTCTGTAGCCTAGTGAATAATTGACTAGGGTTTGAGACTTTTTCACCAGCACATTGCTTATGTGATTGCCACTGACTCGCCTTCATGGTTTTAAACGGTCTAAATGTCCAATATTGCGATGTGACATTATGTAAGCAACAGTTTGCTAAATTGCAGTTAGTTTGATAGCTACAGAACTTATAGATCTCCCTCTTTTCATTTTCTTTCTTGCTGCATTAAATATGAAATGGTTTATTTCTGCTTTCGAGCAGACGCAGTGAGGGAAAAAAACAGTTTAGCTTTCGTATAGCTCTGCTTCAACTGTGCAATGGCCCCCACTAAAATACTAAAATACATACGGAGCCCCGCACATGACATGCAGGAAAAAACTAGTAGGCTAAATCGTGCGCACAATTTACTAATTCGTTCCCTCAATTTATAAATTGTGCGCACGATTTACTAATTCGTACCCTCGATTTTCTAAATCATGCGCACGATTTATAAATCGAGGGAACAGATTAGTAACTTGTGTGGAAGATTTAGCAGATCGAGGGAACGAATTAGTAAATTGTGTGCACGATTTACTTTTTTTCTTGCATGTCATGTGCGGGGCTCTGTAAATACATAATAAAATGATAAAATTATATTGTAATTGCATATAAATAATGCTAAAATTACACTGATGTGAATGTAAAAATTGGGAATGCACAATTAAATATCTAATACAGTGGGGAGAACAAGTATTTGATACACTTCCGATTTTGCAGGTTCGCCCACTTACAAAGCATGTAGAGGTCTGTAATTTTTATCATAGGTACTCTTCAACTGTGAGTGACGGAATCTAAAACAAAAATCCAGAAAATCACATTGTATGATTTTTAAATAATTAATTTGCATTCTATTGCATGACATAAGTATTTGATCACCTACCAACCAGTAAGAATTCCGGCTCTCACAGACTTCTAACTGCACCTGTTTGAACTCGTTACCTGTATAAAAGACACCTGTCCACACACTCAATCAAACAGACTCTAACCTCTCCACAATGGCCAAGACCAGAGAGCTGTGTAAGGACATCAGGGATAAAATTGTAGACCTGCACAAGGCTGGGATTGGCTACAGGACAATAGGCAAGCAGCTTGGTGAGAAGGCAACAACTGTTGGCCCAATTATTAGAAAATGCAAGAAGTTCAAGATGACAGTCAATCTCCCTCGGTTTGGGGCACCATGCAAGATCTCACCTCGTGGGGCATCAATGATCATGAGGAAGGTGAGGGATCAGCCCAGAACTACACGGCAGGACCTGGTCAATGACTTGAAAAGAGCTGGGACCACAGTCTCAAAGAAAACCATTAGTAACACACTACGCCGTCATGGATTAAAATCCTGCAGCACATGCAAGGTCCCCCTGCTCAAGCCAACGCATGTCCAGGCCGTCTGAAGTTTTCCAATGACCATCTGGATGATCCAGAGGAGGAATGGGAGAAGGTCATGTGGTCTGATGAGACAAAAATAGAGCTTTTTGGTCTAAACTCCACTCGCCGTGTTTGGAGGAAGAAGAAGGATGAGTACAACCCCAAGAACACCATCCCAACCGTGAAGCATGGAGGTGGAAACATCATTCTTTGGGGATGCTTTTCTGCAAAGGGGACAGGACGACTGCACCGTATTGAGGGGAGGATGGATGGGGCCATGTATCGCGAGATCTTGGCCAACAACCTCCTTCCCTCAGTAAGAGCATTGAAGATGGGTCGTGGCTGGGTCTTCCAGCATGACAACGACCCGAAACACACAGCCAGGGCAACTAAGGAGTGGCTCCGTAAGAAGCATCTCAAGGTCCTGGAGTGGCCTAGCCAGTCTCCAGACCTGAACCCAATAGAAAATCTTTGGAGGGAGCTGAATGTCCGTATTGCCCAGCGACAGCCCCGAAACCTGAAGGATCTGGAGAAGGTCTGTATGGAGGAGTGGGCCAAAATCCCTGCTGCAGTGTGTGCAAACCTGGTCAAGAACTACAGGAAACGTATGATCTCTGTAATTGCAAACAAAGGTTTCTGTACCAAATATTAAGTTCTGCTTTTCTGATGTATCAAATACTTATGTCATGCAATAAAATGCAAATTAATTACTTAAAAATCATACAGTGTGATTTTCTGGATTTTTGATTTTTGAACCATTTTAGATTCCGTCACTCACAGTTGAAGAGTACCTATGATAAAAATTACAGACTTCTACATGCTTTGTAAGTGGGCAACCTGCAAAATCGGCAGTGTATCAAATACTTGTTCTCCCCACTGTATCTCACATTATCATATAGAGTCTGCTTGCCTGTGTACAACAAATTGTAGCACTGCATCTTATTTTAATGTCATGATTAAAGGTACAATAGGGAAAAAACTAACAATAATTAAGGAGAATCCTGTCAGAAAAATTACAGCTTTACCAACAACTCTCAAAACTGAAAAAAGATAGGTATTGCTTGTACTCTTATAACAGTCTATATACATATCCCAACTCCCAACTTCAGTATTCTCTCTTCTCTACTTCGAGGATCTGAAACGTCACTAACCTGAACAAAGATAGACAGGAAATAAGTCTGTGGGGTACAGGAAAGTCTAAGAAAGGAAACAGACCAGGGTAGAGAGCCAGAGAAAGCAAATATGCAGGGAGAACACATCATTCTGGACTGTCCATCACTAAAGCTTGCCAGTAAGTTTGGCTCTGATGTAAGTGTCATCTTAATGGATCGTTCAGTAAAAGCAGGCTCTTCAGCTCAGCAAGAGGAAAGGACAGGGTATCTGTCACATCTGTCAGTCCCAGATAGTGTCTGTCCATCCTGGAATTTTCAGTCAGGCCGTCACTCTCCAAGGCCATCCGGTTTACCCACCTACTGTGACTTTTTTTGCCTGGGAAACTTTCCAAAATAAATTAAAGTCTAAAGACTTGAACGGAGTGCCGTTCTTCTGTTGCATTCTGATAACTTCATGAAGATGAAAGCACACCCAAACTACCTGTTCATCTTATGACTTTAGAGCAGTGGTCGGGAACCTATGGCTCGAGAGCCACATGATTTTTGTCAAAGAGCCAGGTGTGGCTCACGAGCCATAGGTTCCCAACCACTGCTCTAAAGGTCTCTCACCCTTTACCAACAAATGATCGATAAAAAATAGACACATCAACAGAGATCCGCTCTCTGCAGAAAAAAGAAGCCAATTACAATTCCCTTGTTGTACAGCCTACCGAAGTTAATAAAAAGTTTATTATAATAATATTCAAGTTGTAGCCTACCGGCCGCACATGTTCAGTGTTGTTCGCGAGTGTCACGAGTCGCGACAGCAATCAACTAACCACTTACGTTTCTGTGGTAACAGCTCCTGCACTGGGATTCAAGCAGCTGTCGCTTGTTTAAGGTAACCAAAAACCATTTTTAGAACAGCAGCGAAAATGTAAAAGTAGGCTTTACAAAATTTAATATAGGCCTATCCTTTTATTGAAACTGGTGCTTTGCTGTGCAAAGAGGCATTTAGAAACATTTCACCCGCTGGTACTTTCGCTTTTGCCGCAGAGATCCTTGTGATAAATAAATGGGTCGTATTTATGATAATCCGCGCAGATTTCAGTTGACGAAAATAAATAATAAAAGCACAACTGAATCACTGACAGGATGCTGTGCGCGCGCTCCAAGCGCAACACAGACAAGCATAGTAGCCTTTGTCTTCGGTTGCGCGCCTAAACGGCCAAATAAACACAGACATATATCAAAATGCCAAGTCGAGTATTCACATAAACACAGTAGATGTAAGCACTGTGTGCGTTCACACACACGAAGAGGATTTATAACTCAACCTCACAATTTATTATATATTGCAACTTATTTATTGTTTGCTGCATATTTGTTTGTTTTTAGTTATGGACCTAATAATTACTACTGTTGAAATTTTATTAAAAAAAAAAGCATGTTTTTTAATAATAATTTTATATTATTTTTTACTGTGGCTCTTTTGGAAAAATGCATTAAATAAAAAATGAAAAAATGGCTTCGACCCCTGCTTTAGAGGATACATACATTTGTCCCTGCTACAGTCCTTCACTCAAATTATATCAATTATATAGAAAGAATGAAATGCTACAGTAAATGCTAATTAATCTCAAATCTTAATCTTCAAAAAGTGCACAAATGTTGTTATGAATATGGTGCATATGCTGAAAATTGTTACTTTATAGCATATGTTTTGGGTCTTAATTGTGAATGGTTCATTGGTGCACAATATTTCAAAAGAACATCGAGTTCTTTTCATCCCCTTCAAACACCTGTTCCACTCGGTAAAACATCAAATAACGCAAGTAAAATGTTGCAATTCTATTTTGTAGTGGCTTTAAATATAACAGATGACAGTTAAGCAGTGAAACGCAATCACAACACAACAGAATAACAGATTGTTTCAGTTTGTAAAAGAGTGAAGATGACATCACAAGTGCTTGAATAAGCTTCAAGGGTCACTTCAGCAAATAAAAAAAACAAGCTTTTCCCACAAATCTTTGCGTTAAGCATATGTCAACAGGCATTCTGCAGCCAACAAACCCATTCAATTAATGAAACCTTTGGCATTTGTAACCACTAAGAAAACAGCACATCCCAAAAAACAAAGTGCTTTGCTGGCAATTAGATGGTCAATTTAATTTCTTTGAATGCCAATGCTACATAAAGCAGCCTGTTTGTTTGCCAACCTGCAGAGTACATATGGCAAACTAAATCTTCTACTTAAAGAGATGTGAGCATCTCTCAGGGTGAAGGAGAAAGGGACGACACCTTCCCTCCTGTGCTTGCTTCAAACCTCCTTAGCTCTTTATCAAAGACTTCTAGCTCATTTAATATAACAAAAGAACACGAGAACACAGAGCAGTCAGATCTAAGCTGCTGGATAAAATCTGACTTAAAACTGAACGTAGATCACAGGTGATCTGCAAACGAAATATTTCAAATTAAATGCTACCAATAATAATAGACGCCAGTCCCGTCTGCTCACTCTACTATATGCCGCAGACAGAGATGACATGAATGGTAACTTAATTTTTCTCTGCAAAGGAGCTAAAGAAATGAAGTGCAAATGGCATAGCTTACACTAATGACATTACGGTGGGGATCCGCAATGAGCCAAGCTGTTAACTGAAATTGGTAGCACATCATTGCTAGAATCCATGAATACAGATGAAGAAGCTTCATAATCAAGAACATAATAAGCATGCTGTAATATACTGTGTCGGTATGCAAATCAAAACTGGAAATGACTTAAGCTAATTTTTTAAGGGCTTCTTATCACAATTTATAGAGTAGGGGTAGTTTTTAGAGTAAGATATAAAAAAGAAAATGTATTACATTTATCTGAGAAAAATAGGCAACACCTTACAATATTCACTTTTTATGGTGCTGTAAATACTAATGCAAACTAGATGACTAAACTGTAGAATGAAGTTTTCATATCACATTTTATATTACCTCAGCTACCATTTAAAAGACTGGGGTCAATAAGATTTTTTTTAATGCTTTTGAAAGTCTCTTATGCACACAAAGGCTCAATTTAATGAACAAAAATACAGTAAAAAAGTGGTATTTTGAAATAGCATTACTATTGAAACAGCTGAATTTACATATATATTTATACATATCCATAATTGCTAACATTGATCAAAATGACAGCATGAGGAAAGAAGCTAAGGCTGCGGTATTTTATTCTGAGCTTGAGTGACCCAATGTGCTTTAAAATAGATTAATGTGTAATGCGTCCTTTAGAAAATATAATTTTTACATTTTTGGGGAGGAATATGTGACCTGTCATGCCATATAACTAAGCTAAATATTTAAGCTAAAATACATAGATTTAATTATTATAGTTCCCTTTCGAGGGAACACGACACTGCGTCTAACGACACTTTGGGGACGCTCCCTTAGCGCAGCGCATCTGAAGTATGAATGAAATCTTATTCCAATCCTGATTGGTGTTGCGTCATGACGTAGTATGTGACGGCACACACGGAAGCTACTAAGGGACGCCGGCACATAGTACAGACAGCTTTCGCTCTTCAGCAAGCGCTCTGTGTATCTTGTGTGTCTTATTTGGTGTTGTTTGTCCAACTAAGTCTAAGCATGGCGAGTGAGCAGTACAGGAGATGTGTGCATCCGTGCCCTCGTTTCATTACGGGCTCGGACACACATCAACTGTGTGTGCAGTGTTTGGGCGTGCAGCACGCTCGGGCAGCTCTCGAGGGGGCTGCCTGCAGTGAGTGTGATAAGCTGCCGCTCAGAATGCTGCGCTCTCGGCTGGCCGTATTTGATGAGGCCGGCCAGGCTCGCGAGCCCCGTGGTTCGGGTCCCGTGTCTGCTGAGGCAGCGCGGCGGCGTAGATCATGGGGCTCGCAGATGGACTTGTCAGCCGGACTTGAGACTGCCGAGGCATCTTCTCAGTCCTCGTCTGACAGTTCAAATGTTCTCCCTCCCCTCTGTGGAAGCCCGCGCTGTGGCTTCTTCCCCCGGGGTGGAGAACCCGATGCTCGAGCTGTCTGATTCTGAGGAATCAGACGTGCTCAGCATCGAGGCGGGTGAAGTTGAAGTCTCAGACTCGCCACTCAAGAGGAGCTGGTCGAGGTTTTGACCCGCGCTGTGGCCAAACTTAATATCAGTTGGCCACAGGAAAGGCAGGACGTCCAGCCAAAAAGTAAGCTGGACGAACGCTTTTTCAAGCGCCGGGTTCAACCTCCACACCGGGGCTTACCATTCTTTCCAGACTTGCACAATGAGTTGTGTAAGTCATGGAACAAGCCATACTCAGCGCGCGTATCTAACCCCCCAGTGTTAGATTATGGCAATGTTCTGGGAGCGCGCGAGTGTGGTTATGGGGCGATGCCTCGGGTAGAGGAGGCTCTCGCGAGTTATTGCTCTCCCGACGCTGCATCGTCCCTTAAAGCCCGGTGCTGCCCACCAAGCCCTGCCGTGATACATCGGCTTATATGGTGGCTGGGCGGGCTGGTACTTGTCTGCACACAATGTCCATCTTGCAGGCTTACCAGGCCAACCTCCTCAAGGATCTAGATGAGGGCGAGGGACCTTCTCCAGATGATATTACGGAGCTGCGAAAAGCCACTGACTTGTCTCTCCACATTCAATCCAGATGAGTAGGCTATTGTATAGGGTAAATTTAGTATAGGGTGTGAAAATTGTACAGCTGTGGTATTTGTATAGGGTGTGAATTCTGTATAGAAGATGTGTAGATTTTTGGTACGGCGTGTGGATTTTGTAAGAGGTAAAGGAATTTCAATGGGGTGTGAATTTTGTATAGGGTGTTAAATGTGTATATTTTGTGAAGGTGTGAATCATATTTAATATAATAAAGTTCTGTGTAACGAATTATTAACGAAGGAATTATTTTGATCACCCCCTCTCCCCCCCAAACAGAAATGTCGTCTTGTGGCTCAAAAATGGGTTGAATACATGCGGTTCATGTATGTCTTCTTTAGTCTGTTGGCTCTTTAGGTTTTTTACTGGCACACGTCACTTACACATTTTGCACTTACTGCGGAGTGTTGAGACTGTTTACATATTTGTGCCCATATGTACATTTTATGTACTGGTTTTATTTTTGAATGAATATTTTCTAAAATTGTATGATGTTTTTGTTGAGTTATTATTACACAATACTTTTTCTGACCTTTTTGAATCTTGCCCCTGACAAATAACCCAAAAACTAACACTAAAACTAATAAAAACTAAACTAAAACTAAGCATTTTCAAAAAATAAAAACTAAACTAAATTAGCAAACCCATTTTAAAAACTAATTAAAACTAAACTGAATTTGAAAACAAAAAGTCAAAACGAAATAAAAATAAAAACTAATGAAAAATGCAAAACTATAATAACCTTGCTGTGGAGAGACATCTCTGGTTGAATTTATCAGGGGTGAAGGAGAAGGAGAAATCCTTTCTCCTGGATGCCCCGATATATCGCCTTCTGGTCTGTTCTGCGACGCAGTCAACACTGTCGTCGACAGATTCCGGCACTCTCGCCAGAAGTCAGCTGAGCCGAAGGTCGATCTGAGGACCGTCCTTTAGGCGAGGAAGGCTTCTGGCAAGAGGTCCTAGCTCCAGCCGAACCTCTGAGAGTTGTCCCCCCCGGGGAGGAGTGATTGAGGTCGCCTCCTCCGCGGAGCTCTCGGGAAATCGATGCTGTGCTCCCGCCGTCCAGCACACTTCGGGCCACATCAATTTCCCGTGAACGCACGCTGCTCCATCTGCCTCACAGACTTGCAGCTGGGCAGCGAACACGTCCACACACCGAAAATCATCCTTGACTGCTCCCTGCCGGTCAGCCGCTTCAGGGGGTCGGAAACGAGGTTCGGAAAACACCCGAGGCCAGCCTCGAGAGGCTGGTTCCCTTAGTAGATTATCTCGGCGCATGGTTATGCCTTCCGAATATATCTGCATGGGTTCTGCGTACTGTAGAGAAGGGATACAAAGTGCAGTTCGGTTACCCTCCCCCTAAGTTCAATGGGGTGGTCTGGACTGCAGTGGTCCCAGAGCAGGTTCGGGTAATGGAACAGGAAGTTCACTCTCTGTTGGTAAAGGAGGCCATAGAACGTGTTCCTCCGCCAGACAGGGAGTCCGGATTCTACAGCCGGTACTTCATAGTTCCCAAGAAGGATGGGGGGTTGCGTCCAATTTTAGATCTGAGGCACTTGAATCGTTCTCTGAGGAGATTCAGATTCAAGATACTCACAATTCCAACCATCGTGAGTCAAATCCAGTTCGAGGACTGGTTTGTCACGATAGATCTAAAGGACGCATACTTCCATGTATCCATCCTTCCGTGTCACAGGAAGTTCCTGAGGTTCGCTTTCGGGGGCGAAGCGTACCAATATCGGGTTCTTCCGTTCGGCCTGGCTCTTTCCCCTCGCACGTTCACCAAGTGCATGGATCCACTGAGCTCCAATGAGACTCCAGGGCATCCGTGTACTACATCGACGACTGGCTCATATCGGCCCAGTCGCGAGAGATGGCAGTTCGGCATCGAGATGTCGTCCTTGGCCATATTCAGTGCTTGGGGTTGAGACTCAATACAAAAAAGAGCTTGTTGACGCCTTCTCAGAGAACCACGTTCCTGGGAGTCGTATGGGATTCGACCACAATGCGGGCACAATTTTCTCCCGCACGTATCGAGTCCATACGGGCGATGGTCTCCAAAATGAAGCTAGGCCGCAGCATCACTGTGAAGCAGTTTCAAAGGCTGCTGGGGCTCATGGCAGCAGCGTCCAACGTAATATCTTTTGGCCTGCTGCACATGAGACCCCTACAGTGGTGGCTGAAAACCAAGGGGTTTTCCTCGAGGGGAAATCCGTTCCGTATGATCAGGGTAACGCGCAGATGCCTTCATTCCCTTGCCATATGGAAGAAACCTTGGTTTCTGTCCCAGGGGCCAGTGCTGGGAGCGTCATGTTGCCGGAAGACCGTTTCAACAGACGCCTCTTTTACTGGTTGGGGCGCGGTCATGGACGGCCGCTTTGCGAGAGGTCTGTGGGAGGCCCGGCATTCCTCCTGGCACATAAATTGCCTGGAAATGCTGGCGGTCTAGAAAGCTCTGAGGAGCTTTTTCCCGGACCTCCGCGGCCACCATGTCCTGATACGGGCAGACAATATGTCAGTAGTCTTGTATCTAAATCATCAGGGGGGTCTGAGGTCGCGCCCTCTATGCAGACTGGCGCATCAGATCCTCCTGTGGTCCCAGGGGAAACTGTCGTCTCTCAGAGTGATGTACGTCCCCGGGGACCAGAATCAGGGAGCAGACGTCCTGTCGAGGCAGGGGCTGAGGCCCAGGGAATGGAGACTTCACCCAGAGGTGGTGAAGGCCATGTGCGAGAGGTTCGGCCCAGTGGAAGTGGATCTATTCCTACTGTCCACTGTGGTTTTCTCTCACGCATCCAGCCCCGCTGCAGATGTGGCCGAGGCTGCGTCTGTATGCATTTCCCCCGATCGCTCTGCTCCCGGGAGTCTTGGAGAGGGTCCGCCGAGAAGGGATCAGTCTACTTCTAGTAGCCCCGTATTGGCCAGCCCGAGTATGGTTCTCAGACATCATAGCACTGCTAGCAGGCCTTCCATGGCAGATCCCTCTGAGGAGGGACCTGCTGTCTCAGGCAGGGGGCACAATATTTCACCCCCAGCCAGAGTTGTGGAAGCTCTGGCTCTGGCCCCTAGGGGGCCCGGTACCTAAAGGCTGGTCTATCGGCAGGTGTAGTCGAGACCATACTTAGCTCCAGGGCTCCTTCCACGAGGAGGTTGTACAGCCTAAAGTGAAATGTGTTTTTCACTTGGTGTAGAGAGCGTGAGGTGGACCCAGTTAACTGCCCGGTGGCTTCAGTGCTGGAGTTCCTCCAAGATTGTTTCTCTGCTGGTCTTACCCCGTCCACACTTAAGGTGTACGTGGCTGCCATTACGGCTTTCCACGCTCCTATAAGTTATGGGCTCCTGGGGAAGCACCATTTGGTTGTACGTTTCCTCTGTGGAACTCGGAGGATGAGGCCTGTGACTCGCTCCAGACTCGCACCTGGCAGTGGTTCTCGAAGGGCTGTCTGCGGCTCCTTCAAACTGCTCGAGTTGGCTGAGGCAAAGAACCTGACCCTTAAAGTGTTCTTTCTCCTTGCTATCACTTCTCTGAGGAGAGTGGGGGGACCTCCAGGCCTTGGCGATAACGCCAACCTGCCTGGAGTTTGCCCCGTGCGGAGTTAAGGCCATCCTATATCCAAGGCCGGGCTATGTGCCCAAGGTGCCATCGAGTGTGGCACGGTCAGTGGTTCTTCAGGCCTTCCATCCTCCACCACGTGTCGGCGGAAGAAGGGAGACTTCATCTGCTCTGCCCCGTCAGAGCATTAAGAATCTATTTGGAGAAGTCTTCGCAGTGGAGGAAGTCAGACCAGCTGTTGGTGTACTTTGGCTCACCCAAGAAAGGGCTGCCTGCTTCAACTCAGACAATCAGCAATTAGATTGTCCAGGCTATAGCCACGGCCTATCAGGTGCGCAATTTGCCTTCACCTGTGGCCATGAGGGCTCATTCCACCAGAGGCATGGTGTCCTCGGTGGCCCTCCTTTCTGGAGTCCCACTTAAGGAGATCTGCGAGGCGGCTGGGTGAGCCACCCCGCACACCTTCACCAGATTTTACAGCCTGCACTCCCTGCGACGCCTGGCGCTAGGGTGCTCGTGTCCTAAGTGTGCCTGGTCTCCAGCTTCACACTAGGGCAGGCGTGAGCCTCAGTGTGGCACTATGTGCCCTTTGTAGCTTCCGTGTGTGCCGTCACATACTACGTCATGACGCAACACCAATCAGGATTGGAATAAGATTTCATTCATACTTCAGACGCGCTGCGCTAAGGGAACGTCCCCAAAGTGTCGTTAGACGCAGTGTCTTGTTCCCATTCTCAGGGAACAAGGGTTACAGCCGTAACCCGAGACGTTTTCTGAGTATTCAATATTTCTGAGTATTCTGAGTAGTCATATATTTCTGCTCATATTACCAATTAAAGACAAATTAGCATATAAGGGAGATGCTTTTCCCTCAAAAATGGTAACACATTGAGAATTAAAAAAAAAAAAATACAAACAAAAATATTTGCCAATTATTCTTAAAATCAGAATAAACAATTAAGAAGTAACTGTGGCGGTGTTTAAATCCCCTTTCATAACATAAACATCTCAAACATTTCAACTAACAACAACTACAGCAGGTTTCCTATCAGAAACTGATTTACAGACCTTATTCCAGATGTTAAGCATCTAGCAGAAACTGGCAAGGTGCCATGAACACAAATACAACATTTATCAAAGGGAGAGCAAGTGTTCTCAGGAAGCACAATAAATCATTACAATACAGAGAAACAGATGTATGGCCTGAAAATAATGCTAAAAACATTAACCATCAGCCTGCCGGACACGTACACAACATACAGTATTTTCTTCAAAGTTAATGTGTTTATGGCTCTGATTTATTTACTACATAATCGCAAGTGACATAATTTTGAATTAACCTTAGGACACCTTGAATAATAAATAAGAGTCAGTTATGGCTACATATGTGTGCACTGTTCTTACACTCAAAAGCGCTCGCTCCAGGTTCCAGCCTACCACTTCAGGTCCCTCTGGAGAGATCCAGCAGCCAATTAGCTGAAGCCCTGAGGCAGCTTGACGCATCTCAGGCAGGATCCAGGGTGACAGATCTGTTCCTGCTTAAAGCTCAACTCTGAGGAAGAGCAAGCTACTGCAAACTCATACCTCACCTAAAGCAGCACTATTCATCCAGCTGTCCCAACACAGCCTGCAAATCTGAGCAATCTTGTCTCTTAGATGAGCATGCAAAACATGGCAGAGTGCTGAGTGCACTGTATGGCAGACAGGCCCTTTATCTGATGACATGCTGAGCGGTCAAAAGGGACACAGGGAAGGTCTCTTCTCATGGAAATATGCCAGCTTCTCATGAATGGATCCAATACAATGACCAAAAAATTTATATATATTTATATATATATATATATATATATATATATATATATATATACATACAGGGCTTGACATTTAACACCTGCCAACCTGCCAAATGCGGGTGGATTTCAGCAGTGGCGTGTAACACAGTCACTCCTACTAGCCACTTTGGCAGGTTGAATTTTATGTATAATATATACATTTTTCAATTGTAGTCTTAATAAACTAAGTACAATGTAGCGTAGTACATATCGATACTGAAATATCTGAAACGCTTCCAATACTCATTTTCAGCAGAATAGATACACAATACCAGCTCTCTCATCTCTCCGACAGCGAGTTGACACACAAACCGCCTCCCCTCACTCACTCATTTCATTTGCTGATTTGATGAATATTGTTGGTGTTACAGGGCTTGAATTTCGGCGTGGGATTGCGCATAATTTTACTCATTCCCGCAGATTTTGTGCTCCCACCCAAAGTGCACACACATAAAGCCACCTCTCAGTACTAAATTAAGTTCTTTTTCGCTGCTTATTGTGCTTAAACAGTCAAATACACACAAAACAATGTCAAAATGCCGGTCTTGGTGAGTATTCACGTAAACACGGTCAGTTATGTTTTATGTACAGTTGAGAAAGAAAACACGTGTAACAGTATAATGGATCTGTGCATCAGATCTTATCTGCTGCCAAATTGAAATAATATTAAAAATATCTATATGGCAGTTTTTCCCCATGGTATCGATGTCACAATTGTGGCCAGTGAAAACGCTGAGTGGCTAGTAACTTTGGAAAACCACTAGCCACAATGGCTGGTGAGCAAAAAAGGTAATGTCAAGCCCTGTATATATACACACACACATATATACACATATATATATATATATATATATATATATATCAGGGCTCGACATTAAAGCTTATCTGCTTGTCCGGGACAAGTGGATTTTTTGAAGGGGCAAGTGAAAGAGAATTTTACTTGCCCGACTGGACAAGTAGTTGATTAAAATGTCAATAACAAAAAATAACTAGGGAATTACCAAAATGCAAGAATGATTCTGCATTCATTTAGCGTAAGTGGCGATCGATAGTGGATAATATATAATGTAATGAACTGACGGTAACAAGGTTGCGCTGTTGAGGCTCGCGCAGCCTCTCGAGGAGAAATCATAACAAATGAGCGAGAAACTCAGTTAACATACTGCGGTAAAAATTCAAAATGTGGAGTTTTTATACTTATAACATATGATACAGTTAAGCAACATCACACAACCAAGAGTGCTGTTTTCCTGAATACATCACAATTGAAAATGTGACACTGATTTCATATGACAGTTCCATAAACAATTAATTAACATTAAGTCACTTAGATTTTAGATGCAATATTGACTGTTTTTGTTCTATTTCAACAGCGAAAATAGTTCCAAACAAAGTTCACAGCGCATCTCACAGTGTTTTGAATGAATCGGTTGAATCAAAGATTCAATGACCTATTCGTAAGCGACTGCCTCATTCGTGAACGAATCAGCCGTTTGAACGAATCGTTTGAATGAATGACTCAATGACTCACTCATTAAGACGGTCACCTGCCGCCACCTACTGGCGGTTTAGTTTCATGTTTAAACATTCTTTCCAACATTTCTTATTTGTATATTCAAAAAAATATTTAAAACAATCTCATAACATTATTTAATGCAGTTGTAATTTATTGATCAAATTTAAGAATATAAAATGAAAGCTGAAGCATAGCCTATGTTTAATAAGATTAGGGAAAAATGCCCTTTATAAAAGGTAAAAATATCACAAATATGCAGATTTAAATATGTCCAAGCTGATGGAACACTGGTGAGAATATTACTTCAGAATAAATTATATTTACAACAATATATTTTTTTCCGGACAAGTGAATGACGTGAACAGGCTTAATGTCGAGCCCTGAATATATATATATATATATATATATATATATATATATATATATATATATATATATATATATATATATATACACACACATACATACAGTATATATATATATAAATATAATACTAAGTAATTTAGTAATTATACTAAGAACAACATCAAATACAAAGCATTAATGATGCATATATTTAGAATGGATACGTGCTACTGTATCTCTACTGTATGTAGAATAGGGGTGTACGATTCGGTACATACCTCGGTTTTGAAGTCACGGTTCGGTACAGCAGGGGAGAGAAAATTAAATATAAAATAGCTTTTTTTTATTATTATTAAACAGTGGTTTACTGAACAAATTGTGTCTGTCCTTCAATGAATTCAATTATAACTGTAAAGTGTAAACTATATAGGGAGCCCTTACTTGCACATAACAACAGAGCCCAAATTACCTTAAATTAAGTAGCTATTTATTTTTAGATATAATAAACACTCAAATAACATTGTATGCAAACATGTAAACTTCACATTTGGCATTAACTTCTAAATCTAATTATAAAATTGTTTTTACTCCAATTCGTTGTTGAAATATAATCATACACAGTGGCTGACACTTTCATGACAGATTCATTTAAGCATACATTAAATAATCAAGACATCACTAACAGGGTAAGTATAATATAATGAATATAGGCCTATAGGCTAATATAGTGCATATATTTATTGAAAGCTCATTTCTCTAGGGAACTAATCAGCTGTGGACACTGAATGACTTGCCTGAGGTAAATGTAATGCTACGTGACATTGTTTACAAGCTGTTTTATTTACATCTTTCCGACGTTGAAACACCGATTGAGCGATTACACGACATATGATACGTTTCAGTAAGTTGTAATGTATCCTCATACCTTCAGATGTTGATATATTCTTTGACTAGGAAGTGATGATCGCATTGAATCGCGCGCCGCGCTGCCGCTTTAACTGACGCGCCTATACACTGATCTGTCAATTTACATTAAAGAGCGTCAAAACGGCATTTATCGTTTGAATTTCGTGATAAAATGGACATAATACTTATTATGTTCGTGTGGGAACTCGGATTGAAGTATGTTACGCGCGTAAAACAAGCCGACTGTTAATTGTTAAAGATTGCATTCGTACCGTTCGGTACACACGTGCACCGTAGCTACCGGAAAACCCTGTACCGAAACGATTCGGCACGAATACGTGTACCGTTACACCCCTAATGTAGAATGGATACACTACATCTCTAAAAAGCTATACTTAGAATTTACAATAAACCTTAATATGGGACATACATACAGATAAATATTTTATAGCCAGAGTCTTAGTACTGTAGCAGTGAACTTGTTAATGGTTACAACTGGAGGCCAGCTATTGATTTAGGTAATGGGAAAAAAGGACTCTCTGTTGACCAAGTTTGACATTATGAACAGATACAAGGACACCTTAAGCCTATTGTGCATGCATATTTCATGAACACAACTGAGAATCTAAGGACCTCATCTGTGGAGGTTAAACTACGAATGTGGACAAATGTTCCCGCTTGTTCTGTTTTTACACATCATTCCCACATCATTAGGGAACATTTCAATTTGATCAACAGAATGCGGAAGATCTCAATCCCTCAAAGGCAAACACAGCTCTTCACCTCAGAGTTCATGATTTAACCTTGAAAGGGGATCACAGCTCACTCAAAAAGGCCCAACAGAGACGTGTATGCAAACAAGCGTTGGCCTTTCCCTAAAAGGTGTCAGATAACTTTGTCAGTTATAATATAATTTTTTTTGCAACAAATCCTTCATCAAGAGTAAAGGGCAAAATGTACTTCCTGTTCAGCATGATAATGAAAGATTTGTTCCAGAAAAGTTTTTTGTTACGCTGGTTGAAAATCTCTTCACATCTGATAGCACTAAGTTAAGTGGTCTAAATGTTTATATATATATATATATATATATATATATATATACATACACTCACCTAAAGGATTATTAGGAACACCTGTTCAATTTCTCATTAATGCAATTATCTAATCAACCAATCACATGGCAGTTGCTTCAATGCATTTAGGGGTATGGTCCTGGTCAAGACAATCTCCTGAACTCCAAACTGAATGTCAGAATGGGAAAGAAATAGTGATTTAAGCAATTTTGAGCGTGGCATGGTTGTTGGTGCCAGACGGGTCGGTCTGAGTATTTCACAATCTGCTCAGTTACTGGGACTTTCACGCACAACCATTTCGAGAGTTTACAAAGAACGGTGTGAAAAGGGAAAAACATCCAGTATGCGGCAGTCCTGTGGGCGAAAATGCCTTGTTGATGCTAGAGGTCAGAGGAGAATGGGCCGACTGATTCAAGCTGATAGAAGAGCAACTTTGACTGAAATAACCACTCGTTACAACCGAGGTATGCAGCAAAGCATTTGTGAAGCCACAACACGCACAACCTTGAGGCGGATGGGCTACAACAGCAGAAGACCCCACCGGGTACCACTCATCTCCACTACAAATAGGAAAAAGAGGCTACAATTTGCACGAGCTCACCAAAATTGGACAGTTGAAGACTGGAAAAATGTTGCCTGGTCTGATGAGTTTCGATTTCCGTTGAGACATTCAGATGGTAGAGTCAGAATTTGGCGTAAACAGAATGAGAACATGGATCCATCATGCCTTGTTACCACTGTGCAGGCTGGTGGTGGTGGTGTAATGGTGTGGGGGATGTTTTCTTGGCACACTTTAGGCCCCTTAGTGCCAATTGGGCATCGTTTAAATGCCACGGCCTACCTGAGCATTGTTTCTGACCATGTCCATCCCTTTATGACCACCATGTACCCATCCTCTGATGGCTACTTCCAGCAGGATAATGCACCATGTCACAAAGCTCGAATCATTTCAAATTGGTTTCTTAAACATGACAATGAGTTCACTGTACTAAAATGGCCTCCACAGTCACCAGAACTCAACCCAATAGAGCATCTTTGGGATGTGGTGGAACGGGAGCTTCGTGCCCTGGATGTGCATCCCACAAATCTCCATCAACTGCAAGATGCTATCCTATCAATATGGGCCAACATTTCTAAAGAATGCTTTCAGCACCTTGTTGAATCAATGCCACGTAGAATTAAGGCAGTTCTGAAGGCGAAAGGGGGTCAAACACAGTATTAGTATGGTGTTCCTAATAATCCTTTAGGTGAGTGTATATCTGTGGAAGGCGTAGGACCATAAAATGTTCTTCTAATCGGTCCGAATGCAATGATACGATGTCCTACCTGCCTGTCAACATATGTATTTCGATACCTCCAAGCACCCTCCTCGTGCAACATCACACGTTAGACAGATGCCAGTCCCCGAAACAGCAGCCACCTTTTACAGTTCTTCCTGAACCAAAACAACAAGCTTATGCTGCATTCACACCATAACTACTGTAATTTGGAAGAGATGGAAACCCATGACGTTATACTCAGAGCGGTTTGTGACTCAAATTTATGCGTTTTAATTGGTAACACTATCAATGGCGAAATTAATCTGCAGCAGTCATGTGTGGTACAGGTCAGTGCTCTTTAAGTTGTTTATGTTCATTATTATTGTAATGTTATGTGCTTTGAGACATGAGGTAGTTCAGGGCTCGAAATTAACTTTTTTACTTGGTAGCACTGGTGCTCCCAACTTAGTTAGGAGCACCAGCAAAAATTTAGGAGCACCACAGCTAAAATATTTATATATTATTATATAATGTTTAAATGTGTGTGTGTGTGTGTGTGTGTGTGTGTGTGTCGTGCAAGTAAACCGGTCATTCAATTGTCAGAATAAAAAAGTTGCTTGTCTGGAAAAAAAATTTGATTTTTGTGTTGTATGTATAATTGATTCTGAAACAATATTCTCACCAGTGTTCTTTTTTTTTTTCTTTTTCCTTTTCCTTTATAAAGGGCATTTTTCCCCTAATTTTATGAAATTAAAACATTTTAAATTCTTACATTTGATCAATAATTTCAATTAGAATAAATAATTTACACTAAAAGATTAAAATTGCATTGAATAAATAATGTTATGAGATTTTAAATATATTTTCAAAATACAAATAAGAAATGTTGGAAAGAATAATACTTTTAAACATGAAACTAAACCACCAGTAGGTGGCGGAAAGTGACCGTCTTAATGAGTGAGTCGTTGAGTCATTTATTCAAACGATTCGTTTAAATGACTGATTCATTCAAGAATGAGGCGGTTCTTTACGAATGGGTCATTGAATCTTTGACTCAACCGATTCGTTCAAAACACTGAATCATTCAGTAATGGAAGAGTATTGAGACGCGCTGTGGTTCTGCTGTGATCTTTGTTTGGAACTATTTTCGCTGCTGAAACAGAACAAAAACAATCAATATTGCATCTAAAATGTAAGTGACTTTATTTTAACTGTATACTGAACTGTTGTATGAGATCAATGTCATATTTTAAATCGTGATGGTATTCAGGAAAACAACACTCTTGGTGTGATGTTGCTTAACTGTATCATATGTTAAAAACACATCACTGGGAATTTTAACAGCAGTATGTTAACTGAGTTTCTTTGTGTGTTCATTTGTTTTGATTTCTCCTCGCGCGAGCCTCAACAGCGCAACCGTTAGCGTCAGTACGTTATATTACATACATTATTATCCACCATCTAAATGTAATAAAATCAGAATCTCGCGTTTTGGCGATTCTCTAGTTATTTTTTGGTGTTGACGTTTTTATCAGGCTACTTGTCTGGTCGGGCAGGCAAGTAAAATTCCCTGTCACTTGCCCCTTCAAAAAGTCTTTCTCTCTTCAGCTCTTTACATTTTGCGCGCTAGTTAGCTCCCTGTCACGTGGCAACGGAGCGCAGTGAACGGTAGTGATTGACGGCTAATATTAACCAACCTAAAGTCTGCTTTAAAGTTAAGAGCTTAAAGATTAAGTTTAACTGGTTATGTGATAGAACGGTGAACCGGGCACTGTATCAGCTCAAAGCAGGCTCATACTGTGCAGTAATTAGCGAACGTTTTGTAGAGAAATGAAAACAGGTCGCACCTCAACAATTATTTGCACTCACACAAACGCTCCCAAATATATTTTGAGGTCGCACAGATAAAATTTCGGGCGTATATGCGACCAAAATAGTTGCAATTTCGAGCCTTGTAGTTTAACGCCGCCTCGTGACGCTTTTGTTTGTTCCCTGCTGTACCTTTTCATGTGTTTTGAAGGAGACGTGGCTTTGGAGACGCTCTATGGGAGGGAGGATCTTATGCTTTCAAAGCTAGCTAGCTATTGCTAGCCTTTCTGAAAATTGACTACCCTACCTATAAGTTTTCACATATCAGAGACAAAAGGGCATTGTCTGTACCCTGATTTACAGTACATATTGCATTAACCCCAGCATGAATACAGCACAGTGTGAGGGTCGAGGAAGAAAAGATTTCCAACATTCAATTAAGTCCAGCGCCAACATGTCTTTTAAGTCCATAATCCATATCAGAAACCCCACTGCTGGTGAAAAACACAGCGCGGATACAATGATCCTTTACTTTGAGGTTCATCACCAGGCTGCAAACCAGCGGATGCAACACAACCAGACACCAAGTGTTATCTTTTCCCTCTGGGACCATAAGAAATGGGGATAAAAATGGCATAAAGCACAATCAGAACACAACCGATTACACCACACACTTCTTTTACTGCAATTTTCATCAAATAAATGCAGCCTTGGTGAGACTTCTCATTAAAAAAAAATTGTACCAACCCCAAACTTTTGAACGATAGTGTATGTTTTACTTTGCTTCCTGATTTATTTCTAGGGATGCAACAATATTGAAATTCTGTTTGAAATGGCTAAATATTTCATGTTATGGTCAATAACTACTTTGTTTAAAAAAGGCAGGAGGGTTAAATCTTTACCATAATCTATAGTCATCTCTTAATTAAATTAGTGCTAGATTATTTAAAAAAGTAGAAACAATTAAATATACAATACTGGACAATACATATCTAATAATGGCCAATTACAATAAATTAAACAAATTGAGGATAAACTAGAGAATACTGTACCATTATTTCCATGAGCTTATTGTGCTGTCATGATTTAGACTTTAATAAATAAAAAATTATTAGATTTTTTTTTATGTGGAGCATAGCACTTACATGTAGTGGTTTCTGCCTGCCTAAGTGGCCATTCTTGGCCAAACGGACTAGACTTATGCTGCTACTCTGGATATTCTGAGAGACTAAATTTAAAATGCTCTTTTTTTATGGTTGAAACAACCAGTTTCATAACCAAAGAGATAAAAGAGGCAGCAAACAGATCAAGAAATCATGTTTAAAATATTCTTCTCGTCTGAGTCACTGGAGAACACAAGTTCACATGAGGTAGAACATCAGACTATCTGCTGATGAGCCACACTGTTTAAGATGCTGTGCTGCTGTTGGGGTCGGATTAGAATCACAGCTGAGCACGTAACAGGCGGAGAAGCAGATGTGCTACACCATGTGATATCCACTTTCACAGAAATAGTAACTGAAGATGCAGCCTCCATTTTCAATTTTATGTAGAAAGAGTGTGGACATCTAAGATATGTGCCTGACAATCTATTCTGTTGAATCACTATATCACCTCAAGTTACAGCTTATCCAGATTCAATCATCTTTACAACACAGGGTCTATAGACATTCTGCTGTCTATGAATATATGAGGGGCAAGCGTTATGCTGAATATTCCAGATATGAATTTGTAAATGTTAAGCAAGCAGTTCCGTGCCATGAGAGTTTCTGAGGAAATTTCTTGGCAGTCTTATTCCTTCAAAAGTCTCATAACATTTATATTTCAACTGCTTGGCAGACATATTCCAACCAATCGCACATGCCAAGTGGATTTTGAATGCAATCCTCCTACAAAAAATCTATATATTTTAGTGCTGTCAAACGATTAATCGCGATTAAAATTTATCATAGTTAATTTAATCATAAAAATTGTTTTGCGTTGTTTTGTTAATAAGTGCAGTTATTAATATTACATGTTTGTTTATTGGAAATTAACAGTGAAGCACTGAGATTGAATTGATATGCAGATAAAATTAACTTTTATTAACAACAGTAATGTGCAAAAACCTAATTTTTATAGGGAATTTAAATATTCTACTAGATATAGCTATATTCTATTAGAAATCGCTAATAAGTCAAATAAGTGCTCCTATGCCGCCACCTACTGTTTATAGTAGTAATTTCATGTCTTTTTTTAAATAAAAGTGCTTGTTTGCCACAAAGTGGCCTACACCTTTACATTTTTAGTTTTACAAATCAAAACATTAAAAATAACATTAAAATTAGATCATATTTAGAGCTTTTAAGTGCTGGAAAAAGTGTGAAACACCCTTGAAAGTGTGAAGCCCTTGAAAAGTTATTGAATTTCACTCTCAAAAGGTTGTACCAACCCTGAGATGAATAATGACAACATTCAAAAAAACATTTGACTATTTCTTCCACAATACCATGGGGTGTTACTACATTAAATCCATGGTGAATGTTGGTGATTTGTGGACTGAAACCCCTGAACTTCGTCCATGGCACAATGTTTCTCCTGGTTTCCACGTCAGTGCTGTTTGATCTGATATCTATGGTTTATAACCGAGAATTCTGTGCCGAACACTTCCCACTAGATCTCGCAGTAGTGATGTTATTAATTCTGTGGTAAATTCAAACGCTTTCTCACTGGATCTCCCAGCGCTGTGTAGTAACAGTGTTGCATGATCGAGATCAGCCCGTCTCTGCACTGTCTATTATTGCTCCGAGCTGTCCGCGCTGCGCAGTTCAAACGAGTAGCACGGTTCCATTCCGCTTTCGTTTCGTTTGCCATTTGATGTTTCTCATATGTAACAGAAATGGCAGCACTTATCAGCTGGGCACCGTGGTGGTCACACCAGTGCGACCTCTAACAAAATTTAGTCGCACCAACAGGAAAAAAGGTCGCAAAATACCCATTTGGTCGTAGTCTGGAGCCCTGATATACACACATATATATTAGGGCTATATATATATATATATATATTAGGGCTGCTCCGAATACCATTTTTTGAGCTTCAAAGCTATGGTAGTAATCAACACCGAATATTTGAAGCTTCGGAGGGAGGGGGCTGAACATATTCTTCTCTCTAATAAAGGCAGGAATCTCGAGATTCTCAGCGGCGCACCTCACGCGGGCAGGACTTATATGCTCCGAGAACGGACACTGCACTAGTGATACAAAACACACAGGTCTGTTACGTCCCAGTAACAAGCTCCTATATTTCGCAGTAGATTCATTTAGATTGATAATAACGGGTAATATTAAGCTTGCTGCGATAGTCGGTGTTACCGGCATAACATCGGTTACATCACTTGCCCATCGCAGCACCGCCCCCACCGTCGTTTTGATATTTTATAGTAGTAAAAATTTTAGTTCAGTTAGAGAACAGATTAACTACAATTAAAAACTGAACGTGCAGCGTGAGCCAAACGAGAGTCGCAGCTAAAAACTAGCAGCAGGAGTAAGATTTCATTCATCACGAGAGTGAAGAGCTGAATGACAAGATGATCACGGAAGATTTGGTTTCAAAGCGAAATGTAAAAGCGCCTATTTAAGGGAGTTTGTCATTGTACTGTTGTTGTGTTTTTCATTAAGAATAATAGGCTAATGAACCCACCATTTAAGCAACCCGCCCCCGAATTGGCAAACCGAAAGTAAAATGCGCACGGCTGCACTGTCATTCGTTCACGGCCGCACAGTGCACAAGCACTGTAATGTGACGGTAAGGGAAAATTTTCTCACCGTCACATCCCTAACGGGTAAAAAGGCTAATACATTTTGATTCTATTATTCCATTTTCCCCAATGTCAAACGAACGCAGCTTAACCCAAAATGCAAGCTCAGGCATGCGTTTCTTCCATATAAGCTCATGCAGTTTATATATATTTATGTACAGTGGGGAGAACAAGTATTTGATACACGGGGCATCAATGATCATGAGGAAGGTGGGGGATCAGACCAAAACTACACGGCAGGACCTGGTCAATGACCTGAAGAGAGCTGGGACCACAGTCTCAAAGAAAACCATTAGTAACACACGACGCCGTCATGGATTAAAATCCTGCAGCGCACGCAAGGTCCCCCTGCTGAAGCCAGCGCATGTCCATGCCCGTCTGAAGTTTGCCAATGACCATCTGGATGATCCAGAGGAGGAATGGGAGAAGGTCATGTGGTCTGATGAGACAAAAATAGAGCTTTTTGGTCTAAACTCCACTCGCCGTGTTTGGAGGAAGAAGAAGGATGAGTACAACCCCAAGAACACCATCCCAACCGTGAAGCATGGAGGTGGAAACATCATTCTTTGGGGATGCTTTTCTGCAAAGGGGACAGGACGACTGCACCGTATTGAGGGGAGGATGGATGGGGCCATGTATCGCGAGATCTTGGCCAACAACCTCCTTCCCTCAGTAAGAGCACTGAAGATGGGTCGTGGTTGGGTCTTCCAGCATGACAACGACCCGAAACACACAGCCAGGGCAACTAAGGAGTGGCTCCGTAAGAAGCATCTCAAGGTCCTGGAGTGGCCTAGCCAGTCTCCAGACCTGAACCCAATAGAAAATCTTTGGAGGGAGCTGAAAGTCCGTATTGCCCAGCGACAGCCCCGAAACCTGAAGGATCTGGAGAAGATCTGTATGGAGGAGTGGGCCAAAATGGGCCTGCTGCAGTGTGTGCAAACCTGGTCAAGAACTACAGGAAACGTATGATCTCTGTAATTGCAAACAAAGGTTTCTGTACCAAATATTAAGTTCTGCTTTTCTGATGTATCAAATACTTATGTCATGCAATAAAATGCTAATTAATTACTTAAAAATCATACAATGTGATTTTCTGGATTTTTGGATTTTTTTTGTCACACAGTTGAAGAGTACCTATGATAAAAATTACAGACTTCTACATGCTTTGTAAGTGCGCAAACCTGCAAAATCGGCAGTGTATCAAATACTTGTTCTCCCCACTGTATATATGTGTGTGTTTTTCAGTTGACTCCTTCGTCTTGCGCCTCTCTACAGCCAAAAAACGTGACAGAATACAGGACCAAAACAAAGACACAAGGACTCAAGGATGGATTTGCCAGCAGTCCAACTACTCTGCTTGGAACTACAAGGCAGAACCCTCGAGGACCACACAAGGGATTTTTTTACAACTGGCGTGCCTGACTTCGTTTCCTGACCGCTCATTGAAGTTATTTTACCACGCCAGCCTTAATGAACAGATGAAGGCGCGCCTGCCTGTTGATGGTCCTCGGGGGACCTTTGCAGACTTCGTGGAGTGGGTGCTGGCCAGTGTTGGATCCCAGTTCACTGCCGGCATAGCGGATGACTCCATGCCAGTGAGTGGAATTCCTGAGTCCGTTCCATTGAGAGAAATCCCAGAGTCTGTTCCAGTGAGTGATATCCCCGAATCAGCTCCAAAGAGTGCAATCCCCGAATCCGCTCCAGAGAGTGCAATCCCCGAATCCACTCCAGAGAGTGCAATCCCTGAGTCCGCTCCAGAGAATGAAATCCCTGAGTCCGCTCCAGTGAGATAAATTCCTGTGTCCGCTAGGGCTGGGCAGTATATCGAGTTTGTACAATATATCAATATATTTTTTATAAACGATATGGAATGAGGCAATACCGTTTATATCGATATACAGTAGATTGATACGAACGCATCTGAAAAATAGCGGAGGACGCAGAATGAGCTGATGCAGGGAAAGTGCATGATACAACTTGTCCTCAACATGACATGCTTTATATTAAGGGCTTCAAAATACCTGGTAAGATATAGTTAACACGTATAGTTTAAAGCAGCTTGCCCTGTCAGATGAGCTACTTGTGTTGACATACAGATAAATACTTGCGCTGTTTAATGTGTTTGAAATGTGGTGCTTTCCTCAGTGCATAACTTACATTTCACAGGTATATTCTCCATCTGTAAATGTTAGAAAGTCATGCAAATATGTCCATTTTGCTGTCAGGAGAGGACGAGCCTTCTGCATGTGAATCTCCGCTAAAATTCAGGCTTCCGTGAATGAGCGCCGCCGCGTGCATGCGCGGCAAACAGACGGAGCACAATAGAATAGGAACGCAATAATTCTGACTAAAATATACATGTTTCTAAAATATTTGTTGTTGGACAATAAATGTGCCATATGTGGAATTTTAAACCTACAAGTAAGTATATTTTTATGAAAGTGACCATTATAATGGGGTAATCAAATGTAGGCTAATATGCTTTTGTTTTTATTTTCATTTTTAGTTTAGTGAATTTAAAAACAAAATTATTAATTTAGTTTTTAGATTGTAAACCCCCTTTTTGCACATAATATATTGCATAGCCTACATTACATTCACTGTATTTGTTTATAGCCTTCAATATCAACATTGTTTTTAGGACATCATTGGGCAGGATGTGAAATAAAATTATTATTAAAATAAATACAGATTTTTTTTATCCAAATAGAAAAACGTAGAAAATACCGGGATATATACCGGGTCAATGCCACGGAGGCCGAGCCTCCCTGGGCCCCTGAACTGTCGGTGCCACCCTGGCTCCCTGAGCTACCTGCATTCCCTAGCTCCCTGAACTGCCGGCGCCTCCCTGGTCACCTGCACTGCCGGCACCGTCCTGGAGGCTTCCTAGCCTGCCAGCACCGCCCTGCTCACCTGCCCGTGACCTCCAGGACTCCAGGGGAAAGACTATTTCAGTTGACTCCATCTTGCACCTCTCTACAGCCACAAACTGTGACAATCATATAATAATTATAATCAATAATAACAATAATATTATTATATATAACAAGTAAATAGTTACATAAATATTGTATAAATACACTAACACACTATATATAAAATGTTAATTAATTTTAAGTCTAAAATTATGTGGCAAAATCGGTTTAAATATGCTTTGTATAATTAAGATGCACCTTCTGCAGGACATTTGCTTTAAACAGAAACTTCCATCATCTTTTTATGTGGCTTTTTAAAAAACCCCACAAACCTCAACACTAAAGCTAGAGCATCAGCACAAGCGAGCAGGACATTGTCCTCAATTCACAGCCTCCAATAAAATATCCTCTGCTCAACACAACAGCATGGCGCGTGTATCTTTGTCTTAACGCTATTTGCATAAAGATTCCAACCATACTGTAGATCCAAAGCAACATCTCTCAAGGGTGTTTGTGTGCCAACATTCCACATCTTGCAAGAATTAATTCTTGCAAGCTTTATTTTATTTAAAGAGAAAATTTCTGTCCTTGCTACATTCCTGCTGGTTTATTTATTTGATTTGATTAAATCCATACTTAAATAGATTTTAGTACATCTAACCATTAATTAGAAAAGGAACTGTGCAACAACAACAAATGCAGAACTACTGACATTCTGCACCATATAGGCTACATTCTGATATTCAGGCAAATGGAAAGCAACCCACAGACCCTCTAATTTTCCTTCATTCTTCCAGCTAAGATGGTTTTGGGAATGGAAAAGACACATATAAGAACATGCAAGCCTTTTTCCCCTATGAAATACCGCTGACAGTGCAAGCAAGAGGCAGCTCTGCTCTTTGTGTAGCGACTGAGATGAGAGGAATATTACAGCATCAAACAGAATGGCTCAGAAAGGACCAAACACTCACCAGGAACTCAATCTCTCCATGAAAGCCCATAGATTTTGAAATCTTTAAAAAGGAGCAAACTTTAGTTCAACAGAATGAGTGTGTTTGTGACAGCTACAATAATCTCCTTAGCACGTACACTGTAAAAATTGCTACCTGATCTGAAAAATTAAGTCTAAGTCACCATTTACTTACCCTCATGTCATTTTAAAACCCTGGAGCTTTTCAAGCATCAAAAATGATGCAAAAAATCTTCTGAAGTCATATAATAGTTTTATGTATACAGACCAAGTTTTTGTCGTTATTCACTGAAAATATGAATACCCTCTGCTTTTAGAGTTCACAAGTGCTCTTTTCAATGTTGATCCAGTTCACAAAAACATCCTGAATGATTTGTTCCCCAATCTGACTGGTCAGGTTCTCAAGATCATCCAGCCACAACAGTTCTAAAGTAAAAATCTCACTGGATGTGAAGATTATCAGCAAATAACTTATATTTCAGCCTGTTCCTCACATAAAGTCATCTGATAGTCTAGGAGACTTGGGATATGAGTCAAATAAACTATGGTGCTCATGGTTGTCATTTTGCAGCATGACAGTCCCAGACAGACCTCATTCAGTTTCATTATACAAAAAAATAGAGACTAGGATATTTTCAGAACAAAATAATCTTTTTGTATTCCACATGAAAAAGTCAAATGTGTTCCAAAGGACATGAGTCAGTAAATAATGCCAACTATTCCTTAAAATTGGCATAAAACGGAAGTTGCAATAGTTCATTCTTCTCTATTGTGACGTATATCCAAAAAAAACTGCTTCTCGAACAAAATATGTAGGGCAGGACATGATTTTTGTCCATCTGGAATTGATTGGATCATTGGATGGTTGTGGTTTGCTATTGATGTGATCACATGTTAGTCCCTTACACAAATCACATACTTCCCTAGTATATATTAGGCGAAAAACAGTATGTGACAAAAGAAGTATGTCCGAATTCACAGCACTCATAAAAGAGTAGGCAAAAAAGTACACGGATTACCTACTTCTTCCGGCGAGATACTGAAGTGTGCATGCGATGGACACTTTACTATCCCATGAGGCCACGTTAGAGGATTTTTGAATGGCAGTGAAGTGACGCAACTGATGCTGGTAAACATGGAAAATATAGTACGTCCGGATTACATTCATACTACACACATTCATCCTATATAGAACATACTTTTTTAAAGTAATTACTTTAAAATCAAAATAAGTACCTACTCAAGAGAGTATGCAATTTTGGACGCAGCCATTATCAGAGAACAGATGTTGTTGCAAGAGGGATGGGAAGTTAATTTAATTAAAGATAATGGGGGCTCATTAAATAAATAAATAAATAATGATGTGCACAGATAAATCATTTATAATAAATACTGCAATATTCCAAAAAAGGGGGGAAATTATTTTTGTTTCATGGTGACTTTGCATTTTTTTTAAACTACAGTATTCCTTAAAAATTGGTGCAACCAAATAGGATTTTTCATGCAGACTATATAATTTTTTTTATTAATGATCCTACTTTATAATAGGTGTCTTTAACTATGTACCTACATGTAATGTGTGCAAATTGTTAGGTAGAATAGTTCATGTTGTAATGCAAAACACTCACCATTGAGGTGGGTTTAACTTAAAGTAGATTAGCCTAATTATAGATGTAACTCTCTCATTTACCAGTTCAGTCGTATCGACTTTTGTTGATTCCACACGCGAGAGACATACCATTCATTTTCTTAGCAAAGAGTGTCCAATTCTCCAACTGCATGTTTTTGGATTGGCTCAGCCGGGACTCGAGGCGGACACCTTCTTGCTGTAAGATAACAGTGCTACCCACTAAGCCACTCATGTGTAACTACAGAAAATAATTTCCAAAGTAGGTTTTTTTTTTTTAAATGGTACAAAGTTAACAAGTGTATGTACACAATAAGTGCACTGTATCTATTTTTATATTAGTACAAGTGATAAGTACAGTTAATATAAAGTTAGTCCTTTTGAATAAAGAGTCAAATTCAGTCTAACTTAAGATGGCAGTTAATTTTACACCACAGAAAGCATATTGTAGGTTGTCAGATAAACACTAGTACTGCATGAATCAACAAATGGCAAAAGCATCTGAAACTCAGTGTCATGCGTTCAACCTTGTAAGTCAAAATAAGACAATAAATTACATTAAACTATCTACTGTGTAACCTTAGGTACCCTCGTCGACCAAATTCATCGGCTACAGTCACGCTTTCATCAGCAATAATAACATTTTACGCAGTCGAATTTAGACTGTCTCAAAATCCAGCGAGTTGCCTGTGTATGTTAGGGCGCGTGCATCATATGCGCGTGCAGCTTGTTTGGTTTCCAAATCAGTTAAAGCACCACTATTAAAAACATTAAAATAAAATACTGTCAAGATAAGCAGCTTATTATATATTTAAACACAACCATACGAACAAAACGATGTAGCCTCGAGCAGATAGGCTACCAAACGGAAGATTTTTTTTTTCCATGTGCAGTATCTTATTACAGAAAAAGCGTAAAACGAAGCATGATCTTGCATAAGCTGTACTTATCTGCCTTATTTTTCCATATCTCACAGCAAAGCATAAAAAGTATGTCGGCTTACCTTCTTCTGTCTTCTTTGGTTTACTTCTCGTTTTCACCATGCGATGTGAAGTCCACTCGTTACAGTAAACTACACTGAGCACTTAAAACAGACCATCTGTAGGCATACAAGCAACGGTAAGGTCCATTTATGCTCTGCCAGAGTATAACAGTGTAGCAGGAAGGTTCAGTGATGTACTGAATAATACAGAGCTCTCCTTTTCCTCTCACACAACTGTACAGATCGACGCAGAGGAGTCTGAGACATCTACACGTGACAGCACTGATCCGACCCCACTGAGATTGTGCTGCTGTCAGAATAATATCCTTAAACAGAGAGCAACACTGGGCAATTAAAATAGTGTATATATGTGTTCATATATATATATATACACACACACACACACACACATTATGCTTTATAAGCACTATTTACTGAATGGGCTAATTTTGAATAACAGATTTTCTTTTTATGTTGCCATTTTTCTATCACTCAACATGTTGAAACATGTTTATTGAAACATAGGTATTTTCAGATAGCACACATACATCGCAGAGACATATATTTGATCTGCATGTTTTCATCTGGAAGAAGCATTTTTAGTGTTTGCTCATCTGCAATGCCTCTATGACCCGTTTCCTGTCAAATGTTACATAAACATTTAGAAAATGTCTTTATGATGTTTATGATTTAGAATGTATGTAAAACTGACTTTTTAAAGATGTTTATCAGATGTTTGTAAACAGCAGATGCTTTCCAGACTAAGCGCTCTTTATAAGACATCTTAGAGACGTACACGTGCTATCTGGGTTTTTAATTGTTACAAGAACTTAAATTTTACTACAGTTGCCGAGTCTTTGAGGTTTAAGATACTATGTGAAAAACATTACAAAGAATAAAATTACTTAATATAAAAATGGGACATATATTTGCACTACAAAGTGCTTTTGGCTCTGAATTTCATATTTCTGAATCTCTTTTGATTTTTCTAGCCTGTCAAATGTAATCCATTTTTATCCATGAGTGTAAAACTGCATCCTTGATTGCTCTTTTCATTTTAAAATCCTAGGTATGTTATTATAAAATCTTCAGACCCATGCTCCAACCGCATGACATTACCATTCCTGCTCCCGCTAACATTTCAAATGTCAAGGGGTTGCATTTCTTGCAGTTTTGAGGTGAGGGCTGACTTGGAGAAATGACCTGCTAATCCCTTAAATAACTCTGACATTTTGTTGAAAGAACAAGGGTACCAACAAAAACAAGGTAAAAAGTAATTCTGATGTAATTCTGCATGCTTATTATTAAGACTTATTAAGAGTTGAGACATTAAACATTCAAGTTTCATTTAAGTTTCATTTTTTTTCATAAATATAAAAGTTTATGGTGTTGACAAGGGATTGAGAAAAAGTCGTTAAGAAGTATTTATTTCCAAAAGTTATGTAACAAGCTTAAAAGATACATCAACTTTACCAGATAAAAAATCAATGTGTGTGGTCAAAAGTGGGAAACAGAAGTCATTGGCTCATGCAGTCACTTAATATTTTTGCAGAAAGATTTGTTTTCCTTTTAAGGCCTTGTAAGTTTGTCTTGACATAGACAAAAACATGTCTTCATTCTTCCAAACAGCCATTCCCATATATTTGATATTTGGCCATCAAAGTTGTGCATGGTTCAGTTTATCACAGATAATCTTCTCTTGCCACACCAGAGTGTCACATATAGTCCAAAAATGATGAAGATTCTAATAGAAGTGTCTTTATTAACACAAAAGTAAGCTCAGGTAATCCACAGTGATGCAAGACAGCGTGCAAGCACAAACACACAAACAATACCGGACAACGACAGGCGTGCTCGTTAATGAATATCCATGGTAACTAACTAGTGGCGGGAAACAGAGAACAAAGGAGACAGGTGAGTGAAGAGAAACAAATCCATGAAAAGGAAACTAAAGCTAAACTGAACATAATGGTGACAGAACGCCCCCCTCTGGAAAGGCTCGACCTCGCACCGTAACTGATCGACAGAGTGGTAGGGAGGGTGGGGGCTCTGGATGTGGACGAGGGGCTGGCGAAGAACCAGACATAGGCAGGAGGGGCCGGGGCGGAGCAGACAGCAGAACGACCCCTGAAGGAGCTGATGGTGGACACATGGAGGACCTGGCGGTGGAAGGAACCAGGGAGTAGGCGATAGCAGGATGACACAGATGGAAGCCCAAAGCACAGGTGGTACACAGGCCCACAGCGGAATCGATGGTGGGAAGAGCCAGGGTGGAGTTAGCGGCCCGACCACCAACGATGGAGCCGAGAGATCTGGAGACCCAGCTGGTGGACTGAAACGATTACGGTGCGACCGAGGACCAAGGCGGAGCCCAAGGGGTGGAGGGACGAGGCACAGCGAGAGGCCCGGAAGTCCGCAGTGCTGGCAGAGCAAGGTCTGACCAAGGAGCCAACTGGTCGATGGGCCAAGGTGGAGTTACGGGAATGGTGGCCCGAAGCGAAGCCAGGGGATCCACGTTGCAATTATTCCAAATGTGATCAACGTTTGCGTAAGTAATAGATGTGTTGGGGAATTTAACATGTGACATTTTAATTATATTCTGCTGAAATGAACGAATTCTGACTTGAAAAAAGATTTGTTCATTTTGCTGAAAGAGATTCAAAGATCCGAGTCCGTAAAATGATCCGAACTTCCCACTACTACAAAAGAGTAACCCCTGACGCAATGTATAGGAGTATCACAAGTTTTAGCGCCTCTCACGGTTCAAACAATTAGGGCTGGGCAACAAACTCAAGCCCCTCTTCTCTTATATCGAAGTCTTCCGGCATTTCTCTTTAAAAATTCTCGTTCGTGACCGGTGTTTTGTTTCGTCAATACGCATGCGTCAGGTCAGGGGTTACTCTTTTGCCGTAAATCGATGCGTACGGCCGTCTGTCGGAAGCTAGTTATTTTAGTTTATAAAGTTTTACACAAACGCATGGCTTCGCTTCAGAAGGCCTTTATTAACCCCCAGGAGCCGTGTGGAACACTTTTATGATGGATAGATGCACTTTTATGGACTTCAAAACAGAATACCCATTCACTGCCATTATAAAGCATGGAAGAGCCAGGACATTTTTTTATATAACTCCGATTGTATTCGTCTGAAAGAAGAATGTCATATACACCTTGGATGACTTGAGGGTGAGTAAATCATGGGCTAATTTTCATTTTTGGGTGAACTATCCCTTTAAGAAGAGAACACAAACAAGGTAATTGAAATAAACACAGCTGAACTGAACTAACAAAGGTAACCATAGAAACAAAGGAGTGGCAGGAAACTGAACAAAGGAACAAATCAAACACAAGTTACAAACACAACTCTGACATTACATGTAACATTCATAAAGTTTTATCCACTTTATCAGCCAACTTAAAGTTTTCTAATTTATTGTGTACATATATTGCACAAACATATAAATTAATGAGTTACAGCAGATTTCTAATTCCCAGCATGCTTTGCTTCTGACTGTTAAAGGAGAGTAAATGTTAAAATTAAGTGTTATTTCACATGTTTTGCTCAATATTAATAAGGGGAGATCTGTTAGTGTTTTAAGTTGAATTATTTTGTAATTTAAAAGGTTTTCTGGTATGTTTGAGTTTTTGGGGTTACCATTGTGCTGAAGAGTAGAGCCTGTGGTTCGGTTGACGATTGGCCGAACATCATTAAGACTATATTACCATATAAAAAGTACAGCACAGTGATAGTCTCTTTGCTAAATACTTTAGCACAAGCAAGTGTGCTTGTGCTATTGTTAACTAGCTTGAAAATATGAAACATTTATAATTTAAGTAAATATAAACGTAAGAAATTATAAATACATTATGTATTTCTCTATGTATGTTTATACTGCACGAGTAACTAAATATAGCTACAATAAATTATACACATGCAGTACCATATCTGATCACATATACACTCACCTAAAGGATTATTAGGAACACCATACTAATACTGTGTTTGACCCCCTTTCGCCTTCAGAACTGCCTTAATTCTACGTGGCATTGATTCAACAAGGTGCTGAAAGCATTCTTTAAAAATGTTGGCCCATATTGATAGGATAGCATCTTGCAGTTGATGGAGATTTGTGGGATGCACATCCAGGGCACGAAGCTCCCGTTCCACCACATCCCAAAGATGCTCTATTGGGTTGAGATCTGGTGACTGTGGGGGCCATTTTAGTACAGTGAACTCATTGTCATGTTCAAGAAACCAATTTAAAATAATTCGAGCTTTGTGACATGGTGCATTATCCTGCTGGAAGTAGCCATCAGAGGATGGGTACATGGTGGTCATAAAGGGATGGACATGGTCAGAAACAATGCTCAGGTAGGCCGTGGCATTTAAACGATGCCCAATTGGCACTAAGGGGCCTAAAGTGTGCCAAGAAAACATCCCCCACACCATTACACCACCACCACCAGCCTGCACAGTGGTAACAAGGCATGATGGATCCATGTTCTCATTCTGTTTACGCCAAATTCTGACTCTACCATCTGAATGTCTCAACAGAAATCGAGACTCATCAGACCAGGCAACATTTTTCCAGTCTTCAACTGTCCAATTTTGGTGAGCTTGTGCAAATTGTAGCCTCTTTTTCCTATTTGTAGTGGAGATGAGTGGTACCCGGTGGGGTCTTCTGCTGTTGTAGCCCATCCGCCTCAAGGTTGTGCGTGTTGTGGCTTCACAAATGCTTTGCTGCATACCTCGGTTGTAACGAGTGGTTATTTCAGTCAAAGTTGCTCTTCTATCAGCTTGAATCAGTCGGCCCATTCTCCTCTGACCTCTAGCATCAACAAGGCATTTTCGCCCACAGGACTGCCGCATACTGGATGTTTTTCCCTTTTCACACCATTCTTTGTAAACTCTAGAAATGGTTGTGCGTGAAAATCCCAGTAACTGAGCAGATTGCGAAATACTCAGACCGGCCCGTCTGGCACCAACAACCATGCCACGCTCAAAATTGCTTAAATCACCTTTCTTTCCCATTCTGACATTCAGTTTGGAGTTCAGGAGATTGTCTTGACCAGGACCACACCCCTAAATGCATTGAAGCAACTGCCATGTGATTGGTTGATTAGATAATTGCATTAATGAGAAATTGAACAGGTGTTCCTAATAATCCTTTAGGTCAGTGTATATCTATATATTATGAAGTGTATTACTGAATATAAAATTACATACATTATGATATATTAGTAAATATATAGTCACATATTTTTCAATATATGAAAAGCTGCAATTCCTTATGTATTATTCAATATATTTTAATATATTAACAATATATTTTCGGTATATTTTCAAATATACTGTTATATCATTTAATATATTGATCATTCATATATAGGGAAATATATTTTCTTTCCGTAAGGGTAGGTAGACTGTTTATATACAGTGGTGGTCAGAATTATTGGCACCCCTGGTAAATATGATCAAATATGGCTGTAAAAAATAAATCTGTATTGTTTATCCTTTTGATCTTTTATTCAAAAAATTCACAAAAATCGAACCTTTCATTGAAGTAAAAGAATTGAAAGTGGGGGGTAAATCACATTATGAAATAAATGCTTTTCTCCAAAACACGTTGGCCACAATTATTGGCACCCCTAGAATTTTTTATGAGTAAAATATCTCTGAAGTATATTCCCATTAATATTTACATTTTTAAGCACACCAGGGTGCCTAGGAACATGAAATTGTCCAGCTATGATGTCTTGTTCCACAGGAGTATAAATATGAGGAAACACAAAGGCCAAATTCCTTAATCATTCATCACAATGAGTAAAACCAAAGAATATAGTTCTGATGTGCAGCAAAAGATTGTTGAGCTTCACAAAATAGAAAGTGGCTGTAGGAAAATAGCTAAAGCATTGAAAATTCCCATTTCCACCATCAGGGCAATAATTAAGAAGTTCCAATCAACTAAAGATGTTATGAATCTCCCTGAAAGAGGACGTGTGTCTATATTGTCTTAATGCACGACGAGGAGGAGAGTTTGAGTGGCCAAAGACTCTCCAAGGATCACAGATGGAGAATCGCAGAGATTAGTTGAGTCTTGGGGTCAGAAAGCCTAAAAAAAAAAAATAATCAAACAACCCCAACATCACCTCATGTTGTTTGGGAGGGATTCAAGAAAAATCCTTCTTGCTCATCCAGAAACAAACTCCAGCATATTCAGTTGTCAGACACGACTGGAAATTCAAAAGGGACCTGGTTCTGTGGTCAGATGAAACTATAAAAAGAGCTTTTTGGCAGCAAACCCACCAGATGGGTTTGGTGCAAACAGGGATAAAAAGTACCCCATGTCCACGGTTAAAAATACCGCTGGATCTTTAATGTTGTGGGCCTATTTTTTTGCTGGAGGTCCTGGACATCTTGTTCAGATACATGGTATAATGGATTCTAGCAAATACCAACAGATAATAAATCAAAACCTGACGGCCTCTGCTAGAAATCTTATAATGGGCCGTGGTTGGATCTTCCATCAGGACAACGATCCAAAACAAACATCAAAATCAACACACAAATGTGTCACTGAACACAAAATGAAGCTTCTGCCATGACCATCCCAGTCCCCTGACCTGAACCCTATAGAAAATGAGTGGGGTGAACTGAAGAGAAGAAGCACCAACATGGATCTGGGAGTCTGAAGGATCTGGAGAGACTCTGTATGGAGGAATGGTCTCTGATCTCTTGTCAGGTGTTCTCCAAACTCATCAGGCATTATAGAAGAAGACTCGGGGCTGTTATCTTGGCAAAAGGAGGTTGCAAAAAGTATTTAATAAAAGGGTGCCAATAATTGTGGCCAACGTGTTTTGGAGAAAAGCATATATTTCATAATGTGATTTATCCCCCACTTTCAATTCTTTTACTTCAATGAAAGGTTAGATTTTTGTGAATTTTTTTAATAAAAGATCCAAAGGATAAACAATGCAGATTTATTTTTTACAGCCATATTTGATCATATTTACCAGGGGTGCCAATAATTCTGATCACCACTGTATAAGAGCTACAAACAATAGCAATTATAGCAATCCAATTATTAATGAATGAAAGCAAAAATGCCTTAAAAGTATTGCTATCTAACAAAGCTTGTAATTTTCAGCTTTTAGGCAGCATAATTGTTCTTTCTATATTACTTTAATATGTTTTCACGGTATATCCCATATGCTGATAGACTCTAATGTCCTTCAGCTATCTTTTAAGCTGCTCACTCTCCTGCTGCCAGCCAGATCACATGTATGATATGACTACACATGCAGTCTTTATCATATCTTTTTTATTTTTATTTTCTGTTATTTGAGCTCATAAACAATGTATTCTTTCCCCTGGGGCTTTCTTTACTGTCCATGCACATGCAGCATAACACAAATGAAAATAGGATGGTTGTCTTTTTGAAGTACATGACTCATGAAGTGCATAGACACATAGGCTTCTGTCAGATATTGCACAGACCTTGCCCTGAGGCATGAGATCACTGGTTACAGAGTGATGCTGGACTGAGGTGAGTGTGGGAGCTTTTTAAGCAGTTTTTATGCTGCATTATACTAAAATTATGGGTACGACTACAATCATTATGTTCCGGGTCAAACTGACCCTAACTGGATTCAATACAAAATACAAGACAAAAATCACACTTTGGAAAAAAAAGGGAAAAACAGTGAATCTTTAACATTAATATTTCACATTAATATTTCTCTACAAAAAAGTAAATATGAGAACATAGGATTTTTAAAACTGTATTTATATTTTTAATAATAATACCAAGATCGTTCAATTCCCAGCAAAAACTGAAACTGAGTATGCTGAGTATGCTCAAATTAAAGCATCTTCCAAATGCAAATGTAAACGTTAATACCCTCAGAGGGTAGTTGAGAAACTAACATAGCAAAATATTTTTGTATTTTATTTTGGGTCTGTGCACCTGCCTTTAATCATGAAATTGCGGGTCAAATTGACCCGCTAACATCACAATTGTAATAGAAATTTTGTACACACGTTCCACAACACCTCAGAGAAACAAAACTACAGTCATGTTTATGACGCTAAATGTGATTTAGTCCCACAATTTTAAGAAAAACTTCCCAGGTTAACCAGTATTTCCGACACCTCGTAAATGTGTTTGGGTCAAATTGACCCGGAACATAACATAAGGGCTAAAGGGGTAGATCACCTAAAAAAAAATTATTCTGTCTTTATTTACTCACCCTGACCTGGGAGGAAGCAATCCAAGACAGACTTTTAATGTATATGTGATGGAAAAAGCACTTGCACTATGAATTGTTGATGCTAGAAAAGAGAGGAGCGGGTTAATTTTCTCCACAACTGTGGTCACAAGTGCGTATGCACATTAGGCATTAAATACGCTGATCTATAATGTATTTGTGATTAGTTATATTTTACTATTTTGTGTCTTGTGTCCCTTTGGCTTGCTATATAGAGCTCATAAATGTGTTCAGGTCAAATTGATCAAGGGGTAGATCACCCAAAAATGAAAATTCTGTCATTATTTACTCCCCCCTCAGGTAGTTCCAAACCTGTAAGTCTTATTCTGTAGAACACAAAGGAAGATGAAGGATGTTTCATGAAGGGCTATAAAAAAGAAAATCAGTGGGGTTCAAAACAACATTGTATAGACAAAAAACAATATTCTCTTTTGTCATACAGGCTTTGAATGATATGAGTGTAACATTTTTTAATCATAGGATGTATCACTGAACTAAAATCCACTTGGCTCTTAAATATATAACCAACCTGAAATAGAACCAATATAACAGCTGCACTCCACCCACAGCAGTAGTGAAAATCACTGATTCTTTCATGTGTTTATCTCAATGCGAATCCCTTCACATCAGCCCTGGCTGACTCTCTGACGTCCACGACTCACATCAAAGACGGCCCCTCAGGAACGCTTTTCAGCCCACAACAGAGAACAACCCACCCTTCTGACACCCTGGCCCTCCCCCAGTTCCTTCAGCACGGTCTCGATATTTGGAGAGAGAAAGTTAATCACACTTCTCATGTCCTGAACCGGTCTTATACATAGTCATTATCTTTGCCTTAATGAAATTCAGAGCTCCCTTCCTCGTTGGAGCCGCAGAGAAGCGGAGGAGTACCAGACAATAATGTCAAAGCTCTTTGTTACATGGCAGGGGCTGGAGGATGTGATACAAATTGCTCTCATAATTGTTGCCATCCAGAGAGTTAGAATGTCACCTTGTTTTTCTTTTTTAAACAGTACCCTGTAATTATCAGAAGATAATAACAGGGCCATTGCTGTCAATACTTTCTTCCTGAACAAGTGCAATGGTGCAAGGACAACAAATCTGAATTTATTTGGCTCCTGATGCATGAATAAAGAACTGAGGGTTTTTTGTATTTATTGCAGGCTGTTCTGAACATTCCTACTCTCTAAACTTAGACATCATTCATTCTCAACCCAGATCTCCATGGGAGGAAGCAATCCAAGACAGGCTGACCTATTTTAATGTATATTTGATGGAAAAGGCTCGTTGATGCTAGAAAAGAAAGGAGCGAGTTAGCATCCAAATTGGTCACTAAATACCTCATGGCACTGATAATGTATTTGTGATTAGTTATATTTTACTGTTTCGTGTCTTGTTGACTCCATTTGTCCTTTTACATTATTTTCATCCATTTTTAAAATGTGCCTAGCTATATAGAGCTGAATATATATATATATAAAACAATTATAAACATAATCCAAATTAACTCAAGTGAAGCTTTATTTAGTGTTTCTCCACTGTCTCTTGTGTTTTTTTAGTTATTTATGCACAGTGCATCATTTGTAATTTTCCCCACTGTCATTTTTTTGGATTCCTGCAATATTAAATATGCTGTTCTGCAGAGATTTTGTTATGGGGTGAAATCATAGAGAATAAATTCACACAGTGAATGACATGAACAGCTTGAGAGACAATGATTACATAAACAAAAGCGAATTAGCATAAATTCCTTTAGCTGGAATTCAGAGCGGGAAGCACATACTGTTCTTTCTCTATTTCATAAATATTGAAAACACCATGTAATATCTAAATGCGCAAATATACCTCTGGAATCTGACATTGGTTTCCATATAAAGAACAACTGAAAAAGCATCCGATCAAGAGAAAGAGCATCACTAGCTCTCTGAAGATTCAACCAACTTCTCTTCATATGCAAATAAAGCTTTCAGAGTAAAATGAGCAAAGACATTTCCAGCAAAGATAGCTGATTATCTAAAAGTCATGGCTGCAGTTGTATTTTCACATCTATCAGGCATCCTTTGTGCTCTGTCAGAATAAATTACATTCATATTCTTTCTGAGAGATTGAATGTTGATCTGTTTTAAGTGAGTCATTGTGCCTATAACAAAGCTATTGTAATCTTGTTTGAATCACTGAGCAATTTTGTATTTGTATTTCAGTTTTGTATTCAAATTCTATTGGTACAGTATTAAAACCTTCCAATCGTCAGTCTAAAAATATTTGATATCCCTATTAAATAATTTGTCATAATTAAATAATTTATTTAAATAATTCCACCATGATGCAAATGAGTCACATGAAGATCAGTAGATGGCAAATTATGTGTCTGAAAGTAAAAGCAATCTCATTCTGGCATTAGATGAAGTGGGATCTTGAGTGGTTCTGAGAATTTTACATAGCTGAAAGATGTTTGTAGAAAAGCACTTAAAAAAACCTTTAATGTTCAGATATTTCTTGCAGCCAAGCATTTAAACCTATAGCATTAAATCTCTTCATAATGCCAGTCAGTAACATTATGTTAAATTGATTCAAATATACAAAGCAGAATATTATGTGCCTAGCCTATAAATTCATATTTAATTATTTTGTCACACCTTGTTTTTCCACATTCTGACATGTAACCAAATAAATATTTTAATATGTATACTGCAGGGCCATAACCACCATAGAAATTGAGGGTGACAAGTCCCCCCGAATAATAAGAAATGGCCTAATTGTCCCCCCCAATATCTGATATTCTTGATGCTGCTCTGCTGTACTCCATTACACACCGCTCTGTTTGTTGCTAGGATGACAAAAGTAAAATGTCATATTTTTTAGGTTGGTCTGCCTCAGCGGTCTAACAGCACTCGTCACTGTCAGAATGAGTGAAATGGCCAATCAAATCAAAGAAGACGGGCTTACTGTTAGTGCGAATTCCAACGTGACACTTTAGTTATAGCAGTGAAAGAGTAGCGAGTAGCTAAACATTCAATATTTGACAATTGTTTTACAATAGAAACGTTCAGCGAACAACAGTAATGTCAACATTTTTAATGAAATTTCACCATTTTGAATTGAAAATATTACATCATTTATGTAAATCAATCACAACTGAATTTGACGTGACATTTTGCATTTTTACATATTAAGCAGACAAAAATAAGAGTGAATGTGTGCATATCTAAAAAATATATATTATTTGCAAATAGTTTACTACAATAGAACTGGAACTTTTACTGATCTTATTTCTTAAATCCCTTTTAACCCTTTAATAATTTAATTCCTTTAAATAAACCAATAAGACCAACCCCCCCCCCCCCCCCCACACACACATGCAAAAAAACAAAACAAACTTTGGTCCCCCCCAATGCCTAATACATGGATCCTTGGTATACTGGATGTTTAAAGGGGTGGTTAATTGCGGAGTTAACTATCTTCAAGTCATTGATTAGCATATTCTGTCATGATAATCTCACCCCCTTTGTTGCACGTTCCTGGGGGCAGGGTTTATGTAAATTTCAGGGTTAGTGATGTCACTAACCCGGGAGGAAGCTTGTGTAGTCCCTACCAGCCGTTTGTTGTAGTCCTTAAAAAGCAACTTCTTTAAAAGAAAATATCTCCCTTTGCTTTGAACTTTGAGCGTTGAAACTTTGCAGATATTGTTTATGCTCAAACAGCAACATTACACACTAACTAAAGTTTAAAAAGTGAAATCATAATCAACCACCCCTTTAATTAAATGTTTGGACACAATATAGAGTATGTACCAAAGAACTATCAATAAGTAATTCACAAAATCATAAAATAAATGTATTGATTAAATAATACATTAAACTATACGAAAATTGAGAAAATGCTGTTGTATAAAGCACAATGTGTGCAACTCAGAGACCATGTTGTCTTTCGGGTTCTATGGTCTGTGAGTCATAGGATAGATCCAGTGTGAGGAGCATACAGGGTGAAAAGATCAGGCTCCCATTAAAACAAGGACGGTGTCTCTAGCTGTAGGCCTACATCCAACTAAGGAGCTAATTTAATTAGAGGACTGTGAAGAGAAGTCATTCCGTGTATTCATTATACACATCGCCATGCGTTCTGTGGCCTAGTTCTGCCTCGAGGCATAGGCGTTACTTAAGGTAAATTAGAGTATTTTGTTAGTTTGTTCTTCTTTAATCTTAAAAAGGGCCGAGAAAATATTTTCCAGTGCTATGAAATTGTAATGTGGTGGGAGTTTGGCTATGACTCTCTGATTTGAAATCAGAGGGGAGCTGAAGATGAGAACAGAAGAGCTGCAGAGAGAAAGCAATTATTAATCTCTTCAGGAGACTGTGTCTGCATGACTGCACATACAAACTAATGGATTTCTTTTTCCCCTTTTTTAAAATTTGAAAAATCAATTCAAGTTATGCCCACGAGGTCAGTGCAGTGTCTGCATTTTTATGCTTTGTTTAGTCTTTAATACAAACCCGATTCCAAAAAAGTTGGGACACTGTATACATTGTGAATAAAAACAGAATGCAATGATGTGGAAGTTTCAAATTTCAATATTTTATTCAGAATACAACATAGATGACATATCAAATGTTTAAACTGAGAAAATGTATCATTTTAAGGGAAAAATAAGTTGATTTTAAATTTCATGGCATCAACACATCTCAAAAAAGTTGGGACAAGGCCATGTTTACCACTGTGTGGCATCCCCTCTTCTTTTTATAACAGTCTGCAAACGTCTGGGGACTGAGGAGACAAGTTGCTCAAGTTTAGGAATAGGAATGTTGTCCCATTCTTGTCTAATACAGGCTTCTAGTTGCTCAACTGTCTTAGGTCTTCTTTGTCACATCTTCCTCTTTATGATGCTCCAAATGTTTTCTATGGGTGAAAGATCTGGACTGCAGGCTGGCCATTTCAGTACCCGGATCATCCTTCTACGCAGCCTTGATGTTGTAATTGATGCAGTATGTGGTCTGGCATTGTCATGTTGGAAAATTCCCTGAAAGAGACGATTTCTGGATGGGAGCATATGTTGTTCTAGAACTTGGATATACCTTTCAGCATTGATGGTGCCTTTCCAGATGTGCAAGCTGCCCATGCCACACGCACTCATGCAACCCCATACCATCAGAGATGCAGGCTTCTGAACTGAGCGCTGATAACAACTTGGGTTGTCCTTGTCCTCTTTAGTCCGGATGACATGGCGTCCCAGTTTTCCAAAAAGAACTTCAAATTTTGATTCATCTGACCAGAGAACAGTTTTCCACTTTGCCACAGTCCATTTTAAATGAGCCTTGGCCCAGAGAAAACACCTGCGCTTCTGGATCATGTTTAGATATGGCTTCTTTTTTGACCTATAGAGTTTTAGACGGCAACGGCGAATGGCACGGTGGATTGTGTTCACCGACAATGTTTTCTGGAAGTATTCCTGAGCCCATGTTGTGATTTCCATTACAGTAGCATTCCTGTATGTGATGCAGTGCCGTCTAAGGGCCTGAAGATCACGGGCATCCAGTATGGTTTTCCGGCCTTGACCCTTACGCACAGAGATTGTTCCAGATTCTCTGAATCTTTGGATGATATTATGCACTGTAGATGATGATAACTTCAAACTCTTTGCAATTTTTCTCTGAGAAACTCCTTTCTGATATTGCTCCACTATTTTTCGCCGCAGCATTGGGGGAATTGGTGATCCTCTGCCCATCTTGACTTCTGAGAGACACTGCCACTCTGAGAGGCTCTTTTTATACCCAATCATGTTGCCAATTGACCTAATAAGTTGCAAATTGGTCCTCCAACTGTTCCTTATATGTACATTTAACTTTTCCGGCCTCGACCTGTCCCAACTTTTTTGGAATGTGTAGCTCTCATGAAATCCAAAATGAGCCAATATTTGGCATGACATTTCAAAATGTCTCACTTTCAACATTTGATATGTTATCTATATTCTATTGTGAATAAAATATAAGTTTATGAGATTTGTAAATTATTGCATTCCTTTTTTATTCACAATTTGTACGGTGTCCCAACTTTTTTGGAATCGGGTTTGTATATGACATGGAATGGACAGTAGTTTTTCTGTCTCTCACTGATTTTTATCCCTAAGGAAATTCATGGTACATTGATAACTGCTGAATTGTATAGTGTAGCCTAAATGTTGAAGCTGGTGTTGAGTGCTACAGTATTTTTTGTTACCACTGAAACTGTTGTTATCCCATCAACACATGAAAACACATCATTTATTCTGGCAGGATGCTGTAATATGTTGCTTCATGACAAAATCTTGAAGAAATTTGTGGTAAATCTACAAAATCATCAAAAACAACAAGCCTATGTATAGCCTATACAAGTCTATCTTTGTGTCGATGTAGCATCTGATACAGACAGACAGTGATAGAACGATTTCTGTTGGCGAATGCAGTTTATACATTTAGCTAACTTCAACTATTTGTAATTACTAAAACAAATATGCGTGCATACCACGTTCCATTCAAATTTTGACTTGGGCGTTCATGTCCAATTTTGTATTAGCATTAGAGATAACATCAGTTGTAGAAAGGACATACATTTAAGGGATAGTTCACCCCCCAAAAATGTATCATCATTTGGGTAATCAAAACTGTTTGGAAACTCTTTGAAAGTCTAGATCCAGATCGGATAGATACTAACGCAGAGAGAAATACTGCCATCTTTTGGTGTTGGGAATAATTGTGGCTTTATTTATGAATTATAATATATAATATTTATCTTAAACACCTTTATGTAAACATTGTTACTAAGCGATGATCTAAACAGAGACTAAGCAAAAAAAAAAAAAACTTTTTTTTTTTCTCTCTGTTGCAGTTTTATTTGATTCATTTCCAACTAAAAATGGATTATTTAGAAAACGTAGGATACCCAGCAAGGACATGTTTTGGCACTTGTGTTGGATTTCTAATGCAATTTCTGTGACATAATGAACAAAACCATATGTCATCTTTTAGGAAGTTTAAAAAAAAATTCAAAGTACTAAGCATATCTATTAAAAATGCTTTAGTAAACCTGAACTTATGTACATCCTCAGCATGAATGGTTCTAAAATGTCAGTATATGCTATTTTAAGTGAAAATAACATAGTACATATACCTTTATACATAAAAATACATTTTTTACATAAGAAATATTAGAAGCCTGTTTCATTCATAATGCCTAGCATATGTGGAATAAATAAACAGGATGTGAACAATTATTGCACTTTTGCTAAATAAACAATATACTAAATTCTCATCATCTCACAAGCACCATAAACATTATGCTCAAATCTAAAAAATATCATTTTTTATATCATAATATGACAAATATATTAGAGCTAATTTATTGGAGGTCAAAATGAGATTTGGAAAAAAATACTAAACCTCATAGTCTTGGAAACCAAATCCACACTTCTGAAAAGCAGGACTGCAATATGAAATTAAATAATTGTTTTGCATTTGTATTTCTAGTGTTAGTATCTTGATACTCCTTGGTAAAGCTACAGTTCAAGTATTAATAAACATATATCATAATCTGACACCATAATGTTGCAATATGCAGTTCTAACATAATTATGCTTGATATAACATTAGCAGACATATCAGAACTCATCATGTGTTAACTGGACAATAACAAAGAATTGTTAAAATGGTTAAAAGTGCAAGTCTTAGAAAAAAAATCAAACAAAAAGTTAAATTGTGCGAAATGAATCATTCAAGTGATCTAGTAGTACACAAATATTCAATAACCTTATTCATATGCATGTGAACATACAGAAATTGTGATTATTATTTAGATTTAGATACCATTTCAGAATGAGAAAACATACAACAAAGGAAAACAATCAGTGAAAGTTAAGGTGTGAGCAAAAAAAATGACTTTCTGTGCTGCTGTTTAGCTGTATATGAAGTGGGAACGTGGAATACTAAAATACTGCATGCTACACCATACTTCATACAGCATATTATTTTTAAAATATAGTATGTGAAAAATAATAGTATAGTATCTAAAAATATGTATGGGGGAAAAAAAAACATTTTAAACTGTAGTATGGTACACAGTTGTCATATTGTTGGATGTTTTACATTAGAGAGAGGTGTCTGGTTACTATCTCAGAAATAATTATGGTAATTCTGCATTGTTTAATATAACTTTGTATATTCACACTTTTGTCAGTCCAGTGAAATAATGAGTAAATATTTAGAAGTAGTATGTACTGGTCAAATAATGCACAGTTTGGCAAATGTTTAGCAAGTCATTTGAGAGTATCCTGCTGAACAATCTAGCATAAACCAGCATGAATTCCATGTTGGTCCAGGCCGGTTTGTTTGTTAGAGCTGATCATGCTGTTCTCAAGCAAAACTGAGCTGGTATAGCTGGTGCATCAGCACTCTTGCATCCCATGCTGGGGACCAGCATGCAAAACATACCTTATTCTGGTGACCAGCAATGCTTGATTTTTCAGCAGGGATACAATGCAATCAGAAAAATACATAGTAAACACTGCATAACCTATGGCATTCCTAGTAAGAGTAATAGGGTAGTTTGCCATTGTAAATAGCATTCTATAATAATCTATAGAATTATTGTATAAACTCAGAGCTGTGAGTCTGCTCCCAGTGTGTTCAGATCATCTCGGGTATATTTCTCTGACCCTGAGCGGAAGCTCGCCGAGATCTCATCAAATGTTCGGCCTTTGGTCTCAGGTACTTTGAAGTAGGTGAAGACGAAGAATATTAGCAGGAGGATGGTGAAGATGATGAAAACATACGGGCCTGTCAGTTCCTATAAAGGGAACAAACAGTGAGTATTTGAACATGTGAGAAATGACGAGAAAAGAATATTACTGTGTTCATGTTTCCATACCTCAATATACTGGAAGCACATTCCCACCAAGAAGTTAGCAAACCAGTTGGAGAAACCAGCGACAGCAAAGGCAGAGGGCCTGGGGCCTTGACTGAAGAGTTCTGCCACAATGAACCATGGGATTGGGCCTGGTCCGATCTCGAAAAATGCCACAAAACTGAAGATGGCTACGATGCTGACGTACGACATCCATTTCACTTTGTCCTGAGAAGGACGATTAGCGAATAAACGCCATTAAACATTATAGTTTCCACCCAAAACAGTAACCGAAATACACTCACCTAAAGGATTATTAGGAACATCTGTTCAATTTCTCATTAATGCAATTATCTAATCAACCAATCACATGGCAGTTGCTTCAATGCATTTAGGGGTGTGGTCCTGGTCAAGACAATCTCCTGAACTCCAAACTGAATGTCAGAATGGGAAAGAAAGGTGATTTAAGCAATTTTGAGCGTGGCATGGTTGTTGGTGCCAGACGGGCCGGTCTGAGTATTTCACAATCTGCTCAGTTACTGGGATTTTCACGCACAACCATTTCTAGAGTTTACAAAGAATGGTGTGAAAAGGGAAAAACATCCAGTATGCGGCAGTCCTGTGGGCGAAAATGCCTTGTTGATGCTAGAGGTCAGAGGAGAATGGGCCGACTGATTCAAGCTGATAGAAGAGCAACTTTGACTGAAATAACCACTCGTTACAACCGAGGTATGCAGCAAAGCATTTGTGAAGCCACAACACGCACAACCTTGAGGCGGATGGGCTACAACAGCAGAAGACCCCACCGGGTACCACTCATCTCCACTACAAATAGGAAAAAGAGGCTACAATTTGCACGAGCTCACCAAAATTGGACAGTTGAAGACTGGAAAAATGTTTCCTGGTCTGATGAGTCTCGATTTCTGTTGAGACATTCAGATGGTAGAGTCAGAATTTGGCGTAAACAGAATGAGAACATGGATCCATCATGCCTTGTTACCACTGTGCAGGCTGGTGGTGGTGGTGTAATGGTGTGGGGGATGTTTTCTTGGCACACTTTAGGCCCCTTAGTGCCAATTGGGCATCGTTTAAATGCCACGGCCTACCTGAGCATTGTTTCTGACCATGTCCATCCCTTTATGACCACCATGTACCCATCCTCTGATGGCTACTTCCAGCAGGATAATGCACCATGTCACAAAGCTCGAATCATTTCAAATTGGTTTCTTGAACATGACAATGAGTTCACTGTACTAAAATGGCCCCCACAGTCACCAGATCTCAACCCAATAGAGCATCTTTGGGATGTGGTGGAACGGGAGCTTCGTGCCCTGGATGTGCATCCCACAAATCTCCATCAACTGCAAGATGCTATCCTATCAATATGGGCCAACATTTCTAAAGAATGCTTTCAGCACCTTGTTGAATCAATGCCACGTAGAATTAAGGCAGTTCTGAAGGCGAAAGGGGGTCAAACACAGTATTAGTATGGTGTTCCTAATAATCCTTTAGGTGAGTGTATAGTATATCAGTGTAATCATATATTTACTAGTAGTGCCATAGCTATGGTCATAAGAACAGAAGACCCAGCCATTCCCATTAGCCCAATAAGATGGAGTGATCTTCGGCCAGCTCGCTCCACTACGAACAGCTAAATCAGAGGGGGATACAAGCATTTTCAACCAAAACTCTGTCACAGGTCTAAACAAAAGACAAATTCACATGAAATACGCTCTTACTAACTTACCGACACCACTGTGAACGCTGTGTTCACAACTCCAGCACCAATGGTGGCATAGACCGGCTCAGACACCCCTGCTTTCTCAAATATATCAGTAGAGTAATAAAACACCTGAAAAACACAATTAAATTCACTGAACATGCAAATCACTGTTTATGAAATGGCAGCAACAGGGGTACTCAACCAGAATAAGTATTTTGCTGCCATATTTGAGATTTTTACACATTTAACAGGTGTGTGCAGTAGTATTTATTATATAATTGAATGCTATGTTTTTATGTTATTCTTGTCCTAAAATAAAGAAAAGGTGGTTTACTTTGCAGGGGAGCATTAAAGGGTTAGTTCACCCAAAATGAAAATTCTGTCATTAATTACATGCCGTTTCAAACCCTTAAGACCTTCATTCATCTTCGGAACACAAATGAAGATATTTTTGATGAAATCCGAGAGCTCTTTGGCCCCTCCATAGACAGCAATTTAATTACCACTTTCAAGGCCCAGAAAGGTAGTAAAGACATTGTTAAAATAGTCCATGTGACTCCAGTGGTTCAACCTTAATTTTAAGAAGCAACAAGAATACTTTTTTTGCACAAAAAACAAACAAAAATAACGACTTTATTCAACAATCTCTTCTAGTCTGTGCCAGTCTCCTACGTTGTTGATGTAGTAAATACAGTGCATATATATATATATATATATAATATATATACTTATAATGGAGGAACAGAAACCTTTCAGGTTTCATTTAAAGTATCTTAATTTGGGTTTTGAAGATTAACCAAATTCTAAGGTGTTTGGAATGACATGATCGTAAGATATGACATAATAAAAATGTTTGGGTGAACTTAAATATATATTTTTTATTTTTTAAGATTAAGGTTTCTGTTCCTCCATTGTAAATCCAGGTTAACCACAACTTTCAAAACGGTCCAAAAAGGCCATAAAGAGATCGTAAAATGAATTAATATGAATCGAGTGGTTCAATCCAAGTCTTGTAAAGAGACAAACACTTATGACGAACAGATTTAATAAACATCTAAACAATGACTGACACATGAACATCACATATGGTAAACACAAAAGCTCAAACGTGCGTGCATGATGCACGAGAACCAATGACAAGCTTTTGTGTTCACCATATGTGATGTGCTCTATGTATGTGTGTGTTTATATGTAATTAAAAACCTGAATTAATCTGTTCATTATATAAAACAATCATGTCTCTTCACACTTGGATTAAACCAATCAATTCATATGGATTCATTTTAAGATGCCTTTATGACTTTTTTGGACCTTTTTGAAAGTTTTGGATGACCTGGACTTTCAATGGAGGAACAGAAACCTTTCAGATTTCATTAAAAGTATCTTGGATTTTGAAGATTAACCAAAGTCTTTTGGGGTTGGAACGAAACGAGGGTGAGTAAATGATGACAGAATTTTCATTTTTGGGTGAACTAAACGTTTAATAGTTCTAATATATAATTATTAATAATGATATTAATAAAAATAAATGTATGTTTTATTGTTTTATTTACCTTTTAAATAATAAATAAATAAATGCATGGTATTTCTAAAATAACAAGCAATAGAATTTGATGGAAAGATGGATGGATGGATTGACACATAAATACTAGATAAAGAAAGGAAGAGGAAAACGTACAGCATTGATACCAGAGAGCTGCTGGGAGAGCTGCAGCATGATGGCAATGAAGATGGGCTGGCGGTAGAGCGATGAGCGGAACAGCTCAGGGATGGTGACCGTCTTCTCCCTCATCATCTGCCTGCTCTCTTCCCTCATCTCCTGCATGTCTGCATCCACATCATCAGTGCCGCGCAGCTTCTTTAGCACTGTGGAAATGAGTTCATTAGGCTGACTGCAAAAACAGACAACATCTTAAATGGGGCCTAAAAAACTCACCAATCTTGGCTTTGGCCTCCTCTTTCTGGTTGATGAGGAGGAAGCGTGGGCTCTCGGGGCAGAAGGGCAGCAGGGCACACTGGAGTAAGGCTGGGATGAAAGTAAAGCCAAGTAGGAAGGGCCACATTGTTGGGGTCCCCATGATTTCTTTAATACCAAAGACCTATAGAAAAAAGATCCTAATAATCAGAACGACTCAAGGATCGCTAAAGGTGGTCTCAAAATAAAGAAAAACACTTTAATTAACCTGTGCCATGAGGATGCCAATGACAATGCCAAGCTGATGAAGTGTACCCAGTGCCCCACGTAATGAAGTTGGGGCGATTTCTCCTACATACATTGGTACAAAGCCTGTGGACAGGCCAGAGTAAAGGCCGACAATGAAGCGTCCAATAATAAGCATCTCCCAGGATTCAGCCAGCTTGGAAAAGCCCAATAAAGCAGCAGATATGAAGGCCAAAACATTAACCATTAGCATTGAGTTCCTCCTGTTAAAAGATTAGAAAGAGAAAGTTTAAAGACACACGAATCCAGAATACAAGTGGAGTGTCTGTAAAGTTCTGATTGGATAGTCAAGTTACCTGCCAAAGCGGTTTACAAAGAGCCCCACTGAGAAGGAGCCGAAAATGCCACCTACAGAGAAAACGGCCACTGATACGGACCAGAGTGTAGTTAAAGTGGTCGACGGTATGTACTCTGAATACCTCTTACTCCACGTCTCATTGTAGAAGCTCTCAATGATCTACGATAGAAAAAAGTATTACTCCTTGGGTATGAGAATAATTAGAGAGAGTGTTCATTTGATACCTTTTTCTTTAAAATAAAATGTTCACACAAATGATTTTATGACTTTGCAACTTCAGTCAAGTAATTTGCTCTAGCAGTTCTACACTGCAGTCAGCAGAGGGAGAAATGTTACTCCATACTGACTGCAGAGTCAGAACAGATTGCATAAGAAGTTGCTTAAAGGGATAGTTCACCCAAAAATGAACATTCTGTCATCATTTACACACCCTGAAGTTGTTCCAAACTTGTATGAAATTATTTCTCCTGCTGAACACAAAAGAAGATATTTTGAAGAATATGGGGAACTAAACAGTTGATGGACCCTATTGACTTCCATAGTAGGGGGAAAAAAATACTATGGAAGTCAATGTGGTCCATCAACTGTTTGGTTACCGACATTCTTCAAAATATAATTTTTTGTGTTCAGCAGAACAAAGAAATTCATACAAGTTTGGAACAACTTGAGGGTGTGTAAATGATGACAGAATGTTCATGTTTGGGTGAACTGTTCCTTTAAGCTTAATCAAGTGAATCATCAAACATAAACAAGCATTGGCTTATTATTGTGACTTAACAGTTTATTCCTCAATAAATAAAAAACAAGAAAGAATTTAAAAAATTTAAAGAAAAACTAGCTATTCACTCAAAACACTAAACATAAACAATACCCTTCAAAAGTTTGGGGTCAGTAAGATTTTTTGTAGAAAGAAATGTATAATTCTATTCAGGAATGATGCACTAAATTGACCAAAAGTGACATTAAATTAAGTAGCACACCTGATTTCAACATTGATTTCTAAAGGATTATGTGACACTAAAGACTGAAATAATGGCTGCTGAATATTCAGCTTTGTCATGACATAATTAAATTACATTTAAAAATATGTACAATACAAAAGTTATTTTAAATTGTAATATCTCATAACTGCTTTATTGTTTTTTGATAAAAAGAATTGGAGCCTTGTTGAGCATGAGAGTTCTTTCAAAAACATTTTTTAAATTCTTACTGACCCCAAACTTTTGAACGGTCAAAAAATGCTCAACAAACTATTTACTTATAATCTTAAAATCCCTGTCACAGTAACGATGATGTCCTTACCGGCTCCTTGACTTTTGACTTTCTCTCTTTATCCCGTTAAAAGACTAATGTAACCTATGGCACATGATTTCTATATATAGAATTCTCTCAAGTATGTGGGGTTTATCCAGAGCTGTCATGACCCATAAAGGGGTCAAGGTCATTTATTCATTTATTATCCATTGTGAAAAATTAAAAATATTGGTTGCAGACTACAGGCAAAAAAAAAGGCATCAGAATGCTGTTATAAGAATCTCATCTGAATAGTTTAAGCGGTGCTTGTCTATTATTAGACCGCTCTGCACGTGTGAATCAGCATATTTTAATAGGCTATTCTAGAAGGAGGACTAATACAGCGTACAGTTACAGCTAATCTAAAATTAGATGCATTACATAATGACACTAACATACAAACATCACCAAAACTATAAATGACCCAATATCCATTTATCAAATAGCCATATGCAGATATATAAGTGCTTATATGACAATTCATGTGTCATGTCTGTGTTCACCTTCTGAGGGGCATTGATGACTCCTGTGTTGTAGCCAAACTGCAAAGAGCCAATCACAGCAGTCCCAACAGCCATCAACAGATTAAACGTCAGCTGCTGTAAGGGAAGAGAAACAACATTTGAGTTAAACTATAATTTTGTTCACAATTATCAAAACTGAATCCTTCTGATTCAACATTTTATAGAACAATATAGAGATTACTGATGTTTATGGCAAAATCTGAAAGTCTAATGTGGCAATTACTTGCTGATAAATTAATTTAATAATATGCTATGTGAAAGATTACTCTGAGCTTGATTAGACATTTTATGCAGGGGAAGTTGAAAGGTGTCTACTGAATATGCAATTTCTATGGAGTTTTTTCACTCAGTCACTATCTAATACAATAGTCAATGCAATATTACATGCTTTTACAGCTTTGCTATAGGTTTAAAGCAAAAGAAAACTTCAACCGTTGCAATGTTTTGACGTCTTTTAAACCACCATATGAACAATGGTTCAGTTTATTCCACAGAACTGTGTACCTACTATGCAGTGGCATGCTGAATGAGGGAAACCCTGTTGATTATCAAGTATGATCCTATTACAGATCCGGCAGCACCTGAGCCATCGCACGCACACACACCACGACTACTCCAGCCTCTTATTCCAATCCACTCAAACAACCACAGGCTTTTACATAACACGCTCAACAGGCCTTCAAAGACAACCACTTTATCTTGAGCACTAGCACGTAGAGTCAGATTAACTATACATAACACTGTAACTCCGACATGTGATTTTTCACATACTCCTAAGGACTCTTACCCAACACATCACTTTAGTCTATATTTAGACATGTTTAATCTCAACAGGAGCAAAACTCTTATATTTGTGTACTAAGCCAGCTAAATATGTTATACAAAAATAAAATATTCAAAAGATATGAAAACATTATTTCTGAATGGTTTAAAAAACGTTTCTTCTTGGTTTTTTTTGTTTTGTTTTTTTTTTACAAATGTTAAGGGAACATTCTGTTGTATCATGTTGCAAACATTATGGGAACGTTACTTCTGAATGTTCTCTGAACATTCTGAAACAATGTTAGATGAACATCCAACTAAAAAATTTCATGAGCGATGTATAACGATGTTTTTGTACTAACTTTTTGAGAACATTATTAAAGATCACATAACTTTGAACAAACGTTCTATCAACGTTAGTGGAATAATGTTTGTTCATCTTAACTTTGAGAGATCCTTGCCAGAACGTTAGCCAAAGTTCTGAGAACGTTCCGAGTTAGCTGAGAAAAGCCAAACCCACAAATTATAAGTTTTGAGAATATACACCTAAATATTATTCAAGCGTCTACCCATCTCCCCAAATTTAAGAAGGTTACATCAGTAGCCTTTTAATAGTGTTTTAATCTGGCATCCTGCGCACTGCAGGTCCGCTGTGTTTTAGCAAACATTCCCCGCAATAGAAGGCAACTGTTGTGGCAGGTTCACGGTGGTCCAATTGCGCCCCCTGGCGGCCATGCTTTATACTGCTCTTAATCAGACTGTTTACATGTAACACTTAAAGGGTTAGTTCACACAAAAATACAAATTGTCATTACTTACTCACCCTCAAGTTGTTCCAAACCTGTATGAGTTTCTTTCTTCTGTTGAACACCAAAATAGAATTTTTTAAAGAATGTTGGTAACCAGACAATTGACGGCACCCAATGACCTCCATAGGGAAAAAAATATGTCAATGGGTTCCGTCAACTGTTTGGTTACTAACATTCCTTAAAAGATCTTCTTTTGCATTCAACAGATGAAAGAAACTCGTACAGGTTTGGAACAACATGAGGGTGAGTAAATAATGACAGAATTTCTTTTTTTGGGTGAACTATCCCTTTAAACCTTGTTAAATAGGCCTATTATATCCACAGTTTAATACATGCAATTAATTGCAGTTACAGTAAAAAAAAAAAAAAAAAAAATTAATTGATGTGTATTTTGTGCATGTTCACTGGATAACATAGGCCTCAAGTCCTTAGGAAAAGCTTAACATTCCAGATTAAATATACAGAAATATTAATAAGCATTGCAATGTCCACTGAGCCACTGAAGCAAAGGGGTTTAGACTTTAAAGGGTTTACAGCAGTACTTTTTCCTTAAGTCTTGCTCAATAATAAGAACGCTGCTTTCTTATTAACACATAACAATAAAAAATTAAACCAAATTTCAGAAGAAAGGTACAAAAGCTGTCAGTGGGGCGGTACCCTTTCAAAAGGTAGGCTACACCTTTGTACCTAAAGAGTGCATATTAGTACCTCAAAGGAACATATTGGTTCCAAAAGTGTATATAGTAGTACCTAAATGGTACAGATTAGAACCTTTTTAAAAGGAACTGTCCATGTGACAGCTTTTGTACCATTATCTTCTGAGAGTGTTTGAAATAAGGGAATCAATATGCCATGTAAACAGTTAATGTTACAAATTAATTTGACAATTAATTTTGACACGCCAATCTTCCTAATGGACCTTTTAAAAGGGACATGTGTCTCAAAATAGCATATTTTCTCTTATTTTGTAAATATTCTGTAAATACTATGCAAAGCAGCATTGTGTGTCTATTTTTCCTTAGTGACCCTGCAGCTGACTAGTTCTCTTTATGTTTAGCCTTCTTCTTTCATCACTTTACTTCACTGGCAAACAAGATAAATCAGATTTATGTCAATGTGAAACAAAGGGTTGAAGTAATTAATCTGTTTCTGCCCTAAATATCTTGGTAAGGCGGTGGTCTGAGAGGTCATTAGTAGGTTTAATAGGTTTTATCACATATTTCTATTATTTAAGGATTTAAACCTGATGACATGAGACCTTTGTTGCTGGAGACAAAAATAGGTTTTGGGAAAAAATAAATTGTCTCTCTAATTTTTGTTTTGTTTTAGGTGAATACTAGTTTTGTTTTCGGGAAACAGTTACAACTCTCTCCCAGTTAACTTATATTCCTCAGGCTTTATTGGCAAACTTTCGAAACGTTAGGCTAGGCTATATGACAAAATTACGTGCGTAGCCTAATGCACAACATTTATCAAAAGTATAGCCTAAAGTTAAATTATCACTACACTAGAGTTATAAGGCAGGAAATACTGAATTGAATTGAATGCCTTTATTGTCATCGCATGAGACATACAACGAAATTTAATGTCTCTCATAAAAAACGAACTGTATTCGTCCACATTTCACACACACACACACACACACACGCACACCCACACACATAAAAAAAATCAGACGAGATAAATATTACCTTACCTTTTTATTAGACTCCATGGTGGCAGGTTAAAAAAGTTTTTAAACGTTATAGGATAAATATTTTCTGCTTTTCGTTGTGGTGGAAAACTGCAGTCCTAAAATCCACTTAAAAAAGCATATTATATTCGGCGCGAAGATATCATAATTTAATATCCATAATGTATCATCCCATTTGTCATTTTGAAAGAAGCCTATATTAGTCGAATTTATATTATTGTAATTTAGTCTGTCAGGTGTTTTCAGATAACTGCCATCAGTGGTGTAAAGCGCTTAATATAAATTCTCGAACACAGGCTCTGATTGGCTGTTGCTTGGTTACCTCTGTCCGTGTGGCAATGTGTACACAGGCATGTATGGAAATGAGCGCCCCGATTGGCTGCACGTATTCAATGGAGTGACGTAAATGCGTCGATTTTTCGTTGTAATCTGGACAATCCTGGGGGAGTGTGTTTCTAGATTTGCGCCAGAATGAACACACATGCCTTATCCAGATTTAATATGCATGTATAAAAATTTAAAAAACAGACCTTAGTTATAACTTGAGAATCCACATGAAACGTGTTAACGTTTATGCTATTCCCAATTTAAAGGATAAATATAATTATTTAAGTATTAATAAATACTATGCATATATACTGTATATATATATATATATAGAGAGAGAGAGAGAGAGAGAGAGAGCAATAAGTGGCGAGAAATTACTTAATTCCTTTATTATTATTTCTTTATATATTTATATATTATTTCTTTTTTTAGTTTCTTTTCATATAATTTTCATTTTATACATTTTTAAATCTATAATTATTTTAATTTATAATAATTTATAATACACTACTATGCTGATCGACTACACCATAACTGATAGATTAATTCATGCATCATAACTTAAAATAGGCATGAAAATAAATATCATGCCAAAACATTATGTTGATCTGACTTTTTGTCAGAGAGAAAGATTCAGCTTTCTATAATAAAATTAAATAATAATATAATTAAATTCATGAATAGATTTGATAATCTGGTAGTGCTGTTAGTTGTCATTGTTATTTTGTCCTGACACCATATCCTTAGCTTTTGTTCATCACAGTAGGAAAGAGTCCAGCAAAATTGTATGCAAAAGGAAAAAAAACCCTTCTCTTTCATTGTCTTCATTTCATAAGTAAGGATTTTTCCTCAAAAAGAAAGGAAAGTTTCTGTTGACTTTGGTTCCTCAGGATTAAATGCTCTTTGATAGGCATTGTAAACAATAACAGACAAACGATAGATCAAAGACAGGGTGGGTGTCTGTAGGTTGATATTGTTCAGTAAATCAAAGATATGTCTATGCCATATTCCCTCGAAAGTTATTTTCTTTTGTATATTGTAAGCAATTTGTCCAGATTGATTGTTTACAATTAGGGGGAAATATATCAGTGAGACTAAGATTCATTTAATACAGCGGAAAGTCTTGGCCCACACATGACAGAGCAGGTGAGCGTCTGAATCAGCTGTACTGCATGCAGTCCACTACACACTTATCTCTAGTCTATTTCTGAATATGAGACTTATCAATGAAAGCATTATTGTTTGCATGGCTATAATTGCCAACACCTTAGACATGACAGCAGTGAATCTGAGAAGGATGAAATGAAAAGGTCATCCATTCCTGCATAGTGAACGTAGGGTAGAGTGGGGGAAAACACCCCCCTTAAGGACTGTGTAACTTTTCTGTGAAACAAAAGTTAAATGTCTAAAATAGTTATCCTAGTTTTCAGTGATAATGACATAAATTATAAACCAAGTATGAAAAATATCCAGAGTTTTCATGTTATTAGATTTTTAACAAAAATTAAATTCGTACCAAGGGGGGTAAAATGCCCCCACTCTGACAAAGCAATTTGCTTTATATGTTTACAGCAAAATCAGAGTACAAGCATGTTTTAGCTTAAAATTAAAAAGACAAGCCAAAATAAATATGAAAATTTATTAATGAACCATGCTAGAAATCAACCTTTTTTTAAAAAAATATATATATATATTGTTAGCTGATGCTAACTGGCTGGCTAACTAACCAACTGGTGCTAATGTGAGGTAATTTTTAAATATAAAGTCCAAATATTTTTATTCAACCACCTAGTTAGATTACATTTGATGGAAAAACAAAGAATGTGATGTTCAGAACATGGTAACTACAGTAATTATGATAGTGGGAAGCAATGCCCCCTGGGGGCGTTTTACCCCACAGACTATGCTTGAAAAAAAATGATGTCATTCTGAAAATATAATTATATTTTCCTTAAATGACAAGTAATCCCTAACTACAGGCCTTGCTCTTCTCATATCATATATACCTGTGATGTTCTGCAAAACAACAAGCTTTAGAACACTTTTTTTCTTACTGGTAAAATATCACTTAACGTGAAATCCGTTTTCTCTCAGGTACGTCACCAGTGTAAGCTTTGCGGTCAAAATTTCTACATCACTCTGGTCAACGTAGTCCATAGCAACAACAAAAACGTATCTTGATTTTATCTAGTGGTTATTTTGGGAAAAACAGTAGGGGGGCGTTTTCCCCCACTCTACCCTACTGCAAACAGAGAACTATTGCAGTTTGTCAAATACTAAAATTCAAAGACATGATTCTAATTTTATAATACTGTGCATTTACCGAAATAGGATAGGACTGCACGCTAGTCATACTAAATATTGTTTTATTTGAAAACAAACACATTATGATAAAAAGTTTTTAAAAAGTGCTCTCAGGTAATTTAAAATGTGTCATGTGGTAACATCTAAATAAACTGTTCCATAATTATAATTTTATTGACTATTGACTAAATGAAGTGGCTTTAAGATAAAACCTGACTACATAAAGTTACACACCAACACAAGTATTTTTTAGAGGGTCAGTTCAGGTAGAATTAACGTCTTATGGTAACAATTACAGTGCAGTGTTAATGGTCACCATGCCATTTTCCTGTGAAGGATGAGTTTAAGGACATGATACTGTAATCCTCAGGTCATGTTACCTCTTGAGCTGAAACATGGCTGATGCAGTCTCTCTGACTCACCTTCGCATGACTGGAAATTCAATTCTCTCTCAGCTTTATGAGTGTTCATTTGCACGATTTTCTCACCTGAGCACAACAACAATCACAATAGCATTGTCCGATCACATGACTGTCTTATGTTTGAGTTGTGGCTTTAAAACAATTAAATACTACAAAACAGCAGGTAGGCTACACTGGATTTAAGAGACTTTATAGGGCTTTTCGTGCTATGCTTAACCCAAGGTAATCTGTATTTTTAAAGGGATAGTTCACCCAAAAAAGGAAATTTATCCCATGATTTACTCACCCTCAGGAAAAATCTAATTGTTAAACAGTGACAGAATCCGTGTTAAGAAACCATTTCATTCTCACCGTTATGGTGCAAAAAGCAACAATCTGAGCACAATCTGGATGGCAACGTCAACAATATACAATCCAATACGATTGTGGGTTTTGGAATTCTGGATTTTGGAATCTCTTAAGGACTGATGGATAGGGAACACTTGCCCTGGCGAGCCGGTCAGAACCCAGGAACTCACTTTACTGTAGCTTAGGTTTTATAGGATGCACACACACATATTACACTCCAACTTGGATTGGCATACATTTCTTCTTCACACAACACTTTGCTGCGTCATTTTATAAGGGCAACGAGTCTTAAAGGCGCCTTACACGCAAGTCGTTTATAAAGCCACCCCCAACTGTGTGTTCAGTTTGAATCTTGAGAAGGTTGCATGTGAGTTAATGACGCTGCAGTGGGTGTGTTGGGCTCCTCCCTATCATCTTCTGGGATGCGGGGTAGGGCCACAAGTCGGTTTACCGGCCACAGGTCTAGTATAAACCTTCCCTTGAACTTGGACGTCCACTGACCTCACTTGTGAGTCTTGACTGGGGTGCACTTGGACTACTCTTCCAATAGGCCAATGTGCTCTGGTCTGTTGGGGATCCATTATCATGAATACGGTGCCATTTCAGTCTGATCTGCAGGTTGGGTCACACTAGATAAACTGATGGTCTATCTACTGGAAGAAGGCGGACCTGGTGAAACATGCCTTGGATATCAGCACTGATGGCCAATGCACGCTCACGGAATCTGAGTAAGACCCCTAGGAGTGATAAACCCAAGGTGCGGCCAGCAAGGAGCGAATCATTCATACTGAGGCCATTAAACTGAAAGGAGAAATCAAAAACCACACGATTCTTTTCATTGTGGCGCACCATGTGGTGTGGAATAAACCATGATTTACCATCTCTTTCCCTTTCTTCTGGACTGAGTTTTCTGATAGCTCCTGACTGTACCAGTTTGTAGATTTCTGAGAAATAAGCTTCAGCTTGTTGCAGGTCTGGCAAGTTTTCTCTCAGTGCTTTTGAGACGTGGCTTGACTTCTTCCATTATGGATTATCTGTAGGGCAGGGTACTGGGCATACCTCAGCTGGTCATCATACTGACTTGGATGGCTGAAATCCATAGTCTTCTCCACTGAAGTGAGTCTGGGTGTAAGTGTTGATGTGGCCTTTGTATGGCTGTAAAGCCTTTGTTCGTCATTATGCTGATTCATATATTCTGACTTATCAAATGCAATTGGTGGAGAAGGGTCTGGCAAGTCTTCATCAATCACATGCCCTACATGGTGGGATGTAACTGATGAATGATTAGACTTGGTGTTAGGAGTAGATAAAGTCCTTTGCAGACTACAAGCTCTGCCTAAAGGCTGAATCAGCTCATCTTTGGCTGTCTCGATTAATTTAAGGTCAGCTTGAATGGCCAGCTGTGTTTTTGCGTAGTCTTGAATTCTCCTCAGAGATCCTTTGCAACTTTAGAGAGCTATCCTCTGATCGATCAATCTAGTAGCCATCACCCTCATCACCAAGGGGAAGGAAAACATTGGGTTCAGACTGTAGTTGTCTGCTTGGACATTGTGGTGATGACTGGCGGGAAGAGTTGGAAATGCGCTGTGGAGGATCTGGGAGGTCACGAAACTCATCCCTGACAGTTAGACTTTGAAGGAGGAGAAAAAAACAGGTAAACTGTGTGCTCTTTTAAGTTTTGCAGCAGATACTCCAATGTATCTGATAAAGAGTAATCATCATCAGATGACTCCACTGCTTGCACTCTCGTACTGACTGGTGACGCTGATTTTTTTAAGAAATCCAACTCACAATCTTGTAAGTATAGGCCGGATGATTTGGGCGAACCAATGGGTTTACTGGTTCAGAACTGGCTGGCATCTTAATCCAGGGAAGTGATCCTTCGGCTCGAAGGAACAATTGTAGGTTTTGGAATTGGAAATTTTGAATTGGAAACTTTAGGACTGCTGGACAGGGAACACTTGCCCAGACGGGCCGGTCTCAGGAACTCATTCAACCACATTTCTTTACTTTGATTACTTTACTGTAGCTTAGAAGCATGGAATATGTTTGTGGTTTTATAGGATGCACTCACACATATTACACTCCATTTTGGATCAGCTCGCATTTCTTCTTCACACAGCACTTTGCTGTTTCATTTTAAAAGGGCAACAAGTCTTAAAGGGGCCATACATGCAAGCCGTTTATACAAATGTATACAGCGATATACCTGCCGTTAGCAGGTCACATGCTATCCCAGCTTACAAAATTATGTTATAAGAAGGTTTTGCTAATGTTCCCATTATGTTATGAAAACGGTATAGAAAAATTAAGGGATTGTTCTATTTTATCACTTTGCAAACATCATGGGAATGTTAATTTTGAATGTTCTCTGAACATTTAGAAACAAGTAGTAGTCTATGCATTAATATTGTAAAAAGCATAGGGTTAGGCCTAGGGTTCCATGAATTATGTATAAATAAAGTATGTGCCAACATTTTGAGAAAGTTATTAAAGACCAGGTAAAGGACCAGAGCAAACGTTCTATTAAGATTACTGGAAGAACATTTGTTCATAACTTTGTGAGAGCCTTGCTAGAACATTAGCCAAAGCCATCTACATGTCATCATTAGGATCTGTCATTCAGAAACATGGCTTTTCCTATCACTGCTATGCTGATGACACTCAACTCTACTTCTCATTTCAACCAGATGATCCTACAGTTGGTGTTCGTATTGCAGCCTGCCTGACAGACATTTCTAGCTGGATGAAGGACCATCACCTTCCACTCAACCTTGCTAAGACAACTGCTTGTGGTCTCAACCAACCCAGCACTTTATCACAATTTCTCCATTCAGTTAGGTTCAACCATAAGTCCTTCCAGGACAGCCAGGAACCTTGGAGTTGTGATTGATGATCAGTTAAACTTCACTGACCATATTACTGCAACAGCCCGGTCCGGCAGATTTGCTTTATACAACATTAGAAAGATTAGACCCTTCCTATCAGAGCAGGCCACACAACTTCTGATCCAACCTCTTGTTCTCTCCAGACTGGACTACTGTAATGCTCTTCTAGCGGGCCTTCAGGCATGCACTATCAAACCCTTGCAACTGATCCAGAATGCAGTAGCGAGGGTGGTCTTCAACGAGCCGAAGAAAGCGCACGTCACACCTCTCTTCATCAGTTTGCACTGGCTGCTAATAGCCGCTCGCATTAAATTCAAGGCACTGGTGTTTGCCTACAAAGCAACCACAGGCGCTGCACCAATATACCTAAACTCGCTTGTTCAGACTTACGCACCCTCCAGAAGCTTGCGTTCTGCAAGTGAACGACGCCTCGTAGTGCCATCCCAAAGAGGCACGAAATCACTCTCACGGACCTTTTCCTGGACCGTTCCCACCTGGTGGAACGACCTGCCTATCTCAATTCGAGCAGCCGACTCTGTAGCCATTTTCAAAATCTAAAGACACATCTTTTCCAGCAGCACCTGACCAATTAAGACTAGCGCTTAACTAATTTAACTATTCTATTCGTTTTTCTGTTTATTTATAAAAAAAAAAACCCTATGTGTACTGCGCTAGACTAACTGAGACTTGTTACAGCACTTGCATGCTGTTGCCCTTATTTGTAAGTCGCTTTGGATAAAAGCGTCTGCTAAATGATTAAATGTAAATGTAAATGTAAGAATGTTCTGAGAATGTTCCCTGATGTTTGTCCAATCCATTATATTGGCATTGGAAATATGCATATTAGAGCATGAACATTGGGGATTGTGAATGCAGTGTGAAACCTTGAAACTTAATTTCTAATCCAAGTAAATATTTAAGTGTGAAATATGGAAAAAGATAACCTAAACACAGGGTTAAACTTAAGAATGAAAAAGCCCTTATGAGTATTTTTATATTGTAAGGTCTTGCAACTCAAATTATTATAAGCGATATTTTAGTTTCAAAGACCCCTTTGAAATATTGTGAATCTAATATGGGTACCATGCATTGGTTTTGGGCCAGTCAGTTCACAAAGTTCAAAAGGAGACAGTCGTTGTCTGAGCAAGGCTGATCAAGCAAGCATCCACACCACCATCTCTTTGTGTCCTCATCTCAGTGATTTTCATTATCTGCACTGACACTGTCATTGAGGCTCATGGCACTGAATGAAAGAGCACCTTCTTGTGGATTAAATGGAAACTTTTACACTAACAGTGATGGAACATTATGACTCAGGCTAATGGAGAGGCCCATTCCAACTATATTGGTGAGGAGCCTTGTTCCCCCATGAGTAGTGCTGTGCCCTTTTTTTCCAAGTGGTCCAATTAGAGACATGTCTTGTCTGCCCTCAGAAATCTAGAGAAAAAAAGCAGATAATGAGCCCTTTACAAAGCATTCACTCGGAGCCTGTGGACAACAAAGCACAGAAAACCCTGTTCAATAGGCAGAAATCCCACTGCTGCCACAACTTTGTATATCTGTCTTGGTGGCCTGGATCAACTGCGAGGGCCCAAAAGTAAGTCTAAAATGAAAGTGCTTCTTGTGTTGGACTTTAAACTGAAGGATTTGGATTAGGGTTAAAATCATTAATCCTTTTGAATATAGGATTACAGTAAATATCATATCAGTAGAGTCTTAAAAATAAACTGCATCATGCACCAAAAGTGTTAATAAAGTAATCTATTAAGTTAAAATATATAAAAAGATAAATGGAATGCAATGTAAGTCACTTTGAATTAAATAAACTGCCAAATGCATAAAAAAGTAAAATAATGTCAAAAATATTATACAATTTTAGCAACTTTTCATATGCATATTTGACATTTTGGTCACAATTCTTTGATTATACTATACGCTATTAAGAGTCCACATGGGAAGAGAAATACAAATCATCCCACACAAGGCATATGAGTTTGAATTGAAGGAGAATAATGACACAACTAGAATGAGTAGTCAGTAGTTGAATATACTGTATTATTAAGACAATTATTTTACATCAGTCTTTACACTTAATGTATCAATTCAATGTATGCAATATTTCAGATTAAGGAGCAGGTCGCATATAGGGATAAATATCGCAAAAACTAAAATGAAAGCACTTAAAGGCAAACTAAAAGACATATGAGAGGAAGAAGTGCATTTTCGTTGCATAATTGAAACGAAATGTTAAGTAAAAGTTCTTCCTTCTGTTTTTTTCTTTCCTGGGTGGGGCCCTTTCTAGATGCGACTGATTTGACGGAGGAAGTACGCAACAAGGGACAAATATCCATCTATTGTTACAGATGGGAGTCTCTCCGGTCTAGTCACTGAGCTTCAGTGTCTTATTTATGAGGAATAATATTTTGTATAAGAACCCTGCTGAGGGGAGGGGAGGGAATGGAGAACAAAGCGTCAAAAAAAATGGACTCAGAGATGCCTGGACTCCCCACGAGCCTGGGGAATAACTGGTGGCAACAAGGCAATGTTTTTCTTCCTCTTGGTAAGCACAAATGCAAAAATAAACTCTGTAATTCACATTATAATAGACTAAACAAGTCTTCCTGACTAACTTAGTCACAACAAAAAGACAGTGTTTTTCAAAATGTTCAGACCCAAATAAGTAATGATTCTTATTTAGCAATGGGATGAGCTGTGTAATGCTGACCTCTAGTGAACTAGAATGTGTAACTGCTAAGAAATGTTTTTGATTGAGTAGTCAGTAGAGATTTGTTAAAGGTCAAAAATTCCTTTTTTCATCGCAAAATAAAACAGCAGTCTTTAAACGATGACTCAATTCTCAGGTTCTAATAACTTAAATAGAGAAGTATTTATAGAAATCAAGTATTGTGTCATAAGAACGGTAATGGCATGACTGCTTTAAAATCTTCTAAAACAGAACTTCCCTTTTTGTGCAATAATGTAATTTTGTTTTCTGCTTTGTATCTCTGTACTTTGTATACTACTGAATTTGTCATTGTTTCTTGTGTAACCAAAGCCACTTGAAATGTAGTCACTGACCCAAAACAAAACTAATATGTGCTTTGTTCAAGAGCACACTCATTGAATGTGACTCAAGCATGTATATTCCTTGCAGATTATACTTTTTACTCAGATTATACAAGAATACTTTTTGTGTGCAAAAACAAACAAAAATAATGACTTTATTCAAAAATTTTGTGCTAGCCTGTGCCTGTCTCTGGAAATTATTGAATAAAGTAATTGTTTTTGCACACAAAAAGTATTCTCGTCACTTCATAAAATTAAGGTTGAACCACTAGAGTCACATGGACTATTTTAACGATGTTTTAATACCTTTCTGGACCTTGAAAGTGTTAATTAAATAGCTGTCTATGGAGGGGCCTGAGACAGTGGCGAAGCTACGGGTTGCTTGTAGCCCACCCAAAACATAGTTGGTAATTTTCCTAAAAGATATATTAAATAATTTATAATAAACGTCTTATCACACTATATTTATTTAGTTAAAAGAATGATTAAATGCAGTTTTCAATAGTCAATCGCAGGGGGTTTCTTATAGTTCCCCCTCTCCCTATAGGTGCATTTCACACGCTTGTAATAATGAAAATTTATGCTGCTTTCACGCCACCTCGTAATCAGAATCTTGAGATGACAACACGTGACGTTGTATCCGGAGCTGTTCACGTCCTCGAACTGGGGATTATGCGTTTTTTTCATAAATCGTTACAATTGGTCACCCTTTAAGCCGCGTGTCCACCAAAGCGTTTTTAGCCGGTGTTGTGCCGAAATTCGACTGCCTGCCAGAATCCGACTACCCTCCGCGTGCACGCGCATGGCGTCATTTGTTGACATCGGTGCAGCCAATGAATTTAATGTTTGTGTTGCACTTTCATTTTCATTTAATTTTATTTATTTTATGTAGTTATTGCGTCCTTATGCTGATAAACATTGTTTGTTCAATGTCTTGAGAACATACTAAATTGTTTTGTATTTTTGAAATTCAATTAAAAAAAAATTACGAATAACATAAATAAATAAAGTTCCGCACTGTTTGCTCTTCGCTTTTTGTAACCAAATCGTTTCCTCCCAAGTTACACCACGACAAACTTTCAAATCTTCTAATTTTTTGATAAACAAACGTAATCTTGTAAGTAATTATTTGGCTGTAAATAACAGGAAACATGTGTAGGCCTATATCCAATATAAGTAAAATAACTGAACACAGTGAAGAAACGTCATCTTTAAAACTTGAGTAATGGGTCTATAGTATTTCATGTGATATGTTTGTTATACACATTAAAATAAATTTGATACATTAAATTGATCATAAGTGACAGCTGTTACATTAGCATTCTCAAAAAAAAAACATTCACAAAAAGAGAAATGTTTATTTCTATTCAAAGAACCATGGAAGACAAATGTAATACGGTTTCCACAAATGACACGCATGCTCAGCTCATTAGCTCATCGGTTCTCAGTATCGAACGTGTCCGAAAGAAACGGTTCTCAGTTCGGATTCGAGAACTGTTAACTGGAGAACCGCTGTACGTTCGGTAGTACACGCGCATGTTCAGTATCAGCTGCTCGTGAGTTCTCATCAGTTCTCTTTCAGCACATGTCTCAGTTCAGTGAACTGTTGGAGTTACTAGAGTAACATATATTTAAGGATATTGGTTTATTTCTAGTCGGAGGGGCTGTCACTCATGTCAGAAAGTTAGTAACTTTAGTAACTTGTGGATCAGCGCTGACTCGAGACGCGAACTGTTTAGAACGATTCAGTCCGATTTGGTGAACTGGTTCGACCGGTTCACTAAAAAGAACCGGTTAAAAAGAACGATTCGTTCACGAACCGGACATCACTAACGCTCAGCGCTAGAGAGTGAAATACTCGCTCAGCACCTCGTTATCTAAAAACGCTGCGCTCCCGTTGAAAACCATAGTACGAAGGTAAATTGATGCCATAAAAAATCGCATGCGCAGGGTAAGATTTGTGAAAGTGTACATAAGATTGCAAGCGTAAATTAAATTTGCATGCACAAGAGAAGCTTTGTAAAGGTGTAAATCGTCTTTCAAGTGTAAGAAAAAAATATTTGCAGCATTTTACTGTTATTCGTAAGTGTAATTCATGTATTGTGAAACTGCAGCTTCATGTTAACCCAAAATAATCTGTATTCTTCTGACTTCCATTTTCCGTGCTTACACTTTTGACACGTTTCTTTTGCAGCAGAGTCAGGAACTGCAAAATAGATTGACCGTGTAAAACCAACCTTTGTGTAAAAAATGACTTGTGTACGTAGGGCAAAAAAAGGTCCCCAATAGAAACCGATTTGTACAGTTTCGTCTTTCTTTTAGCTGCGCTTACAGTTTTAGCACGATTCTCTCACTCACTGAGTTTTGCAAGCGCGAGGAGGAAGGCGGGTCCACCTTCTTCTGTAGCCAATCAAATGAGCTGCTCGCTGACTCTCGATTTACTCTTATCTGATTGGTTCAATAAACACCCCAGACGCCAGAACACATCTTTATCTTCATTTGGCTCAGCATCGTTCTCGCTGCCGAAATTGTACTTTTAATGCACACATATATGTTAATAAATAAATAAATAGAGTATGATTGCTTAATAAGCTGTGCTCCATTAGGCTGACTATATGTGTTCATCCTGAATTCCGAGCTGGTGTGTTAAGAAAGAAAATGAATTTTCATTTTCAATGAATGAAAGAAAAAATATTCAGTGCATGTATCCTTCTCATCATCATCATCATCATCATCCTGCCATGATATTAGTTTGTAATCTTGATACTGCTAAAAGTATAGTATCTGCACTACTGCATGCATAATTTTACCTGTCTACTGATCAAGGGCGATTCCAGAATTATTATTATTATTAGTATTAGTAGTATTTTATTAAAATCAGTTAATAATAATAGTTTTTCCTTTAACATGTATTTTAAGGGCATCTCTAAATTATGCACCATTTATAATCTGTAATACCATCGTTTAACCTCTAGATGGCTGTATATCCCTATATATAAACATATCAACATGGCTGTGTATTCCGTTTGCTGGGTTTTGATTCAGACATAATTAGTTAGTTTGCATTTGATTTGGATATGTATATTTAGACATTATGAAAGACTACTCTTTGTCAAAGTTGAGTTTTTATATTGATTTGAAGTATCAGTTTTGTATTAGCCTACAGTCAAATCTGGACACAGAGAAAGCATTTTGTTATTCATACTAGCTACATATATTACCTTGATCAGTCACACTATAGTAATCAGAATCAATATTGACAGTGCGACCAGGACGATATTTCAAAATATATAATTGAGTGTTAAATACCATGAAATGTGGTCTGAAAAAGTCAGAATGGTATTATTACATGGGTATTAAAGAATTGGTATTAAATGTTTTGATTGTAAAGTTTAACATCAGCTCAGTGGTGTAAGCAGATTATATAATATATAAAATTTCAATGCAATTCCAAACCAATCCAATAACGACACCAGCTCGAAATTCAGGATGAACACATATAGTCAGCCTAATGGTGCACAACTTATTAAGCAATCGTGCTTTTATTTATTTATTTATTTATTAACATGTATGTGTGCATTAAAAGTACAATTTCGGCAGCGAGAACGATGCTGAGCCAAATGAAGATAAAGATGTGTTCTGGCGTCTGGGGTGTTTATTGAACCAATCAGATAAGAGTAAATCGAGAGTCAGCGAGCAGCTCATTTGATTGGCTACAGAAGAAGGTTGACCCGCCTTCCTCCTCGCGCTTGCAAAACTCAGTGAGTGAGAGAATCGTGCTAAAACTGTAAGCGCAGCTAAAAGAAAGACGAAACTGTACGAATCGGTTTCTTTCGGGAACTTTTTTGCCTTACGCACACAACAAGTCATTTAGAGATTTGCAACAGTTTATTTTTTTTACACAAAGGTTGGTTTTACACGGTCAATCTATTTTGCAGTTCCTGACTGTTGTTTTCGCTTGCAAATCGATGTTCATATGTGTGCAATGATTTTGGCCGTATCTTGGCGAAAGAAACGTGTCAAAAGTGTAAGCACGGAAAATGGAAGTCAGAAGAATACAGATCATATTTATTTTGCGTTAACATGAAGCTGCAGTTTCACAATACATGAATTACACTTACGAATAACAGTAAAATGCTGCAAATATTTTTTTCTTACACTTGAAAGGCGATTTACACCTTTACAAAGCTTCTCTTGTGCATGCAAATTTATTTTACGCTTGCAATCTTATGTACACTTTCACAAATCTTACCCTGGCATGCGATTCTTTATGGCATCAATTTACCTTCATACTATTGAATACGCCAGCCAGCCGCGTGAAAAAACGCTTTGGTGGACACACGGCCTTAATGACGGACAAAGCATGCATCTCTGACATGAATTCTCCTAAATTCGCTGTTCAAAAACCTCAAAACTCCATTTTAACTTGATTTTGGTAAAATATGACACGTGCAAGTGTCTGACCATATATACATTTATTCATTAATGTAGGTTATTTCTTATTTGCTCTTTTGTAACGTTAAACTTGAAACTGTGCTGCGTTTATTTCTGAAAATTTGGCATGCCGTTTTCATACTATATACGATTTGCCCACCCTGTTTTGTGACGGCCCACCCGTCTGAACATTTCTGGCCTCGCCCCTGGCCGGAGAGCTCTCGGATTCCATCAAAAAAAAGAATTGTGTGAACTGTCCCTTTAAGAGTGTTTGACCAATAGGATTTTAGCAGAGGTTGACAATGTGAAATGACGCTGGCTACCAACCGCACATAGAAACATCTGAGGAATGGGGTGTTATAAACTGTATGTATATGGTTATCTGTTGGAAGCTGCTTCGACAAACTTAAGAAAGTCACAGACAGCACATCAAATCAAATCTACCTCAAATCAATTATCAGCGTGGGGATGTCTCCGTCTCCCACAAATATTTACAAGATTCTGGTAAGATTGCAGTTCGTGTTCTGTTAATCTGGGCGTCGAAAACAAATGTGAATATACAGCAGTATCACTGGGCTATTAGCCAACACAATGTCAAAACGAGCAATACAGGTTTGGCAAATCAACTAAATAATTAAATATGTAGCCCTTTTGTAAATCCACTAAAAGTAAAATACCTGCTAAATTGTATTGTTGTGTTTTAGCATTAATTATTAGTAACGTTAGGCCTATAACCTATAACATGAGTATGATAACTGGAATTCTACAAATGACACAGTGGTCTGGGCTAAAAGTCATTATTATGGCATCTGAAACCTCCTACAGGTCTGATAATGAACTATATTTAATTATGTTCCCTTATTCAATTGTAAAATCTTTTTAATGAGGAACATATTGAGTGCACCAAGCAATGTATATGCCTGAGCACCATTCATTAGAACAGACTTTTAAACAGCTGTCTGTTGTTACAAACTTAAATAACATAATGACTTCTGAACTTATAGGAACTATCTGAGATGTAAAATCTTGACAGGAACTTACTGTCGTTCTGTCTCTTTGTATATGCCATAGCTATAGGCTACCAGTGGAGTGCAGTGCTGTTCTGAAATGAGAAGGCAATGTTTTTCTTTGTTTGTTTGTTTTTTCCCAAAATATAAATTAATGGTCCAGTTGACACTTTTTTTCCTTTTTTTTTTTTAATTTCTATTTTTTTGCATTAACATTTATTTATTGTAATTTATTGTAACAATTAATTATTGTTCTATTTATTAAAACGAAGTATATTTATCATCATTTGTACCTTACAATATACAAAACAATCACCCTACCAACATGATGAATGCTACAACAATACACTATATTAATCTGTTACATTTCAATATAGCTAACTGGTAGTAAGAACTAAGGTGATGATGGGAGATCCATTTGCAAAATATACTGTAGGTGTTTGAGTAGAATGAATATATCTACATATTCTTTACATATTTTCTTATATGTTATTACAGTTCTTGTTGCTGTCCTCCTTGATGGCTTTGCAAGCGGATTACTCTGGTGGGTTCCCTAATTTTCTTTTCCTTTCACTAATTGCATCATTTTTGTGAAATATGTGTATACAAGCTTCCGTGTCCATGTTACATTTATTGTATGTTTTGATTATATATTAAGTGTAGCAATCAGTGGGAGATAATCATCGCTAAAATCACTTGTGGCTCTCATAAAAGATTACTCCAAATCAGTATACTCACAGTCACATAAGCAATGTATATTTTTTTCTTCTCTCTCTCTCTCTCTCTCTCTCTCTCTCTCTCTCTCTCTCTCTCTCTCTCGCTTTACACAGGGCATCACAGTTTGATCATATATGTGATGTTTGCTCCCAGACAAGGACATTTGCCAAAATACTTGTCATATGGCATGCTTGATGATTACAGAGTATTTACTTATAACAGCACCTCTGATGTTTTTTCACATCCCTTTGGCCAACTGGAATCTTTTTCTACTGTCTGGAGAGATCTTAGGGATTGCACAAACTTCAAAACTGGCTATTTCAACCTGTTTTCTAGAAATGCAAACTTAACCCTGGGGCTGAAAGGTAGGCTTTGATATCTTATTTTGGTTCTACAACTCCACTAGAACTATAAACCAAAACAGAGTGTCTGTTTACACTAAATGCAAATTGCCTGCCTTGTTGGCAGAGGCTATTTAAAATTACGGAAGATGCTGAATTGTTAACAGTAACAACAGTGTAGGGGTAAGGCGCGTGGCAGCAAGTTTTGGCACAAATCTACCTGTTTTTATATCTGCCTTTTGCTGAACTCACTCTACTCCCTTTTCCCATCACATGTCGAAAAGGCATTTATTTTCCATAAAAATTAAGAAAATATTCGAAAAGTGGAAATAAAGTGTCTAACGTGTGTTTAATAATAAAGTGTTTAGGGTTATAGGTCGGTCTAGGGAGGGCTGTATAGTCCTAATAGGGCAGCATCCATTTAATAATTTTAATAGGTTTATAATAATTTACACTCTGTTATTATTGCATACCTTTAATGGACAATAACACTGAGGTGCAAATAGTATCTGCCACTATTTATAAGTATAAATAGCATAACTACACTTGTTGTAAAGAAAATACTGCTATTTTTACATAGTGTACATAGCATATCGCTAAGAAAACACTGCTATTTTCACTTGTAAAGAGTGTAAATAGAATCTATTGCTACTTGCACTTAGTGTAAATAAAATCTATTGCTATTTGTACTTAGTGTAAGTAGAATCTAATGCTATACTTGCACTTAGTGTAAATAAAATCTATTGCTATTTGTACTTAGTGTAAATAAAATCTATTGCTATTTGTACTTAGTGTAAGTAGAATCTATTGCTATACTTGCACTTAGTGTAAATAGAATCTATTGCTGCTTGCACTTAGTGTAAATAAAATCTATTGCTATTTGTACTTAGTGTAAGTAGAATCTATTGCTATTTATATTTAGTGTAAATAGAATATATTGCTATTTAAACTGTGCAAATAGCAGCTATCACTAATAAAATATGCTATTTACACTTACAGCACAAAAAGCCGCTGCCAAAACAAAATATATAAAATCTTATTATACTAAATAATATTAATATTATACAAAGTTTGACTAATGTGATTTTGTGTTCTAATATCTGTATTGTATGAAGATGTTTTAATTAATAAATAAGCAATTTGACTTATTTCTTGTCTTTATTTATTTTGTAGTAATAATAAAATGACAAAATAATGATTATAAGGAAGAATATGGCACATAAATGTATACTGAAGAAGGATTTTCACACTACGATTGTACAAACAAAATCAAAATAACTAAACTCCATCACTTGTTTATTCATGAAACAAAGGAAAAGTGTTTTGAGTGACAATCCAATCCAGAATAGTCATTAGCTTAAACACTTTTTAGTTGGGTTTGTTTGCAGAAATTAAATGAAATAACTGTGTTTTGGCTCACAGTATATAGAAGAATTATGAAGCCCAGTGGTTTCCAATGTATTGAGTATTAGCAGATGGATATCAGCTTCTGAACACAGAGCTGTAGATTTAAAAACGGCAAATATTACATTAATCTGGGACTGTGTAATGAGCATTGCTTTCAGTATCACAATATCTTTTGTTTGCCATTTTAATATTTTCAATATTTCAATATTCTACAATATTATTCTACAAGCGAGTCAGTTCTCCATTATAGTGCATAATGTATAATGTAATATTGCGCTGTAGGAACGAAAACGTTTTCTAAAAATGGTTCCAATGATGATTTTGTACTTTCAGGTCCACTCCTACAGTTAATGTATGGCTGTCAACTGAGAGATAATGGGACATCAAGTGGACTATATCATTTTTCAGTCAATGGAGAATATAGTCTCTCTATGGACATGGACAGCCCTCAGTGGCACTCATATTTGCCACAAGATTTGGATATTAAGAACATTCTAGACAGGTTTGAGCTCTGGAATCACAATAATCTCATATACATTCATCGTGACTGTGTTCCTCGACTCAAGAAGTTCTACAAACACAGTAGAACAATACTTCACCAGCAAGGCAAGTGTGTTAGTGTATGTTTAAATGTATCCAGTGTTGTTGTTTATATGTTTTCTGGCATCCAACAAGGTTATATCCATGTTGTTAAACCAGTTTTACATTTAACAAGAACATATTGTGCTCAGCTTATTGTATTTTTAGTTTATCTTGCTGATTGAGTTTGTTTGTCTGTGCTTACAGTTCGCCCTGTAGCTGTGATCAGGCACCAGCGTGCTGGTTCTCTCAACTGTGTGGTGACAGGGTTCTACCCTAAAGATATCGCTGTGGAGTGGATAGTTGATGGACAGCCAGCCTTAGATGGGATATCAACAGGCCTCCTGCCAAATCATGACCAAACATACCAGATTCAGATGACAATTGTGTTATCTGATGCTATACACAACTACTCCTGTCAAATAAAGCACAGCAGTCTTCAAGAACCGATGGTTCTTACATGGGGTAAGAATAGATCACAAACATTCCTTTATAAAACACTAATTAAATTTTTTTTTTTTAATAAAGTAATCGGTTGCACTTTATTTTACAGTACATGCACTTACGTGTATAGAGTATACAGTGCATCCGGAAAGTATTCACAGCGCTTCACTTTTTCCACATTTTGTTATGTTACAGCCTTATTTAAAATGGATTCAATTAATTATTTTCCTCAAATTTCTACAATCAATACCCCATAATGACAACGTGAAATAAGTTTGTTTGAAATTTTTGCAAATTTATTAAAAATAAAAAACGAAAAAAATCAGCCTTTGCCATGACACTCAAAATTGAGCTCAGGTGCATCCGGTTTCCATTGATCATCCTTGAGATGTTTGGATGTTTGAACTTGATTGGAGTCCACCTGTGGTAAATTCAGTTGATTAGACATGATTTGGAAAGGCATACACCTCTCTATATAAGGTCCCACAGTTAACAGTGCATGCCAGAGCACAAACCAAGCCATGAAGTCCCAGGAATTTTTGGCACCCTGCCAAATCCAGGACAGGATTGTATCGAGGCACAGATCTGGGGAAGGGTACAGAAAAATTTCTGCAGCATTTTAGGTCCAAATGAGCACAGTCCACACTCCATCATCTGTAAATGGAAGAAGTTTGGAACCACCAGGACTCTTCCTAGAGCTGGCCTCCTGGCCAAACTGAGCGATCGGGGGAGAAGGGCCTTAGTCAGGGAGGTGACCAAGAACCCAATGGTCACTCTGACAGATTTCCAGCGTTTCTCTGTAGAGAGAGGAGAACCTTCCAGAAGAACAACCATCTCTGCAGCACTCCACCAATCAGGCCTATATGGTAGAGTGGCCAGACGGAAGCCACTCCTCAGTAAAAGGCACATGACAGCCTGCCTGGAGTTTGCCAAAAGGCACCTGAAGGACTCTCAGACCATGAGAAACAAAATTCTCTGGTATGATGAAACAAAGATTGAACTCTTTGGCCTAAATGGCAAGCGTCATGTCTGGAGGAAACCAGGCACCACTCATCACCTGGCCAATACCATCCCTACAGTGAAGCATGGTGGTGGCAGCATCATGCTGTGGGGATGTTTTTCAGCGGCAGAAACTGGGAGACTAGTCAGGACTGAGGGAAAGATGAACGCAGCAATGTACAGAGACATCCTTGATGAAAACCTGCTCCAGAGCACTTTGGACCTCAGACTGGGGCGATGGTTCATCTTTCAATAGGACAACGACCCTAAGCACACAGCCAAGATAACAAAGGAGTGGCTACGGGACAACTCTGTGAAATGTCTTTGAGTGGCCCAGCTAGAGCCCAGACCCAGACAAAATGGCTGTGCACCGACGCTCCCCATCCAACCTGATGGAGCTTGAGAGATCCTGCAAAGAAGAATGGGAGAAACTGCCCAAAAATAGGTGTGCCAAGCTTGTAGCATCATACTCAAAAAGACTTGAGGCTGTAATTGGTGCCTAAGGAGCTTCAACAAAGTATTGAGCAAAGGCTGTGAATACTTATGTGATTTTTTTTTTTTTTTTCATTTTGTTATTTTTTTATAAATTTGCAAAGATTTCAAACAAACTTCTTTCACGTTGTCATTATGGGGTATTGTTTGTAGAATTTTGAGGAAATAAGAAATAAGGCTGTAACTTAACAAAACGTGGAAAAAGTGAAGCGCTGTGAAAACTTTCCAGATGTACTGTACCTAAGCAGTGGCCAATATAGGTAGTGGGTTAAGGTTAGGTTTAGGGGTAGGGGTATGTTCAGGGTTAGTACCTAGTAATTACCCAGTTATTATAATTACTATAATAAGTACATCGTTTGTACATGCGGAAGAGGTCTGTAAAATAAAGTGCTACTAAGTGATTAAGCAACTCATTATGACATGAATGACTTAATCTTTTTGTTGCTTTCCCTCATAAACAGATGGTTCCTCAAGTATGACTGATGAAAACAAACTGCACATTGGTTTAATTGCAGGACTTGTTGCAGTGTTTACATTAATAATAGTTCTTATGTGTCTTACATTGAAGCATGTCATTTGGAAAAAAACTGTATTTGTAATATAATTGCACATTTTATTTAAATTATATTTTTATATTATTATATATTATTTTCGAAACTTTATGGGCCCTATCATACACCCGCAATGCGGCGCCAGACAAGACGCAAGTGTTTTTTTGCTAGTTTCAGCCCGACGCAGTTATCATTTTCACGTCCAGCGCCACGTTGTTTAAATAGCAAATGCACTCGCTCCCATCTGTTCGCCCATGGGCGTGCTGGTCTGAAAACGAGGTGTGTTCAGGCGCATTGTTGGCGCGTTGCTATTTTAAGGCAACTGAAAACGACTGCAGCATTGACCAACAAAAACCTGGTCTAAAGTCAATAGCGCAGTATTTTTTGTGTTATTTAAAGGGCGCGTTAGTAATGTGCGCCTATAGGCGGGTGCACAACGCACGTACACTCTGCTTATTACATAATAAGCAACAACACACAAACATTTTTAAATATATTCCTGCTCTCAAATTCCGCCATGTAATTAGCTAATCCGCTATGGCGCAAGCGCAACTGGCTTTTAAAGGGAATGGGAGATGAGACTCTGATTGGTTTATTGCAAGTTACGCCCCAACAGACCCATGACTCATTAAGAGAATAGGGACACCTCTTTTAGACAATGCGCCGGGGGCGCCGACCATTCTTCCTGTTGTTAAACTAGCAAAAGTGGATTCGGACACACCCTAAGTGCACTTGCGCTGTGCGCTTTAGACCATGCGCTTAGATCCTTAAAATAGGGCCCTATAAGTCACTGTCATCCTTAAGGCAATTTTCTGCTTACTATAATAAATCTGCTATAAAACAACAAGAAATTTATATGATAAACTTTATTTCTATTTATACATTTATTTTTATTTATTTATTATAGGGTTTTGTTATATTAAATTGAGTGTCATTCTATGTTATATGAGATTAATGTTGCCTGTCTTTACACTTCCTTTAAATTTCAATAAATAAATAAATAAAACGTATTATCTAGAATTGTTTTGAATTGTACGTTAATCATTGATTTTACATAATTTTCTTCTTTGAGACAAATTATCCAATAAATTAAGATTAAGATAGTTTAAGATTTAATTTAAGACTTATATTACATTTTTATACTGTATGTTTTATTAGAGTATCTTCTGTCTCTGACTGGATTACACAGCAAAGTTTGTTCCATTAACTGCAGCGTCACTACTCCTGCACATTAGAGAGCATGAAAGGGTTTGGATCATGTGATTTGAGATCATCTGGGATAAAAAAGTGAACATCAACTGATGTGTGACACTAAGCACTGATCATGTTTCAACCAAAGACCACTCAGACTACAGCCACAGAATTGAACCATATTGCATGGAAATATTATGATAACAGACTGGGCTGGGAGTATTATTTGAGAGCTATAAAGTACATGCAGTCCCATCTAATAATCTGATTAAACCTCAAGCACCACTTCCGTCCAGACCACTTCAGCTCACTCAACACAGATGAAAAGGGAAACCCTGCCTTCTCTGCTGAGTTAAAACACTACAACTGTTCAATTGTGTCTGTGGAAAAATTAGTATACTTTTATGCATCAGTTTTGGCAAGTGTATGTGCTATACAAACCATTAGCACATACATGGTAGAAATATTTTGTGCGAACAGTTTTGAAACAAAACGTATAATTTAATTAGCTTTTAATGAAAATGTATAGGATGCTGAAAATGAGACTTACCCGTTTGCTGCTATCACTCTGCCCCACCAGGCTGGTGGTCTCACTAGGTTTGGCCTTGTCTGTGGTGGTCATGCTGACGAGAGAAAGACAGAATCAGAAGCACAGAATGAGAGACAGTTGTCTGCTCCTCCTCTACAAAGGAAAACACAAGCCACTACCCACATCTCATTCATCACATAGATGAAAACACCCCAGTTACACACTTATCATCACCTGACGCCTCATTCATTAACTGAGCAAATATCCATATCATCAGCCTTTGAAGACTATTTTCACACATAGCACTGGAAAGGCACACTGATTGTTCAGACTCACATTACAGATTATCACTATACACATACAGTACTGTCTATGCAATCAAGCCACCAATAGATTCTACTTGTGGCTTATTCTGATCACAGGTTACAATGACAAAAAATTCTCTCAATGTACACTACCATTCAAAAGTTTGGAGTCGGTAAGATTTTCTAAATGTTTTGAAAGTCTCTTATGTTCACCCAGTCTGCATTTATCTGATCGGACATACAGTAAAAATAGAAATATTGTGAAATAATGTTACAATTTAAAATAACTGTTTTCTATTTTAATACAATTTAAAATTGTATTTTTCAGCATCATTACACCAGTCTTCAAGTGATCCTTCAGAAATCTATAATGAATAAATTCTAATATGCTGTTTTGGTGTTCAAACATTTCTTTTTATCAATGTTAAAAACAGTTGTGCTGCATAATATTTTTTTGTGGAAAACTTTTTTAGGATTCTTCAATGAATAGAAAGTTCAAAAGACCAAATAAAAGTATTTATTTGAAATAATAATAAATCTTTTAACATTATAAATGTCTTTACTGTCACTTTTGATCATTTTAATGCATCCTTGCTTTTTAAGTATTAATTTCTTCAAAAATATTGAGAGAAAAAAATCGTAGCCTACTGACCTCAAACTTTTGAACGGTATAGCATATACTGGCCTGGTTTGATATGACAAGAAATAATACATTCTAAATTAAAAAAAAAAAAATATATATATATATTTCTTTATAGATATACAAAATCTATTATTAATTATAATTATTAATATTAAAAAAATAGTTGTAATAATAAAAAATAAATAATGTAAAAATGTACCTAATTACAATAATACTGCAATCTGCTTTCTAAAATCAAAAGATTATTTAATTTTATTGACAGCCATAATTTTACACATGTGTGACATGTCCACATGTGTTAACTTCACTTTTTTAAATAATATTTTATATACATTTATTATATATTACAAATAATATTCTATAATAGTTTATATATATATATAGGCTACCTTTTTTTTTTTAACTCGAAAATATATGAAAACCCTATGAAAATATATAGCTGACTTTATGTCTTAATAAGGGAGCCCTTCACAAGGCAACCATCATATTTGGGGGTCAGCGGTCTAAAAATAGCTTACAAAAAGAGTGTAAACCCAATATAAACAAAATATAATTGCAGGCCTTCCCTACACTGAATACACTTACAATAGCCGTTTAAAAGGGACAATTTCTGGGGGGAAAAAAGTCTTAATTTGAAATAACTTTCATATGAGCAAACATGCTTGTACTGTGCCGTACTAGGGTGTGAATTTTCAGTGAATCGCCAGTAGATGGCAACAGTGAAACGGTAAGGTTGAAATGTCTTTGTTGTATTTACCTTCGTTGCATTGCACATTTACAACAGCTTTCAACAGGTAAATTCTACTCACTTATTATATTCTACAATCTACATATACAGTGTATATTTGCATTAACCCAATGTTATTCTAAATAAGTAGAGCAAATACCTAAGGGATATCTCTGTACTTATCATTAATATTTCAGAGACAAAGTCTTGCATAATGGATCATGTTGACAGTAGGCCTACTTGCGCGTGATGTCATGTAAACATTGATTATGACCTCTGAACCTTGGCGGTGTTCACCGCAGAAGATGGAAATGTTTCTTCCTAGTGCAACCAGCGTAACCACAGATAACCTAAAAAAAGAGACTGCACCATATGAAAAATGGTGAAAAGATGCTATTACAAATATCTGTCTCTAGGGAAGAGAAATTGGCTGTTCGTGGCATGTGTGTATGGAAGCCTTTTCCGCCACACAAAAAACATAATTACAGAATACCAACAAATAATTTTGACATAAAAAGTCAAAATTATGACAGTCTAAGTAATTTCGACTTTTTATCTCATAATTATGACTTAAATTGTCATAATTTTTTACTTATGTCATACTACTAAGTCATAATTATGGCATATTAAGTAATTTCGACTTTTTATCTCATAATTATGACTTAGTATATCATAATATGAAAGATGAAAAGTTGAAATTATGACAAAAAATAAAAAAGCATGTAAAATAAAATGCTTGAGCTGTTTTAACTGAAAGCAACTTGCACTGATATACAGTATCTTAAAATATTTCAATGCCATATTGTTTCGTCTCAAGATGCACACTAGTAATGTTTTTTTCTAAGGCATGTTTATAAAAGCTACCTAAATGCCCTAATTGAACTAAGGCCTAATCCTGGCTTAATCTAAACCCTGTCTGTGAAACAGGTTTCATAATTTCAATTTAGAATGTCATGTCACTTTTTAATGTCATAAATATGACTTAAAGCATGATTTTTTTATGTTTTATATGTGGTGGCTTCCATATGTGCGCTATGTGTGTATGAACAGGCAGCAGTCTGCCCCCATTGAGAGGAGGCGCGTGATTTACAGCACAACACAAGGGAGATGGATGGGAAAGGGGTGGGCATCTCGTATATATGGGGGCAATTACAGTGACACTGGGGCGTTTACGGCTGATAAGGAACAGCGCAGTGGGGGTGAGCTCTTTTTCGCCCGACAACAGCTTTAAAAAGAGTTATGGATCCTTGGTTGCTAATCCAGTGTCAGTCTTTCCTGTTCTGGAAATTAAAATGGGATGTGCCCATTAACTGGATACACAGAGGTGTGGACTCAACAGTTTCTCAATTTTATGCTCCCTTCATTTTGTTTTCCTTTACAACTAAAATAGAACATCATCTGAGGGAATCTTGCAACGTCTTGGCTGGTTTGGTGAATTCCTATAAAAAATAACTAATTATCTATCAGTGCCTGCACATGACATAATTGGTCTTTTAGAACGGAATGTACCAGTGTGGTGGCAGCACTGATGTCAGCCATTTGTTTTAATATACAGTATATCAGCCATATAAAGTGGGTTTAATTCTTATATGATGTATTCAAGCCCCATTTCCTAAAATTGCATCAATGACATCTAGAATAAAATGTTATAACAAGCCTAATGCTAATCAGTCACACACCAGGTGTTCATCCTGCAGCACTTTAATTTGATTGAGTGTTTGAGCGTTACATATTATTGGAATATATAACGACAACACATATTTATATGCAGTTTATGCATGTAACGGGATTTGTTGACATGAGAAGAAGGAGCCGGGAACCGGCGAATGTTTAACAACTTTAATAAATAAATAAATAAACAAACTGAAAGTAAAAACGCACACACATAATAAAACGTAAACAAAACAACATAAAGTCCAGGCCTGGTCCTCTCTCGTCCTTCACTGTCGTCGCTCCTCCTTTTGTGCTTCCGTCGCTCCTCCGTGAGAGATCTGAGACCGGTATGACGCGCAGCTGGCGCTCATCGTCAATCACGCACCGGCCTCGCGCCGCTCTCTCACGGCTCTCGAGCGCCATGCTTGTCAAAATGCATTTTTAACATTACAAACTATCAGTATTTCACTTTATGTTTTAGCTGTATAAATATCAACAACTGCACCAAACTGCGTAGTTTTGCTCAGTTTGGGCTTCTGAATAAAATTAAGGTGTTTTTTTCATGTCAGGCTTTACAGGATTAAAATAAATCATACAGTGGTGGCCAACATTATTAGCACACCTGACAGATATGAAAATATTGACCTTTTTTTTTTTGCCTCCAAAACATTATTTCATTTCAAATGTTCATGAAACATGCAGATATCAGATGAAGTGAGTTGTACTGTTTTTATCCACTTTTAACTTTAATATTTGGTATGTCCACCTTTTGCAGCAATTACAGCAGCACATCTGACTGGCATAGTGTCAATATATTTCCTCTGAGAACTGAGAACACTAATGTTATCCCATGCCTTTCTGCAACTGAAGCCAAAGGCTTTCCTTTGAATGTACAATAGATCTGTCTACAGTTTATTTTCCAACTCGCCCCAAATGTGCTCGATGGGGTTGAGGTCCAGACTTTGAGGGGGGCCAGACCATCATTTTCAATGTTCCAGCAGATTCCTTCCGTCGCAGGTAGTTCTGGCAATAGTTAGAAGAATGTTTCGGGTCATTGTCCTCTTAGAAAGTAAATCTAGGCCCAATAAGACGACTCCCAGATGCCAAGTGTTCTAATAATTTTGGCCACCACTGTACATTTTAAATACGTAAATATTTTCAAGATTATATTTCAATAATGTATTTATTTATCTTAGTGTATCTAGGTTTGACGGGATAAAGCAACACCAAATCATTTAAACTCAAACAACAAATTATATTCATTTTCATTTTTTCATTTTAACAACAATCCTAAGCCTAACCCTAACCCTAACTGAATTAGCTTGTTGTAAACTTGATTTTCACAGTTAAAATGTAGTGATCATCATTAGTTTCACTAAAAACAGACCATAATCAAAACAAAAGTTATAAAACAGATGATTGCATAACATACAAACAAGATACACACACACACACACACACACACACACACACACACACACACACATACATAAAATATACAACTGTGACCATACCTGACAGACTCCCATTGGTCATGTAAACTCAGTTGCCTTGACATGTTCAATCAAAGCCATATGTCTAACCAAGTTGTGTTCCAAATTTGAAGTTCATATCACAAAAATTGAAGTTTCTATGAGATTTTGTTTAGGCGGTGTACCAAAAAATCAGGGTTTTTTTCGAACTGTGGTCCAGGGTAAGCGAGTGCTATTTGGAAAAGATAAAAACCAAATATGCATATGCACGTTTCTAAGTATATATGTTTCTATTTTTTAATCGCCTGTAGCTTTCTCTTATATCAAAACTGCTTAATAATATGTTATTAAAATTGCTAAGAAAATAACTGATTTGAAAATATTTTTCTTTGTATTAAAAACAAATATTGGGTTGAATTTTTTAAATATTTATGTAAGATGATAGCATAAATAAACAAGAATGTAAATTTAAAGTAAGAAAATATTTTCCAGATAATATTTCAATCATTTATTTTGGCAACAATGACAAATAAAAACTAATAATTTAATTCTGCAAACACATGTTATTCAGTTAAAACTACATATATATTTCCTAGTTTAAATAGCTCTCACTCTTTCTAAAACATAAAACACTGTACAGGCTCGTTACGGGATAATGATCTTCTCTTTCTCTCACACACATGCAGACATAACAGAAGCATAAGGAACTTATTATCAGAGCAGAAAATAGCACAATCACCCCCTTCATTCTCCTGGCTGTCCTCTGACCTGTTTAATTATGTCACTGCTACTTGTGCACCTGTGTGTCCCAGGCTATTACACCTCCCATCACTTAACGGCTTTTAGTATCTCAGCATCCTGTTCAACATCCAGCCACTTTATTGCCTCACGCCACAGCCGAAAAACCGAATGTTTGAGTCTCCCTGAAGCGAGACCTGCGCAATCGCGTACTTTAGGTGTTCAGCATTCAGCCATGATTGCCGTTTAACGCTCTTTGTTGAGGTGGGCTCGTAAAAGTCAGGGTCAAGCAACAGAGGTGTGCTGTAGGCTTCCACCCCCCACCGGCTGTAATGAGACGCAGAGACTTTAATAAGATGGAGGATAGTGCACACATGCAGAAAGGACATTAGCACACTGTTGTTAGACTACAATTCTGCCTTCCTTGGATAACAACGGAGGCTGATCTGCTTTCTCACAGCATCTATGCTGCTTCATGCATTTACACTCTCTTTGTGGCACCATTTTTGCATTTTCATTCACATATTACAGTATTTACAACCCTTTTTATTATACTATTATACTGCTCTTCTATTTATTGTACATATTGAATTGAATATATAAACTGGGGGTCTGATTTTTAATAGAAGTTTGATAGCAAAAAAAGGTGCATCAACAGTCCAAATGTATCACAACCCTGTCAAAGGGTTTCTATGAGAGAGAGAAACAAGAGAGAAGGGGAAGGAGGAGCGAGAGGTGGATCATAGTGAATCCGTGGAGGCTTATTGGTGCATTGAAGTCACATGATTGCTTTAGGAATGCTAATTCATGCTGTATTTTTTTCTCCTCTGTGCTTGGTGTAGTCTGTGCCTGTCGGATAGAGCAGACCTCAGACATGGTGTAGGATATCAGAAAAGGGACAAGCGATTGAAGTTCAGACAAGGCCTGTGCCAAGGGTACGTACAGCTTTATTAAGATGTGCTGTTGTTAATTGCTTCATATGTGACTGTAAATGTCACTTAAGCAGGAAGCCTACTTATATTTCTATATGTCTCTTCAGGCTTAATGTCTTATATCAACAGTATATGTGGTCTGTTTGTTAAATAGTGTTCATAAATGTGTGTAAGCCTGTGCATGTATGTCTCGTCACAATGAAAGCAGTTTACTTTGGAGAATTCCACCACATGTCTCCACTGCTTTCAGTGCGGATACTAACATTAGAGAGAGCGACACAGATTGACAGATATTATGTGGGTTTAAGGAACTAAAGACCCTCTCGTAGAATTATGCTTTACATAAAAATTAACATTCTGTCATCTTTTACTCACCCTTCTGTCGTTACAGACCTTTCATAATTGTGTTGTTTTGTCCATGGGGTCCAGTGTTGTTTTGGACCCCATTGACTTTTATTGTATGGATAAAAACAGTTGAAACATTCTTCAAAATATCTTGAGTGTGAGTAATTTTTGGATGAATTATCCCTTTACTGTGTCAACCTGAATATATAATTCAGTATTATCAGTAAGATAATAGCCAAAGGCTGAAGGTGAGTGATTTATGTGGACATGCACCACATCATTTGTGATGTTTTAAGGATTATCGATGAGTTTGCTCAGTGTACGTGTACACAAGAAGCTTTTAGACCTCTCGCAAGACCAAACGGAGACAATACATTCCCGGACAGGGGAGTGTTGTGCTATAGTGGACTGACTGACAGCGAGTGCTGATACAATTCATTTAACCTATCGCCTCTCAAATAACAAGACCATCTGCACTCTTTCGGTACATGCTAGTTTGACCCAACGCTCAGTAAACAAATCCAAGAAGAGTGACGCTTATGTGTAATCTTGCCAGTGTCGTCTTATGAATTTGACACTGAACATCTGGACTCTTTTGATCTGGGTAGCTTTATATGTGATATGTTTTATAGCATGTTGTTACATGATATGCCATGGTTTCTTCTGCAATTGTGCTGTAGAGTGAAATAAAAAATAGTTTTATCGTTAATTATTTGATTTCATGTTGTGTGTCTTGTAGTACTAAGGTACTTACAGTTTGTTGCAAATGAATCATGCAAAGCTCAAACCGCCAATGGGCAGGTCACTTCTGTACGGTAATTGGGGTAAGACCCTCATGTTTTACACTTGCCTTTCCTGTGTCATGGGCCTCACAATGAGCTTGAGTAGTTCACCCTCACCCTCAGGTCACTCTTATAATCAATCAAACAGGAGGGACACAACTCCGTTCCCCCTTAAAGCACCAGGAAATGAGGGGCTCGTTGAGTAGCGCATGAGGCTCCTGTAGTCAAATGAGAAGAGATAGAATTTAGCACACTCATGTAAGATTTTTCCTTTATCATTCTCTCTCAAGGCCTGATATTTTCTGCAGAAGAAACAAAATGGTGCATTTACCTCCTAACAATCTTTGTTTCTAAGTAATTAGATACTTGTTGAGTGCACACAGGTGGTTTATAAAAACTCACAAGCCTTTGATTTCATCTAATCAAAAAATTAACTAAATATAAGTGCAACAACACAAAATCGTCAAAACGTAAATGCAAGGGCTATATTCAACCATAAACTATTTTCAAAAAGTTAATTAAAGCAAAATAAGAACACGTTTGATGACAACACAAGGTCACTTATGGACAAACTAGTTCTTCATTTTTGGACAGAAAACAGACAGAAATTAATTTTTTGGAATTATTTACAGAAGTGGAAACCACAGGAAATGTATTTAAAGTTGGCATGAAATAAAAATCTATTTAGTTAATGCATGTTAAACAGTAGATGTTATTGTGAACTATTCGTGCATGCATGTTTCTTTTAATTTTTTTTAATTTTGACCTCGTAATTTTTAATCAAAATGTAATTTCTCGATCTCCTGGTGAAAATGACAGACTTCTCCAATTGTTTAGTTTCACTTAAACCTGGTCCTTTAAAATCGACTGCATTCATTGCTCACATACATTTTCGAGTATAATGCCCAACATGTCAAAATCCACCACCCTCCCCACCCTGATTTTTTTTTTCTTTTTTCGATAATTAGATGTGCGTCACACAGTATGGGAAAAAACTGTTGGAACTTCCATTTCATTGTGACTTTTGTAGTTAAAGTATCACTACAGATGTTCTAGAAGAGATTTCAACTGATTAAGTCACCTAAGTCCAGTTGAAAATGATTTTTTAGTAGGCCAAATCCCTCATGCACAACCCACAGAGCACTAAACAGTTGCTTTCACTTTTAACAGACAGCGGCTCATTTAAGGCCGTATATCACATGCTGGTGATGGTTCTTTTGAGGGAGGAAGTCTGTGTTTGAGCACATGCAGTGACCCCTTGATCTCCAATGAGCTATACAGGACTCGGCAATATGTGTTATGTGGCATCTAATGGTGAGATCCATCTCCAGCGATGAAAGCAGTGAGAACCAGTAACAGATGAGCCGAGATGTTTTCATACAGCGCTGTCCGAGCCCTCATGAAGATGAATCGCAGACCCAGCGAATAAACGCGTTTACCTCACTGCTCACCATGACATTCTTCTGTCATGCCTGATGACGCTCTCGTGTGACTCGCCCATTAACACAAACTCAAAACAGACCGTATGTCAGGGCTCTCTCTTTCATTTCTGACAGTTTCTGATACTTATCTGAAGTTTAGATATGTGCACAGCTCTTCTCTCCTGTCTGTCCTGAAGAGTGACAAGTTTTGTCCTCAGAGAAATATTGGCAGAATGGGTGTATGCTTGTGATGCACTGGTTCAAGTCGAAAACCGCAGAAAGTGATTAATCAAACTGAGTGCTGTATGTGCACTAACCGTTAATTCTCAGTCTTTGAGTTCAATAGGTCAGTACTACTAAATCTAACAGTATTTGCAACAACAAGCAGTTGATGATGCCCTGTTTTTGTTCATTAATGCCAGAGTAATATAACACACAGTACACTGTAAATTATTAAATAATTAAATGAAAATATAAAAAGTATTGATTTCAGATATTAATATTACTCTTTTTTTGATCCACTAACTCCAAATGAAGTAAAAGAAGGATCATTCTCTGCTTGTTAGAGCAAAACACAGTAGCTATGTTTCATTTCTGAATAAATCAATGTGTTTGAAGGAATCAGTTGAGTGAATGATGCAATGACTCACTCATAACGACAGTCACTTGTTTAGATCCTGAATGAATAAGTGTGTATGAACGAATCTGTTGAATAATGATTCAATGTCTCATTCATAAGAACACCTACTGGTGTAACAAATGCCACAGCCTGTCTGGAATGTGCAAACACAGACCAGTGTAATGATACAAACAGTGAAAATTCACAGTGATCAGCACTGTTGTAATGCTGCTTGACCAATCCAATTCAAGAACCGGAACTAACGGTTGTATAATGAGTACAATTGTTTTCTCAATGTGCACAGGTCTCACTTTCCTGGGAGTTTTTTTTTTTTTTCAGAGTAAAGCAGACAGCGTCTGAATGAGAATATGTGAAAGCTGCTGACAGCCTGTAGTAACTGTTAGAGAGAGTATGAAGTGAGTGCAGACAACTCTCTCTCTCTCTCTCCCTCCACTGCTGCCTGGGCAGATGAAAGTGATTCTTGCTGCCTCTGAGCTCCAAGCCCAGGTGTTCTCTGTCCTCCTCTCCTTCTCACTCAGCTCTCCAGCTCAGCAGCCGTCAGCTAAACAGCTGCTTGACATAAATCTCCTTAGCTTAGGGCATTAATGATTTGGTTCCTCACTAGCAAGGACAGCAACCACTGATATTTGGCCCATATTTTAACCTGTTTAACTTAACTGGCTCATATTGGCCATGTTATACATGTAAAAGCATCCATATTTATATATTTAGCTTCCGTGGTAGTCAAGACTTTGTAATTTCCCCAAAATGCTGAAAAGCGGTCACATTTCCTGCTTTGCATATCTAAAATAAGATATAATGTACAGGCAGTAGGTCAGTATTGCAAACTAACATCTCAACAGTGATAAGTCATTATTCCATCTAATCGACAGCTACTTACCAAATACAAAAATACACACATTAAAATACATCATATAACAGAAAATAATAATTAGCAAGAATAACATTTGTTGTTCAGTTTCAGAAAGTCAGAGGAATGTTTAAAGGTGTGTTCAATAATAATTTTTTCATGACTGTTAAATCTTAGACACAGGAGGAAAGCCCTAAAGTGACACATTTGTCAATCAAGTGTCTTAATTAAAACTGACATTGTCGGTTCTTATCAGATTTGGAGCTTTTAACACTCAAGGTCTAATGGATTTTTGAGTGTTAATCTCTAGACATTGTTTGACAAATTACAACGACAGAGCTTCTTAAGAGACATGAAAGCTTCATAGTTCTGAGGTTTTCAATATTTACAGTCACTTTTCATTTCTTGTGTTACACTATAGGCTTTCCACCTTAGGACTGAAGTAAATCAAAGATCAGAGAGGCAGTTTAACGCTGAGGGCTTAAATTACATACAGGATCTGTCATCTCTTCCTCCCTGTTTGCTAAGTACTGACAGCTTCACGCTTAAGGACTGTCACTGTGACAGGTGGTTGTGTTTCACAAGAACAAGGTTTGCTCAGGTGTTTTAGCTGTGTGCAACTGGCAAACCAGTCACCATTTTCTATATAAGAAACAACATCTACTAAAACTATTTTGTCTTTAAGTAGTGTTTCAGTTCGGGAAAACTAATGTTTTTTTTTTTTTTTAAATACATTAAAAGTTAAAATATTTTTCTCATTCATTTTTCCCATAGTTATTTTGGTAACACTTTAATATGGGGAACACATATTCACTATTAACTACGACTTTTGCCTCAATAAACTCCTAAGTTACTGCTTATTAATAGTTAGTAAGGTAGTTTTTGTAGCGTTTAAGTTTAGGTATTGAGTAGTATTAAGGGATGTAGAATATGGTCATGCAGAATAAGGCATTAATATGTGCTTCATAAGTACTAAGAAACAGTATCCTAGTAATATGCATGCTAATAAACACCTAGTTAATAGCGAGAACTGAACCCTAAAATAAAGTGTTACCTTTATTTTTAAAGTGTTGTAAGCCTTGTTTGTTAAAAAATTATGAGCCTTGAACCAAACTGACCAACTACGAGGTGACAATATTACAATCTGTGATTTAAAGAAAGAAAGTAAATAAATAAATAAATTGGACAAAAAGACAAAAGGTACAAGACTGTGTACTTAATGGCTTTGATGAGGTAAAGAACTACAGTCCCATAAAGCATTGTGAATGACATAATCAAATAAAAAATACATGAATATTAAAAATAAAATGATTTAAAGATATTGGCGGGTGCTAAAGAGTTCTTTTGGCATGATTTTCTTGTTTCAATTCTCTCATTGGTGGAGTTTTTTGCAAATTTATGGGTAATGTTTTTTTACCAGGAATTCTACTGTTGATCATTTAAAAAAAAAAATTAAAAAATTAATGCAGACTGATGGCTTCAGCAAAAGCATATACCATCGATTAACAACCTTGTAGCTCACAGTAGGTCTTTCTTTAAAGTGTCATGAAACCCCCGTTTTAGCCTGGTCGTTCACACCTCAGACTTGCAAAATGTCTCTAAAAATCGGCGTGTAAAGCTGTGGAAAAGTGGGAATGTAGAGGGGGAAGAGGGGAGACAACAACCAATAAAACACAGACCTACAACACGCTCATTATACAGACACATGAATATTAAAATATGACCTTGGAGAGAAAAAAAGAGTTGAGGGCACCTTGATGCATTTTAAAAATCTAACCCTATATGACAACAAACTGCCAAAACGAGGGAGAAACAGGGTAGAACATTTAATGGTCCCATATTGTACACATTTCTGGAGTTTTATTTTAGGTGCTGATGTCCTTAAGAATATATATTTGCGGTATAAGTACCAAAAACCATCGCAATATATTTTTACAGCTCCTTTCTCAGGAGCTCTGATAAGAACAGGTCGATTTTGGAGATTTTAAAGATTTCGTCGGTCAGAGCGAATTTGTGTGTAAATCCTTCGTAAAGCCGTTCTGACGTAAATTTTCAGATTCACGAAAATGTTCGTATTTTCAAAATGAAAAGAAATTTCAAAAAATTCAAAAAGAAATGTACACCTGCTCCCTACCACGTGTAAATGGTGCGTAAAACATTTGAACGTTTTATGTTCTAATTTAGGCAAACTGATGACATTGCATTTTGATGCATTATGTACCATAATAATAAAAAGAGAGTTGATTTTTACTGTTCAACTTTGAGTAATAGGCAGTTTTTACCTGGCCGTCCAATCACAGTGGAGGAGGGGCGGGACAAATAATACACTAATAAAAAATAATGCCTATTACCAATCATCCTACTTGTACACCGACTGAACAACAATGAAGAAGTTAATATTGCTTTTTACTGCATTTTTATATTCAGTAATATTCTTAGAAATGAGATACTAGTAACACATTACTGCCATGGATATTCTGTATTCTGTATACAATGTATCTCAGCTGCTGGCCGTTTTCAGAAGAGCACCAGACAATTATATGGCCAATTAGTCTTTTTAGCATTTATGCAATATACTGGAGCCAAACTTGAGAAAGAAGTCCAGAAGATTCCACAGCGTTCCTGGACATTTGCAGTTGTAACTCAGGGGCAGGGATTATGCTAATTATGAATGAGTGTGCACGCGCGCCCTATTTGCAAATGTTTGGAATTCATTAATATACACACGTTTAACTACTGAATCCGTGGTATATGAAGCGTTTGTGAATCTGGAGGAGAGTTTTCGTAAAGGTCCATTTTAATGCGCAAATTACTCAGAATTTGCTCATATATTTACGAAAGTTTCATGAATGAGGCCCAATTTTTTTATTTGCACATATATTTCATTTAAAGAAGACATGATTAAATATGTGTGCATACATAGTGCTGGTCCATTTTTAGAGTAGTAGAGTATATGAAATATGTCCATAAACTTGAAACGTGCTCGCTCCGGTCTGTATCTGATCTATATAATCCACGTGGTGAGCGTTAAAATCATCGCGGCGTTCTGCGCAGAAACCGCTCTCATGCACGCGCCGCGTGTTGTTTGAATTCTCTGCTGTAATGCGATCCCATGCGTACAGCGCAGTGATTGGGTTAAAAGAGCTCATTCTCATGAATAAATGCAGAGGGCCGGATGACGTAGAATTGTGCCCGCAGCTACGCACACACTCTGAAGGCACGCTTCTACCTCACATTCCGTGACGTAGTTTCGACTTTGCTTTTCAACCCGGAAGAACGAAATTGCTCAGAAAAAACGCAAAAATAACCAATTTCCCTTTTTTTGTCAAAATGTATGAGTGCTTTTAGTGTTTTCAGCGATGTGCAGCCTGTAGCTGTTCACATCTCAAAAAATGTGTTTTGGGGTTTCATGACCCTTTAAAGGCTTATTTTAATTAATAATCAGTTACCCTTAATTTTTACTTCCAGAACCAAACTGTTGCACTATATGGCAGTGTTTGGGAAACCTGTCTAAAACAATAATTATTATCTTTTCGGCAATGCTAGCAGCAGAAATTACACACTTCGGCTTTAAATTTTGTTACTCGTGGAAAAGGTGCGAACTGATTTTCACCTGTGTTCTTCAGGTTCTGTCAGTAATAATAACTCATAGGCTGGAAGGCTTAGAGGTGCTTTGTAAGCTGAGTGGTCTCTGGGGCATATGTGTATCTGATTCCTTCCCTGTGGTAATGTAGCTTTATGGCTCTGGGAGTTTGCACAGTGAGGGCCACGTGTGCTGCTGGCTGCAGTCTATTTATGCTGAGACAAAGGGGATGAATACAGCCTGAAAAACTCTCACTCTTTTGGCAGGAAGATGGTAATAAATAGTCCCAGTATAAGAGCATCTTTGAGCTGGGCTAGTGACCTGTTTTAGCACTATTTTCAGTAAAAGCACTATTTAGCACTATTTTCCTCTATTTAGCACTTAAATTCCTCACTCAAATCTATCAAATGGCTTCAGATACATAGCATACTAATTTTATGAAACTTTTATGGTGCTTTTTGTCATTTTTGGAGATTGAATATATTGTGTTCCACAGAAGAAAGAAAGTCATAGGTTTGGAACAACATGAGGACTAAATAATGACAGAATTTTCACTTCTCGGTGAACTATCACTTTCAAAGACAAAACTTTTGTTCATTTCAGTATCAGCAGCATGAATATTGTTACACTGATTAAACTGTCACCTCATGAAAAGCCTGAATTTAATGGGCTATAGCAGTCAGCTATTAGACTCCTTATTCAGATTCCTTAGGAACAGCACATCCCTCCCAAGAGTGCTGTTTAAATGTTTTAAAGTGGTTTTGTGCCACTAAAGGCATTATAATTTTGATTGAGACATAATAATGAGATGGTGCAAATGATTGTGTGCTTGGGAGGCCTGTGTTGTTATAGCGTGGAAATGCTTTACTGATGTTCAAATTCAGGTTATTTCACGCTTGGACTCCACCTGATAATCAAAAATGATACACATCCAGTTTGTGAGCACTCGGCTGAATAAAACGACAGCAAAATGGCTAAAACGATGCTACTGTTTCAATTTATCTGGCTCTGTGAGCACCTACTTTATATGTTAATGCTGCCATTTTAAATGATAACTTTGAATGCACAGAATCCCATAGTTGGCATTCCCGTTTGGTCGCTGAAGATAAGGTGGCTTTTACCGGACTATATTTAATATGCAAACACACGGTCTGTATATTCATTTACGCTTCCATTTACATGCAGCCACCCTGATTTTTTTGGACCACCTGGATATTTGCATGTGCAAAATTCTGTCTGGCTTCTATGTTCAAATCCCTTTCTGACATTATTGTCACTGCATATCATGCAAACTACAGAACCTCAAAAAACACTTGTGATAGCAGCCAGACAGAGAAACCCCCCTCTGTCAGGCTCTTCACACTGATACCAAGGCAACTGGGGGTCATATTTCATGCTTTCTCAGTTCATGTGGCCCTTGCAGAGAAAGCCGGCAGTTTTATGGTGGATCTTAAGGAAATGAGGGCCACAAATCTCCTCTGCCTGGTTGCCACATAGAGGGAATGTGCTAATGTGTGGAGAATGATGGATACCAGAGAAGAGAGAGTTCTGGCAGGATAGAACAATGGCTTGTCAAGTTTAAGATACATTTCTCACTTTGAACTATTTTGTGGTTGGAGAGCAACTCAAGAGAAGGAGAACTTCAGTTGAAGTACTGAATCATTGCACTGAACGTTTCTTGTTTCTGACTCACACAAGCTGGAGGTTCTATCTGTGCTCCTTTTTCGAACTCTCCTCCATCTCTGATTTACGACAAGCGTTGATATATGCTCAACAGGCACATTGTTAAGCGAACATGTCTTGTCAAAGTCTTTCGCAGCAGTGAAATCTTTCTGAGTGATATACGCTGTTGTGCTTCAGAGCAAGTCTTCATCATTGAATCTGACAGAATGAATCTCTGGAGAGTCAGATCTGGAGGTGACACTACGTCTGACATATCCATTAACGGCAGGAGCTCCTAATTGCTTTACTGTTTACTCACACTTGGCCAAAGGTGTCAAAACTGACAGCAAGCATCCTGTGATGAAGCTAATATCCTCCTGAGAGACTGTTAGTTTAACTAGCAGTGTGGTGCATGACACGCTAATTTTAGATTAAATGCCAAAACATGTTAGTTGGTTTGAACTATATAATGTTAAATAACCATTTTAATTATAAATCTTACCACTTTCGTTTATCAATTAAAAATATTACAAACAATATAATAAAAACAATATTACACATAATAAAAATAGTAACACTGTACATTTCAATCCTTTAATTTATTTAATGCATTAAGTATCATGAATTAACAATGAACATTTTTTACAGCATTTATTAATCTAGGTAATGTTAATTTATATATATTTTTTTTTTGTTCATTAATTCATGTTTATTCATATATTTTAATATAAATTTTGTTAGCTTAAAGCTGCAGTTCGTAACTTTTTTTGGTTAAAAATGATCCAAAATCAAATTTTGAGCAAGTACATAACCAGCCAGTGTTCAAAACTATCTCCTTCCTTTAGCCCGATTCACAACGGTGAAGCTTGTAATAATGTGTTATAATTTGAGCGGTACAGGTAACTTTCCGTGGGAAATTCGAGCATGTCTTTGCATCATTACATTACATCTGTATACATAAAGAAGGAGTCCGGCTAGTAGGCTATCGCATGTGAGGATGCTGCAGGTGGCGGATCATTTATAGCCTTTTCTCACAGCAGCTGGAATAATTAAATTTATCATTTTGATGTCGGATTGTAATCCAGAAAGGACCAAACAACAATCATCAGTGACAACTGGAGATTCACCCGTAGTCAAAAGCAAAAGATTAGACTGTATGGAAATTGAAATCTACAGGTAACGCTAATACACACTAAATACACATAGTCACGCAATGCTGATGTTGTTAACATTAACAATTTGAGAACAAAGTATAACAATAATAATAATTTGCACGGTTTGATGTGATATGAGCTAAGCGATCGTTAGATTTAATCACCGTTGGTAGCATGATTTATTGTAATGCTTTTTTTCTCAGTTGGTCAGAACAAAAGTGGCAGACGTGTTACTTACTTGTTCAGATTACATTTTGCGGGGAAAATTCTTATTTTGGTCATACTTCCAGACGTAAAATCTGTGATTCTGAAGTACAGTATCCACACCAGTGCGTTGACTGACAGCCGCACGTACTCCTCAAAACATTAGATTCATCCGGTTTCACCTCATTCAGGTTTCAAACAGAAATGAAGACAAAAGGGCAAAACTTACGGACTGCAGCTTTAAATTAAAAATTGTATATTAAAATATCTTCCATATATATATATATATATATATATATATATATATATAAAAAATTTCATTTTATATTAACTAGTATTAAAATGGATAACAAATGGAGAAAACACCAAGATTTTAGGTTAGAAGTTTTTTTAATCACTTTAATCACCCTGTCTCTCAATTAATATGAGCTCATAAAAGCTGCATACATAATGCATTATATATACAGCAAAATGCAGTTTAAAATACAAGTATAGAAAGTTTATCACTGCATGACATGTATACACGTGCAGCATTCAGAACAGTGACTGACCATTAATCAATTCTCTTCAGTCAAGCTGTCATTTTATGACATGACAAATGCATGACAAGACACACGACTGGTTTTAGCTTATCTTTTGATGGCCGCGTTGCTGTGATCATAGCAGACTGGTTTAACCTGGCTGTGGCCTGTCCAGACAGGCACAGATTAAGTATCTTAACCATCTGAAGTCATTTACCCTGAGGGTTAGCCCTGGTTGTTTGATGTGGCCTCTGCATTGTGCTGATAACTCATCTCTACCTGAACGCCTCGGACTAACCTCATTTTTTACAGCTCCGGCTCGCCTGTACTAAATCCTATTGTATTGCTCTCTGCAGAGTATCATCCTGGTTGCTACACCTATAGCACTTTTGTCTTCATTGAGTGTAACTCAGTTTGCTGTCTGAATGTGAAAGGGTTTTGTGGGCAGGTTACTCGGCTGATGATGGCACTGAACGTTCGGTTAGCTGCAGAGGAGGTCTCGAATGCAGACTAGAAAGCAATTTGAGTGGAATAATGTGTAGTGTGCTGTTAGCCAGTGAAATAATGAGAGGGGGGGCGACAAAGAGAGGACGAGTCTCTCTTTTAAGGTAATGGAGAATGGAGCTTTTATATGTCCTTGAAAGATTCCACATCTAATGGAAGGTTAAGTAGGATCAAACTAATTCCACAAATGTATTCTAATGACTTCAATATCTAGAGTTATAATAGAAAATCTCACTGTGATACTCTTGTGGTACTCTTTTTCTCTTAATGTGCACCCAAACAAACGCAAATAACTTAAAATGTGAGATTTTAGGGCCTTCTGAATGTGTTAGACATATAACAGCAGGTGTATTGCACTACAGAAGAGGATCTCTCCCATTTGGTCTTTGTGTATCAGCGGCCTTGCTGTTGGTCTAGCTGTTCCTCGGCTGAGTAAAGGAAGTGGGGCCAGGTTTATTTTGACCAACAAGTGTCCTCCCAGCCCCCAAGAAGAAAACCCCAACTCATTTCCCCCTGCAGCAGCCTGTCATGTGTGTTTGTTTAATGACATTATTGGGTCTCAGTCATCTGTGATGGGAGGAGTTCTGGTCCAGAGAAGAGTCAGAGGTTGGATTCTCCTCGCTGCTAGTTGAATCCTGTCACAAGTTGTGGTGGAAGCTGTCAGACTATCTGAGTAAGTACAGTGCAACTGATTCGGTTTTGGGCTGTGAACTGCTTTTGCAACATTTTAAGATTCGATTTCAGTTACCTCCTAACAATTTTATTCTCTACATCCATGAGTTAATGAATCAGCTGCAGTTAAAATGTTAGTGGAATATTCCCAGCTAACAATTTTATGTTGAAAAGGGCGGTTCACACAAAACGCATTTTTGCATTCCACTGTGCTAATTTTTTTAATAGTTTTTCTATGTAAGCATGCGCTAGGCGGACATATTTGATGGGTGTGCTAGTTTCTCGCATGTTTTGCAGTGTCTCGCGCTTGACATAGCATTCAAAAAATTAAAGAAGTTAAACTTTTTTTTAAAAGATGAGACCTTGTTTTTTTCCTTTCTACAGCCCTACACATTTTGTGTGAGTAGTCCCTAAGAGTGTTTTCCTAAAATTCCCATTAAGTTATAAAAAGATTATTTACGAACATTCATTCATTTTTCCACCCCAATGTTTTAGGTATGTTAAAGAATGTTTTTCAGAATGTTTAACAAACACATAACTGTCAGAAATAATGTTTTCATAAGTTATTCAGAACGTTAGGAAAACGTTCTTAAAACATTACAGCATTACAAATGGACGCTCATATATTAAAATAAGGTGAATATGAAGGGTGGATGGGGGCTCCATTTACTATGACTGAACAACTAAATTGAAAATTAAAGACTTTCAGTCTTTTACTTTAGATGATTCATTATCACAATGGTCAAACTGGCCCATAGTAATGATACACTAAAAAACAACTTAAATATTTTTTTAAAGCCTGCTAAAAGAACTTACTGCAAGAATGTTTTGTTAGTAACTTTGAGATAACCTTTACAGAACATAGTTCTGTCATTTCAAGTGCAGATTTTTTTTTTTTTTTTTTTGGCATACTAACTGGCTTGTCACATGCTTGACTACCTCTAAATCAGAAAATCACCATTTCAAGTGTGTTACCAAATGCATTCTAAAGACACAAAAACAGTTTTACCTGAGTGGAAATCAAAGCATTAATTATGCTTTCAGCAGAGATCAGCCTGTTGATACATCTGTTATGGTCCATGAGATCCCCAGATGGATCAAAGCCTCATGACTGCGTTATGTTGTTCCAGCCATTCAGTCTTCACATTTGTTCAGAGCTACTGGAGCTGGCGTGGGCATGTGGATCATAAAAGAACTGAGGCCTGCAATTCTGAGAGGTGTTACAGAAAGGCAGTCAAGAACCGCAAAACGTCCAACAAATTGTGAAGCTGTCACTTTCAGTGAGAATTCAAAATATGAGTATTTAGTGGTGAAAAGGACCTGTCTGCACGGATTAAATCCTGATCCTGTCAGATGGGACTCAATGTGAGAGTGACATGGATATTTATTGCAGGATGTTTAACACAGCAATCCACTAAAGTTTATTGGAAACAGGTGAAAGTCTGTGATTGATTCAACGCTGATCTCCCCTCAGGGTAGCGGAGAGCTGGGTTATTTGCAGGTAGTCTGAGTGAATCTGTTCATAGCTTTGGAAGTAGCTTGTGAAACAAATGATCATGCTCATTTCCCATATTTTTAAATTTAGATGACCTTTGCCGTCATCTAACACTTAACTTAATCTTTAAAATCACTAATTTAATAATACTGTTAAATGTAATCTTTAGCAAATCTCAAAATGAATGCCTATTTTTCATACTGTACATTATAATGTTGTGGTGGCTAAATTCACTTGGTTGATTTTAGTTTTTAGCGTTTTATTTTTAATCAATTTAGTTCAAAATAGAATAGAAAAGTTATCAGCCGCCCATAGGAAGAAAATAATAAACGCCTTTTCAGGAAGGATCAGAATGTTAGTATTGCACATCCCTTTAAATTTGAATTAAACTATTAGGCCTATATAATTTGTGATAAAAAAAAAAAATTGCATTTAAAAAAAACAGGACTAGAGCGCTAAATATAGTTACGTTCACACACAGTGATTAAAGAAAGTGACAATGGCATTTTATAATCGAAATGAAACATTTACCTTTTAAAATTCACAACTGCAATTTCTGTAAAAATTGTTTGTAAACAGAACCACACTTGACCACCAGTTATCTTGTTACTGTGAGCGTCTGCACTGCACATGTGAGTGTTCCGCGTTTCATGTGTGGTTTTAATAACCGTTAATAAATCACAGAGACAGGGATATAAACTGTAGTGTCATTCGACGATTTTAGATCCAGTCGCTGTCCTGAGCTGCTCCCATCAGTACTGTAGTTAGGGTGGCCACCTTCAGTGTGGCAAAATAAGGGACACCCATTCACTACACCCAGACCCCCCTAAACCCTAAAATGAAAATTCTGTCTTCATTTACTCACCCTCATGATGTTCCAAACCTGTATGAGTTTCTTTGTTCTGCTGAACACAAAGGAAGATATTTTGAAGAAAGTTTGTAACCAGGCTGCTTTGGGGGCACCATTGACTTCCATAGTAGGAATGCATCTTCCTATGTGTTTAACATAACAAATAAATGTATACAGGTTTGGTACAACTTGAGGGTGAGTAAATGATAACAGAATTTTCATTTTTGGGTGAACTGTCCCTTTAAGCAGTCATTCTGAACCAGTAATCACTTTTTTGACAATTCTGAAATTCAGAATTTTTTTATTAATTTACTTAAATTATGACTATATTATTAAGTAATTATTTGTCCCATTTTTATCTAAATATTTTTTTTAAATGTCATAAACTTTATATGACAGGATTATTTATTATGCATGATTAATATAGCCTAACTAAATGATAAATTAATAATAACATTAATTAGGCTAACAGGCACGGATGTGTCTGTCACCGCATGCTGCTTTAAGTCAGACAGTCTGAGCAACTGAAATGCTTCTCTGCAAAGTGTACGGTTCGCCTTAGGATTATCATGAGTTACTGGACAGACCCAATGATACCTTTTTTCTATATCTGGAGATCCTCTTGCGTTCAAACGGTGGACACGATCTCGACATGTTTTTAAAAAACCATGCAAGTTTACAGCGCATGTTCTCGAGACTCCGTCGCTATGGCAACAAAGCCGCTAAAACGCAATCGCGCAAATGAGCTTCTGTACTACTTAATGTGAAATTGATTTCTTTATATTTGCTATTAGTATTCTCCACACTGCAAAATCCTTATGTGTTTATTGAACTGTGTGGACCTATGTAAAATACGGGACGCATCATTTTGCCTGTAAATACGCGACGATTCCGTATTTCACGGGAAAATTGTGGTCCATGCTGCACTTCTAACTCAATAAAATGCATTCAAAGCCGTTCATTAAGATTTGACGGATGAACGCCGCATTATTTACTTTAGTCACTGTCGCTATGGTTGTGAGAACTAACATTCAGCCAATCACAAGTCACAAGTCATTTTTCATTTGGCAGGCTGGGAACACTTTACATTATAGTTCATTACTGCTATGTTCTTATCTCCTAGAGCAGTACTTACTGACAAGTTGACTTATAAAGAAAGAGGTTGTAATGATGTTAAAAAGAGGTATTAAGTGTGGGTAAAGCGGTATTAAAGGTACAATGACATGAAAATGGACAATTCTTGAAAATCAGATGTGTATCAATATAATATTGGATCAATGCATTAGGTCTTAAAGTGACAGCAGCCTAATAAACATGTTGTTGTCTATGTCCTTAAAGGGTTAGTGCACCCTAAAATGAAAATTAAGTCATCATTTACTCACCCTGGTGTTGGCGTATACCCTTCTTTCTTTTTCGGACCACAAAAGGAGAATTTTGAAAAAATGTCTCGCACGCTTGTCCAAATAATAGCAGTGAATAGCAAACAGCATCAAGCTTTTAAAAAAAAGATGCAAAAATATCACAGAATGTTACATGTGTCGTATATTCCAAGTGTTATGGGGGTATACAATAGGGTTTGGTTAAAAAAATTAATGTATTGTTTAAAGAAAACTCTGACCTTGGCCATTAGTCTTCTGTGCATGGCTGTACGACGTGCGTTGCATTCACTCCGACACGCCCAGAAAAAGCACACAAGTTGTGAGCTTCAGTCAAGACTAAGGAAACTGCAACATGAAATACAATCTATGTACTTTATGCTCTGATGTGAATATATCCATTGTGTTCGTCTCAACAAGAAATTATTGTGTTCACATCTGTCAGCTGTCATTCTGACTGTCAACTGACAACCGGAGTTCCGGTCTGGAGATATTCAACTCAGTGAAGAAAGTACACAGATAAGCTAAGCAACCATGCGCAGAAGCCAAGGTCAGGATTTTCTTTAAATAATAAGCTACTTTTAAAAAAAAAAAAAAATTTAACCAAACTCTATTGTAGCCTACGCCGGCGCTCCCAGAAAAAGTGGGACATATGACACGTGATGCATGGGATCGTTTTGTGATGCTTTTGCATCTTTTTTTAAAGCTTGAAGCTGGTTGCTATTCACTACCATTATATGGACGAGCTTTTGTGCTCCTTTTGTGGTCCGAAAAGAAAGAATGACATACTGCATTCAACACCAGGGTGAGTAGGCTAAATGATGACTTAATTTTCATTTTAGGGTGAACTATCCCTTTAATGTTAATCAAACCACAAAAGAAAAGAGAAAACAACTGTTCCTGAGTGAATGACTTTTGTAGCAATAATGGTTCATCTATATTTAATTCATACAGTGAAGATTGTGCAGTGTTTTCTTTTACATTTGATTATTCAATTTCTGTAGTATTTTTTTTACTATTAAATAGACGGCATTGCCTTGCCCTTAACGAAGTGTCTATTTACACCAAGTGCAAATAACGTGCCTTGTTGGCAAGTGCTATTTGGACTAGCTCCGCCTAACAATGCGACGCTATCGACAACAATTGACGCGATCGACCCGGGTTTGAATCCGCCTTTAGCCGAGTTCGCTCTTCTCCCTTTTCCCATCACATATCACATCGGAAAGGCATTTACTTTCAATAAAAATTTTAAAAAAAATGTTCTGAAAGTGGAAATAAATTGCCTAACGAAATGTTTAATAATAATAAAAGTATTTATTGGGTAGGGTTGGGGGGCTTTTATTGTCCCATTAAGGCAGCATCCATTTAATAATTTTAATAAATATAATCATTTACACTCTATGTTATTATTGCATCCTGTTAATGTACAACAATACTGAGGTGCAAATAGTATATATCTGTCAAAATAAAGTATAAATAGCATCTAATTACTATTTACACATATTGCAAAGAACTGCTACTTTTACATGGTGTGAATAGAATATATCACTATTTTCACGTAGTATGCTATTTCAATAAGTAAATAGCATCTACAGCTATTTGCACTTAGTGTAAATATCATCTATCGCTAAGAAAATGTTATTTTCACTTAGTGTAAATAGAATGTAGTTGCTATTTACACTTGGTGTAAATAGCATCTATCACTATTTGCACTTAGTGCAAATAGCCGCTGCCCTTTAAAAATGGCTGCTTCGCCCCGTCAGATCCAAGTGGTGCTGCCTGCAGATCCAAATGACGTCCAGCTCCCCCTCTAGACGTAATGGGTAGAGCTTGTCCTAGTCCAGCTCCACCTCTGTGGACCTAATGGGTGGAGTTATGTTTAGAGACGGCTCACTGCAGAGCAAATGGGTGGAGCTTACGTGTAGCTCCCCCTCGCTAGACGTCCCGCGAGGAGGAGCGAATGTAATTTGGGCCTAATGGGTGGAATATCCAATCACACCCTAACCCTACCCACAACTCTATCCCTCCACCCCATTAGACGTAGAGCTGGACCTCACTTGATTCTGCGGTGAGCACCACTTGGTTATGGCTTTGTTAGGGTTAGGGTGTGGTCGTCTAGCTCCACCCATTACATCCAGCGAGGGGGATGCTCCAAGCTCCACCCATTGGCTCTGTAGTGAACAGCCTCTCGTCAAATCCCAAACACTGACTGTATAAATATGCCATTGGCATACTGATCAGAGACCCAAATGGAACTACATCCAGAAAAAGAGAGATCTGTGTACATTATGGGTATGTTTTACAACCTGAAAACATGAGATTTTCACTATGACGTGTTAAAGTGTCAGCAGAATAAAGAACAGCTTTCAATGTTGTTGCTGTTCTGTCTTTCTCAGCTGGAGGGGAGTGTGAAGGATCGACAGTAGCCGTGGATCAGACACAGGCAGGCAGAGGCTCCCTATGGAGAAGGAGCAGGGCAGCGTGGCCTCCAGTGCCAGTGCCACCATCCCCAGCACCACCTCAGCCTCCACCGGCAGTAGCACCATATCAAACTCCTCCAGCAGACAACAGGCTGTGCCTCAGATATCAGTCTATGGAGGAATCACGGACAGACAGACCGTTCAGGTAGAAAGAAATCTCAAATCACAGTCAGTCTATTGCGACTGCGAGTCCTTCATATGCCCATAAATTTGCATTATCCTCTGGCGCCATCTACAGGCAGCAACCACGTCTAAACTCTATCAACATGAGGATCTCATTCATCATTAATGTGGTGCTCTTCTTTTGTCACATCTGTATTTAGTGATGTGTATTTAGTAACACAGTATGTTTTAACAAATCTAATATATTTTAATGCAATATAGTAGACTTTTATTCTCCAGTATCCTTGAATATTCTCAGTGATAGTCCAGAACTCTATGAATCAGAGTGAGTCCACAGCTAACCAGCAGTGATTGGCTGCACAAAACAGGACCTCTGATGTCAGCTAAATTTGAATGGTAGTATGGGCTACAACTGAGCACATGGTCAGTAAGAATCCAGATATTCAAGAGAGCTCAACATTTCATCTTCACAGGGTAAAATATATTTTCTTTTGGCAGTAAGTACATTTTTAAACATATTGATATATTGGACTATGCAATCATGCTTCTTAATAAGAACGTGGAAATTTTTATCTTTTTCTTTTTAGATTTGTTTTAAGAATACCTATCCCCAATCTGATTTAAGGAACAATAATTTCTTTATTTAGTCCTTATTTAGTGAGCAAGATGTCTGTCAAGTAGTTATTGTATTAACCAACAATGAGCAATATATTTTACAGCATTTATTAATCTTTGTTTATGGTAGTTAATAGAAAAACAATTGTTCATGTAACTAATATACAACATTTGATTTTAGAAATGTTGTAGTAAATGTTGAAATTAAGATTAACTAATATTAACTAAGGTTAATAAATGCTGTAGAATCATTGTTCATTGTAAGTTCTTGTTAACTAATGTGGTAACTAATTTTGTGTAACTAACTTAATGTGTTTAATCACTTTTGTAAAGTGTTACCAATATCATTAAATAATTATGATTAAAATAATCTTATTAATTAAGGATGAGAAAAGAATTTATGAGGATAGGAACATGAGCTAGAAAAATATCTATAAAAATCGTATTAATATTGGTTATACAATTTTTTAAGTTATTTTTCCTGGGAAAAAAAACAAGACAAAAATACTGATTGAGAAAATGATTTTTTGCAATGTAAAAGCAATTAGCTGTTACCAAGTTTCATTTATTTGTTTAGCCGATGCTGTTATCCAAATGTCTTATAAATGCAAATAATTCAACCAGCGATAGCTGAAACAGAGAATACAGTGGTCCTGTAATTTTTCCAAAAATTGTTCAGATACCAGATATAATTTTTTACTAGTGGGTGCAGGACACTATAGTTCATTTATGTAAGTGAGGATAGCAAAATAAAGTAAACTCTGACATATTATACCCAAAAATTCTTCATACAGTGGACTACCAGTAAAATTGATAAAAATGTGGGACCAAAATGATTCAGACACTTTGACCTGACCCTGTTTTGCTTAAGTGTTTTTTCTTTAATTGCTAATGCGACCTTTTACACCACAAACTGAACAAAATGAAGCATTGCTTGGTAATTGGTTGACCCAAATTGGTATTATCTAATTGTGTACTTAAATTTAAAAGCTGACAGCTGATTGGTTGATTGTAATCCATTACATACTTTTCTATCAAAGTTATCTGACATTATCAAGATGAATTTGTTCTGACACAGTTTAACTCTGAGTTCTTGTCATATTTTATTACCATTTTCTAAACTATAGCGAATAAACTGTGATAGTGAGAGAAAATGTTGAAGGTGTCTGAATAATACAAAAAAGGGTTAATTCTCAAATTGATTGCCCTGACAACAGTGTGTACAGATCATGTTAGGTGGGATACTTTAGCTCTGAAGGGAATGTTATGCTGCTGTGATGGATGGCGGTGACCCCACATGCCATAACATTACTCAGGCATGCAGCCATGCTGGAGCGCACCCAGTGAACCTCTATGTTTACAAACGGGACACTACATTCTTTCTTTCTGCATAGAACATTATGTTCTGGTTACACATGATACAATGAGAAGTGTTTTTCTTTACACCTCTGTGGTGCAAAATACATCATAAATAATATGTGCCCTCGAGAACTTGGTAGACTGGGGGCAGAATATTATTCACATGTTAATTTAATTGTCCCATCCCATCTCATCTTGCTCAGGTCATCCAGCAGGCCTTGAACAGGCAGCCCAGCACAGCGGCAGCTCACTATCTACAGCAGATGTATGCAGCTCAACAACAACACCTCATGCTACAGACCGCAGCACTACAGCAACAGCACCTGAGTCTGGCTGCAGTGCAGCAGGTGGGCATACATGCCATAGGCATATACATTAACAGTGGGCCCCAAAAGCCATTACAAATGATTTGCTTTAATGACAGCTGGACCCAAGCTGCATGAACTCCATCAGTTTGTGTAAAACCTAATCTGGCATGATTTGAGAATGATGTTGAGTTTCAATGGAAGAACATCTGACCATTTGTACAATATTTACATGATCATTTACATGATTTTTTTTTAAATCTTACTGTTTATTTTCAGATTTAAATTAGATTTTGAATCACACTGTACATCAACACGTGCATCCTTTAAATGCTTGCTCAAGCTTATTGGCACATTATGCTGGTACATTATATTTCCGCGAAATTATTCTCAGATCTAACAAAATAATATTGTCATAATGTCTGATCAAGATTTATTGGTTTGTCTCTTTATGAGGAGTTTAATTCTACCAGATCTCTCAACATGCTAATCAAACACAGAGGGAAATATGCATGCATGTGTCAGGTAGTGGTTTACTGTCTGTATCTAAAGATAGTCAGATAGTGGTTAAAATACAATACTGTGTGAAGATAAAGAAATTGGATTAAAGCACATGCGGTCTAATGGAAATCACATATGGTTCTTTACGGATTGCGCAGTGAGTAACTCATGTACAGGGTCATTCATCTCTTCTGACAAGTATTGATGTGGGATTCCTTGCAATGGCCAGAGGCGTGTTTTGCATCGTTTAACAAAAATCTGCTCTGGCAGAGCCACATCTTGTGGATATTTGAGGAAACCAAGTGGAACAAGCAATTCTTAACTATAAGAAACTATTTGAGTCATACTTTTGGCCAGCATGTCAAGCTTCGCTTCAATTATTTTTTGAGTGGCTTGTTGCTGTGAATTAAAGAACTAAAGTCAACTAAACCATTGCTAAATGAGCAATTGACGGTTAGGTTATATGAGGGTTTAAAATTCCCCCTATGTTCACTTAATTGTGATGTTGTGAAATCTAAAATATATATTTTTTACTACTGTTGAATACTAAAGACCCTTAATAGGTACATGTTTAGAGTGCACTGAATAGATACACTGCATCTGCACAAATAATTTATTTGGAAACAGTTAACAAATAATGACTTTTTGTATTTTTAAAGATTAAACATAATTTGGATCCACAGAATGGAAATGCCTTTGGGGAGTACAGTAGAGTTGAATGTATTGTGTGGTTGTAGTGTTGAGTGGCAGGCTGTTCACACTGTGCTGTGGGAACGAGGGATCTGTTTCCTGCCTCTCTCGCTCTTTCTTGCTGGGTGCTGTTGTTATTGATTAATGAGTGCTGGGTTTGACTTGTGACCTATCTCTGTGTCCTTCCCTCTTTCACCATCTCTCTCTCTCTTTCTCTCTGGCATTCACTCATTCCCCATAGGCTAGTATAGTGGCAGGAAGACAAAGCTGTAATCGGAATGGCACTACATCCCAGCAGGCTGTGGCCTCCCAAACCACTGTAAGTATTATTAATCCTGACATTGATATCTCACTCAACAAGTCTGCAGTCCTACAGAAAAAATGGCAGTTGGTATTACTTACATATAATAAACTTTTTTATATATACATGTACATATTGGTGGCTTCCTTAACTCTTTGCTAAATGTGATAATTCATAACACGTTGGTTAAGAATATGATTTATTATTTTGACAACACACCTCTCAGAAAATAAAAATCATATGTTGTTAAGATTTGTCCTTGTTGAAACAGATAAACCTGGCCACGTCTCCAGCGGCAGCTCATTTGATCAGTCGAGCCCAGAGCGGGAGCTCTGTTCCGGTCTGCATTGCCCAACAGGCCGTTCTGCTGGGAAACTCCTCCACACCCACACTCACCGCCAGCCAAGCACAGATGTATTTACGAGCTCAGATGGTAAATCCTCTTACACACGCTCAACCACATTTACAAATGTGCTTTCTAAATAAAGACTTCTAATGTTTTTTACATAATGAACACTGGAGGATGATGTCATTAAGAAACTAGCTAAAGGAATACTGTAAAAGGATGTTAAGTGATATTGAGAACACTGGAGAAAACTAAAATCACCAATTTGAACAATGCTTCCAAGAAAAGAAGATGTTTTGTTTAAAACATTTTGATTAGAGAAATGGAAAATAGAAGACACACTTGTTATATATTAATAAATTGGCAGCGTTTCATGTTAGTTAGTTTTTTTGTTAAGCAAGCATATGATTTCTTTTTGTGTAGAATTGTGCAGTGGTCCCATTTCAAATTCTATACTGTATAAATGGATCATTTTGGTTCCCTAATGACAGTGCTTACTGTAGTGTTGGTTATAAACACAGTCAAATGCACAGCTACTGGATATTCTTCTCTAAGATTTCCTCATAAATAAATAGTATTTTTCTTGAAATGTAAAAAATAGTTGGCATTTTGGTATTGTCTGTGTGTTTGTGTGTGTGTGTTGTATTCATACTTGCCATCTTACAACATTGTTTTCATTTGGCCTTGGATTTTAAATGTGGCACAGCTGCAGCTCTTTCAAAAAACCCAATAAGAGTCAGGATGGTGACCAAAATGTTTTCACTGGCACATCAACTCTATTTCCTCTAAAACAGTTTTTGGCTGGGAACTGATTAGCAGTCAATGAGCTGTTTGAGATCTTCCAGAATTTGAAATGAAGTCCTTTCAGCACTATAACAGCTGAAATGGCTCAAGTGCTCTCTCTGATGTCAAATTTGATAGCCTAGTGTTTGTTATATAAATGTGATTCATACATTCAGATAAAGCAACCATTTTTTGTGTGATTTCCAGGCACAGCAAACTAATCTTGTGCAAGTTGCTAGAAGCCTAGGAAGAGCTGTTCCTTTGTCCCCCCAGCTTATCTTCACCCCAGCTGGCTCCGTCACAGCAGTTCAGCCAGAAGCTACTGCTCTGTCAGTCAATACGTCACCCATCAGTGGACAGGTAAGCTTAACATACACCAGCCTGACTTACAGTACATCTATACCACTATATCATGTTTTTTGGTTGCCACACCAAAATCACTTTTATCTCTCTCCGCTTAGGTGCAGAACTTGGCTCTTCGAGGCCAGCAGGGGGTGCTCACTTCCTCCCTCTCTCAGTCTCAGTTACAGAGCCTAAATGTGAAACAGTCCCCTGGGGCGTCAGCGCAGATTTCTTTGACTAGCCAGACGGTGGCTCGACTGAAGAGTCCTGGAGCGGAGCCGAATCCTCAGGGAGCTGCTGCAAAGGGCAGTCCTGCAGAAACGTCTTCAGAGACTGTGGGAAAAAACAACAAAACCAGTGACCTCACAACACGTGAGCTGAACGTGTGTCCCAATGTGACCTCAGTGGCGGGCCATCCTCTCATCAGCACAGGTAGGCCATCACTGTGCGGTTGCTGTGTGCTTTTTCTCTCTTAAATAGGGTTATTATAGTTAACAAAAACTAAAACCATAAAAAAAAATTCTTTACTTGTAATAAAATTTATTTATATATATATTTAAAAAAAAAAAAAACAGCTAGGAAGCTAAATTTTCATTTAGTTTAACTTGATGCACTAAAATAACTAAAACAAATAAAATTACTAAAAAATAGACATTTAAATAACTTTAAAAAATGACATTTAATAACAATGACAAAAACACAACAAAATTATTAAAATTTTAAAATTAATTTGAAAACAGAAAATGTAAAAACTAATTCAAAATATTAAAGCTGCAGTCCATAACTTTTTTTGGTTAAAAATGATCCAAAATCAATTTTTGAGCATGTACATAACCAGCCAGTTTTCAAAACTATCTCCTTCCTTTAGCCCGATTCACAACGGTAAGCTTGTAATAATGTGTTCTAATCTGAGCGGTACAGGTAACTTTCCGCGGGAAATTCGAGCATGGCGGTTCGTCTTTGCATCATTACGTTACATCTGTATACATAAAGAAGGAGTCCGGCTAGTAGGTATCGCATGAGCGGACTAATTTCATTGCACAGCATCTCAAATGTTGGTTTGATCATCTGATGCCTGAGCCAAAGTCTGTCTTTAAAATCATTTGGTTTAAATCCCTCCCAGAAGTGTCTCACATGTTTGCGTTCCCAAAAACCAGGCACCTGAACGCAAGATAACGACAGATTTATTATTGGGTTACCTTTTTTTACAGTATGTGTACTTACAGTGTAGTTACCCAAGAAACAATGAGTAATATAAGGTTAGGTTTAGGGTTATTACCTAGCTATAATCCAGTTATTGTAATTGCTATAATAAGTACATAGTATGTACATGCGGAACAGGACTGTAAAATAAAGTGCTACCTATTATTGCGTTTCGTCTTCGCGCTCTGAGACGCAAGTCATTCATGATGTAGGAAAAAAGAGCCATAGTGGCTTCCCCGAGTGCAGCGACTTCCATTTTTATTAGATATTTTGCACCAGTTACCCAGGAAGTGACGAATTTGTATTCTTGAACATATGGGATGAAAACTTTGTTAGCAAATGTTTCATGCGATATTCCAATTTTGTTGGTAATAGTTAAATTCGCAACTTTGGAAATGGATGGAAATATAGCTAGTGATAGGCTACTAAAATAACACTGGTCTTAACATGCAAGCATCCAGTGAAAGTGTACCATCTCGATTATCTCACTAATGGAGGAGTGAAAGCAACAAGAAAAGCTCAAGTGAGAGGGACATCTGGCCTTGAGCATTAAACAGGGTGTTGGGTTGCTGTGGCATCAGCCTTGAGGTGTACACTGGGCGGCAGTGTTTCATGATAGCACACCTGCTTTGTGTGCATTTGTGGCCGGTGGGATTCTCTATTTGTTTGCGCCCTTCAAAGCCAGGCTTCTCTGAAAGGATATCCTTTATCACTGAGACAGATGTACAGCCTTTTTGGCTCAATGACACAATTTGCCCCACATGCTAGTTAAGTGAGATGCTGGTAAAGTGATCCCTGAATATCTGCCATTCGTTTAGTAATATACATAAACAATTTATTTATTAACATTACTGAATTGCTTTCTCAGTACTGTATGTTATATGTCAATGGTAAGCAATTATTGAGTCATTATACCTTTGGATGCATGATATATCAGTTAGGTATTAGAGTTTTTTTTTTTTATTTATCAGCATCATTCAACAGTGGATATTTATTTGAACATGCCCATTTTTCCTAGTTTTACATTAAGATTATCTTTGCCATCATTTAACACTCACTTAAGTTAATCTTTAAAAACACTAATAATTTAATAACACTGTTAAATGTAATCTTGTCTCAAAAAATCTCAAAATAAATGTAATTTTTTCATACTGTACATTATAATGTTGTGATGCCTAAATTCATTCATGTTTTGATTTTAATTTATGTAGATAAAATAATAGCATATCATTTTAATAGTCATTTTAATGTAATGTTTTAACCATAGGTTTTTAGAGGCTGACCCCACCACATCCTGAATTTTATTTAACCCTTAAACAGGCACGACTGGAAAATGATCAGCAAAAAATAATTTCATGTCACTTTTTATTTCATCTGGACTTAAGTAAAACATATCCAAAGGAATTTTTTAAATATTTGATGTAGTTTGGATTTTATGAATTGTAACCCCCAGTTCATGTTGCCTGTTTAGGGTATAAAAAAAGGATTATCCACAGTATTATCATCCACAGTATTAATATCCATGAATATTAACATTTGCACATTTTTTTAACTCAAACTATACATAGATTGAGAAGGGGAACTGTGTACAGTGGGCCCAGAGGCCTGGAGGGCCTATAAGGGTCTTCCCTAAGGGCCCCGGTCCTGGAACAAGATTTCTACTGGACCTCCCACCACCCACACCCGACCCCTCACTCGTCACCCCAGAATTCGCAATAATGCAGTGACCAGTACAGGGAGCCCAGTTTACCTTGAAACACCATTCATTGTCAATACTGTGGATAATCCTTTTTTTTATACCCTAAACAGGCAACGTGAACTGGGAGTTACATACTACAATGTTCACAATTAATATTAGCAGTTGTTTTGCATTTTTTTCTGAAAAAAAATAAGATTAATATATATTTACTTATCACAAAATCTGAATGTCCTGCACCAATGGCGCCCATGTTGGGTTTAGGTCAGGCTGACTAATTGATCACAGAAAACTTGAAACAAATCATGTGACCAGCATACTCAAGACAGACCAGGCTATGATAAATGATAAAAGGATTTGATGAAAAAATCTTTCTTATGCCCAAAACAAGACACTAAAGAGTATGTAACTCATGGTTCACGTTGCCTGTTTTAGGGTTAATAAAAAAAACACCAAATCTTCCTTGAGTCACAGGAAAACTATAACAACATTCACATGTGTAGTTATTTGTTGTGGTATAAACAAAAAACACTGGTCTGCATGAACTAAACACAGAGATTTGGGAGTATAAATGGCTGTTCACTCAGGACACATCTGTGCTTTTGTATTGTTAGTCTATGTATCAGACGGACGTCTTTGGCCATTCCATCACATCTTGTTTTTTTTTTAGCATTTTGTTTCATAAGCATAAGGGGCCATTCAAACAGAGCACTTTTGTTGCATCCAAAAATGCAAGGCACAGGGTAGTGGAATGAAAAACAACCTTGAGAAACATTTTTTAAAAATTCAACTTGTTTTAACTTGAGCACTACATTTTTAGAACGCAGTTATCAAACGATGAAAGGCATGAGTGCAACAGTCAAACACATTTGTTGCATGATGTTTACATAGAAAAACAATGGGAAAGCAGTGCAATGGAAAGCAAAAAAGCATTCTGTGTGAATGGCCCCTAAGACAGCATGTCAAATAAAATCAGTTACACCTATAAAAACGCTTCTTAAAAAAACACTGTGTTCTGTTTCATTCTCTTTTCAAACACAAGAATATGTTCTCCTGTGTAAACGGCCCCTAAGCAAGACTTTTTTAAGCTTACATCAAGATATTTTGCTTCTTGTTCCATTTCTTGGCCATTAATCTCATAATGCATAATCCGCCACAGTCGTATTAATAGCAACAAGCCACACTGCAGGACAAGCCAAGCCTACTACACTCCGATACAAATGGAAACCACAAGTGGGATAATGTGTTATTTGTGGGTGTGGGTTTCTATGTATGTGGTAAGGTCCTGACCATTTCCTGTCATGAAAGCTTGACAGAGAGGGTTCAAGCATCACTATACACACAGAACATCTAGAGACGAAGCCAAAGAAACCACTGGAGCAGTGAGAAGGGTCAGTACTTACTGGCAACACCATCCATCAGTATGTTTTTCTTTACACACTCATTGCTTAACAGAGTTTCATGAACCTACAAATAGCAGTATGATAAGTGAATTCAGCTCTGTTTAAACATCTGCATAGTTCCAGTAGCTCCTAAATGAAGACCTGTTATTATGGTAAATCTTGGTGGATATACTATATTTATAGAGGAAAAGTCTATAAAAAGACCAATTGGTAAATATAAAAGGTGTGTTGAATGGCTCACTCTCACATTGGCCATATTTTCTTCATAAGGAATTCATTAGACAAGAAAAGCACATAGCCAGGAGCATGAAACTCAAAGTATTTGGACCACAACTGGAGAGAAACCTAAGTAAGACCAGACCTTTCTTGGAGTGACCACTGCAGAATTAAAGTGTCTGGCCTCCATGAAGTGTTTTGATCAAGGTTGAGATTGTGGACCCACAGATTCTTTGATCAGCTGTAATGAACAATGGTTAGGAGAGCTTTTCCTTCAGAGACCAATAACGTCTGTACATGAGCAGAGAAACTCCACCCCCTTCACTTTGGGACTATAATCAATAGTCGGTCATGGAGGGCCACTGCCCTGCAGAGTTTAGCTCCAACCCTAATCAAAGACACTTGAGCAAGTTAATCAAGGTCTTCAGAGTTACTAGAGAATACAGGTAGGTGAGTTTGAGCAGTGTATGGATTCTAGGAATTCTTTTCACTTTCACACAGTATCTTGAAAAGGGGCACATATATGTGAGATACTGAAAACAACAAAGATGCTAGTGTAGCGTATATTTACATAAAAACTATTAAAAAGCAGAGCAGTGGGAAAAAATGCATGATGTGGGGCATTGGAATGAAAAAACGCAAGGTCTAGAAATGTGTCATGCGAGATGCTGCAAAAGAAATGAGACATAAGTGGAACGGTCAAACATGTCCGTCTTTTGCATGTTTACATAGGAAAAACAAGGAAAAAGCAGAGCATTGGAATGCAAAAACTCTTACTGTGTGAACTGCCCCCAACAACGTTCTTTGATATTCCTCTGCAGCTTGCGTTTTTTTATACGCAAAATGTGTTTTGTGTGAATGATCCCTACTATCCTCATATTTCTGTACACATCAGTGAAGTTAAGGAAAATACTATGTGAGTTTGGTCATCATGTTCCACAATACTTTGATTTCGATACTGTATATGTCAGTACAGACGTAGAATTATTTTTGTTTTCACATGTGTTTGAAGTAGCACTCAGTATTGAAGCTGGGTAAATGCTATCCTTTAGCACTTATCCCTCAAAGGCCAGGAAGTTTTGCAGACATTTCTTTTTTGTCATATTGAACTGTGCTGAGAAAGGGCAGCAGTTAATTATTTATCAACATGGGTGGAACTTGAACCAGAATGTGGTCTTCAATGCTCAAAGAAAGCCCTGCATCTTTTGTTGCTATTCTATGAATGCTTTGAACTTAGCAGGCTGTCGGGGGAGGGTGTGTCAATATGGCACACTATCTAATATTGTGTCCATTTTGACACTACAGAACACCACACAAATTATAAAAAAAAAACACTCCCACAGACACTGTTTGCTTGGAGGAATTTGACATCAAGACCATGGCGTTTGATCGTTTGTCTTATCACAAGTTGTTTCTTCTCTGAGGGAAAGCATGGCATGAGCATTATTACTAAAAAAATTATTTCTCATCAATCTCAACAGTACTCCGTAACACACATTATTATCATGTAATATATAAGTGTGTGAACATTGTTCTAGCGGGTTGTTCTTGCTGACTTGAGGTTAATGGGGTCATTTGGCTGAGTTCAGCTTTAGGATCTGGAATGTCAACTGCAAGGTGTATAAAGCATAGCTCTACTCATCCACTCGTGAAGCGCCATATGACCTTGATGAATCAGATGGCTCTAAGTAACCTTCAGTTAGACATACTCTGACAGCCTGTGCTGTGGTAACTCCAAGGAATGCCAGCCTAATTTGTGCAGGACCTTTAAATGCGCTGTGAGTCATTTTACAACGTTCATACTTTCAGGTCTTTTAGGCTGAACAATGAAGGACAGTTGTTTTGGACTCTTTGTCCTAATTTGTAGAATTTTACTTGGACTTAAGCTTTTCACACTCCACTAGACTCCTGAAGGTGTGCTATGGTATCTGGCACCAAGATGCTAGCAGCAGATCCTTTAAGTCCTGTAAGTTGCGAGGTGGGGCCTCCATGGATCGGACTTGTTTGTTCAGCATGTCCCACAGATGCTCGATTGGATTGAGATCTGGGGAATTTGGAGGCCAAGTCAACATCTCAAACTTGTTGTTGTGCTCCTCAAACCATTCCTGAACCATTTTTGCTTTGTGGCAGGGCGCATTATCCTGCTGAAAGAGGCCACAGCCACCAGGGAATACCGTTTCCATGAAAGGGTGTACATGGTATGCAACAATGCTTAGGTAGGTGGTACGTGTCAAAGTAACATCCACATGGATGGTAGGACTCATGGTTCCGTTTCAGTCGGTCACGTTCGACGTACGTCGGAACTGACCGACGAATTGGGATCTATTTTCAGAGACCAATCTACTTCGAGTGTTATAAACGAGCCAATGAAGATTGGCATGCGGTTGACACATTCCACGACCCGCCCCGCATCGCGGGTATAAATACGGAAGTGGAAGCACCGCATATCGCTTTCAACTTCGGAGCCGAACAGTACTTTGTTCCTACGAAGAGTGTTACATTCAGTCAAAGAGGATCGCTCCAGTTTACGGTGTTGGTGTGACGGTGCCTACAGTGGAGATCGCAAAATCTTCTTTTCTGAGTGCTCTCAGCGGGCTTGCACCCAGTGTTGGGCTCGAGTGGAACCCTCCACCGTGTCCCGACTGACTCCTCCGTCCTCACTACCCTCGATGGTGGCGCAGCCAAGGGTTACGTGGAGATCCCCCCAGTCGAGCGGTCAGTAGCGATGCAACTGTGTCCGAAGACCGCTACTGACTGGTGCGGAAATCCGCGTCTCCCCTCCCGGGCGTGTAAGTTCTCGTCCGCACTAACGGGCAAGGCTTAAACAGCCTGTGGAGAAGCTGCGTCATCTTTGCATGCCATGGCGCTCCTGCAGGTCTACCAGGCCAAAGCGCTCAAGGAACTGCACGAGGGTAGTTCCGACCTATCGGTTATGCAGGAACTGCGTACCGCGACGGACCTCGCCCTCCAGGCGACGAAAGTCACCGCACGCTCACTGTGGCTGAACCTGGCGGATATGCGTGAGACCGACAAAGTACGGTTTCTCAACGCCCCTGTCTGCCAGGCCGGCCTCTTCGGCGACGCCATCGAGAGCTTCGCCCAGCAGTTCTCGGTGGCCCAGAAGCAGACGGAGGCGATCAAGAACATTCTGCCCCGGCGACCTGCTGCTGCCTCCACCCAGTCGCCGGCTGCAGCACCTCCGCCTGCTCGTCGCCGAGGGCGTCCCCCTGCGTCCACCTCCGCCCCTGCTAAGCCTAAGCAGCAGCCTCCACCTGGCAAGCAGGGTGCCGGGCGTAGGGGTACTGCCCAACCCGTCCAGGGTCCCGCAAAGTCCGCCGGCAAGCGCAAGGGCAAGCGGCCCTGAGACGGGCAGCCCAGGGAGAAGAGGAGCTGCTCCAGGGGAGGTGGTGTCCGCACCCCTCCTCCCCCCGGAGGAGGACCGGGGGGAGAATGTTACCACTGGTCATCACAACATCCTGCCGCTGGCTCTCCGGAGTCCAGCGGTACCCACATTCTCAATAAAAGAGCAGTTTCCTCCCTCCCTGGGCCCCAAGAGGGCCAGGTTGGCAGTGTGCGACGCCCCCGGGCCTCGCCACTCCTTTCCTTCCCTCTCCCCCTCGCCAGGGGGCAGCAGTATGGGCACCGAGAACGCCCCCGGGCCTCCTCACCCATACTCTGCCCCACCCTGGAGTACTCAGACAACACTCCGGGCCGCCTCCGGGCCTCCCGAGTCGGGTCTGTCTACTCCACTTCGCTGCCCCACCCCGGGTACATCTGTGGTGCCGTTGGTCCCGCTTGTTCGGTCTCTGGGAGCCTGGCTAGGTCTCCCCAGGCTGTCTCGCTGGCTCATTCATACTATCAGACTCGGCTACGCGATTCAGTTCGCGCGCCGGCCGCCCAAGTACAGGGGCATCCTCTTCACCACCGTGCGGAGCTGCGATGCCCATGTCTTGCGGTCGGAGATCGATGTCCTGCTGGCGAAGGACCCGATCGAGCCGGTTCCTCCTGCCGACATGAGGTCGGGGTTCTACAGCCCCTACTTCATTGTACCCAAGAAAGGGGGTGGGTTAAGACCAATCTTGGACCTGCGCATTCTGAATCGGGCCCTGCACAAGCTCCCGTTCAAAATGTTAACGCAGAAACGCATTTTCGAATGCATCCGCCCCCGAGATTGGTTCGCAGCGATCGACCTGAAGGACGCGTACTTTCATGTCTCCATTCTCCCTCGACACAGACCGTTCCTACGCTTTGCGTTCGAGGGGAGGGCATATCAGTACAAAGTCTTGCCCTTCGGGCTGTCCCTGTCGCCTCGCGTCTTCACGAAAGTCGCGGAGGCAGCCATTGTTCCGCTCAGAGAACGCGGCGTTTGGATTCTCAACTATCTCGACGACTGGCTCATATTGGCCCAGTCCCGGGATCAGTTGTGCGAACACAGGGACCTGGTGCTCCGTCACCTGTTGGGCCTTCGGGTCAACCGAGAGAAGAGCAAACTCTGTCCCACACAGAGGATCTCTTATCTCGGTATGGAGCTGGATTCGGTCAACCGGACAGCGCGCCTCACAGAGGAGCGAGTCCGGTCAGTGTTAAACTGCTTGAATATGTTCAAAGGCAGGACAGCGGTCCCACTGAAATATTTTCAGAGGCTCCTGGGGCATATGGCATCTGCAGCCGTGGTAACGCCGCTCGGATTGCTTCATATGAGACCGCTTCAACGCTGGCTTCACGACCGAGTCCCGAGATGGGCGTGGCAGAGCGGCAAGTACCGGGTCTCAGTTACTCCTTACTGTCGCCAAACCTTCAAGCCCTGGGCGGACCCTTCGTTTCTACGGGCGGGAGTGCCCTTAGAACAGGTGTCCAGGCATGCTGTGGTCTTCACGCATGCCTCATCCACGGGCTGGGGGGCCACGTACAACGGGCACACAGTTTCGGGTCTGTGGACGGGGCCCCAACTGCGTTGGCACATCAATTGCCTAGAGTTATTGGTAGTACGTCTCGCCCTGGGTCGCCTCAAAAAGCCGCTACAGGGCAAGCACGTGCTGGTCCGTACGGACAGCACTGCGGCCGTTGCGTACATCAACCATTAGGGTGGTCTACGCTCCCGTTGCATGCTCCAACTCGCCCGCCATCTCCTCCTGTGGAGTCAGAAGCGTCTGAGGTCGCTTCGGGCCATTCACATCCCAGGTGCGCTGAACCAGACAGCCGACAAGCTCTCTTGTCAGTCGACACCTCCGGGAGAGTGGCGACTCCACCCCCGGAGTGTCCAGCTGATATAGGACCTCTTCGGAGCCGCGCAGGTAGACCTGTTTGCCTCTCCGGACTCGACCCATTGCCAGTTGTACTATTCCCTGACCGGGGGCACCCTCGGCACGGATGCACTGGCGCACAGCTGGCCCCGGGACCTACGCAAATATGCGTTTCCCCCAGTGAGCCTTCTTGCACAGACACTGTGCAAGGTCAGGGAGGACGAGGAGCAGGTCTTGTTAGTTGCGCCCTACTGGCCCAACCGGACCTGGTTCTCCGAACTCACACTCCTTGCGACAGCCCCTCCCTGGCCGATCCCCCTGAGGAAGGACCTGCTTTCTCAGGGGCGGGGCACTCTATGGCACCCGCGTCCAGACCTCTGGAAACTCCATGTCTGGTCCCTGGACGGGACGCGGAGGTTCTAGGTGGCCTACCACAAGCTGTGGTAGACACCATCACTTCTGCTAGAGCCCCCTCTACGAGGCGCCTCTACACGTTGAAGTGGAACCTGTTCGTTGAGTGGTGTTCTTCCCGCCGGGAAGACCCCCGAAGGTGTTCGGTTAATGTTGTGCTTTCTTTCCTGCAGGATGGGCTGGAGCGAAGGCTGTCTCCCTCCACCCTCAAAGTGTACGTCGCTGCAATAGCGGCGTATCACGATGCAGTGGAACGTAAGTCCTTAGGGAAGCACGACTTAATCGTCAGGTTCCTCAGAGGTGCGAGGAGACTAAATCCTCCTCGTCCAACCTCAATACCCTCTTGGGACCTAGCCCTGGTGCTCAGAGCACTTCAGGGTCCTCCCTTTGAGCCTTTGCAGTCTGCAGAGTTAAACATCCTGTCCATGAAGACAGTGCTCCTGACTGCATTGGCCTCAATCAAGAGGGTAGGGGACCTGCATGCACTTTCGGTCAACGAATCGTGCCTAGAATTCGGGCCGGCCAACTCTCACGTTGTCCTGAGACCCCGGCCTGGATATGTGCCCAAGGTTCCTACCACTCCCTTCCGGGATCAGGTGGTGAACCTGCAAGCGCTGCCCTCGGAGGAGGCAGACCCAGCCCTAGCTTTGCTCTGTCCCGTCCGCGCCCTCCGCGCCTACGTGGACCGAACTCAAAGCTTTAGAACCTCAGAGCAGCTCTTCGTCTGTTACGGAGGCCAGCAGAAGGGAAAGGCTGTCTCCAAGCAGAGGTTAGCCCACTGGATAGTGGATGCTATCGTCTTGGCTTACCAGTCCCAAGACGTGCCTTGCCCGTTCGGGGTGCGAGCGCACTCCACAAGGAGTGTAGCTTCCTCCTGGGCGCTGGCCCAAGGCGCCTCGCTGACAGATATATGTAGAGCTGCGGGCTGGGCGACACCTAACACGTTCGCTAGATTCTATATCCTCCGTGTAGAGCCGGTATCTTCCCGCATCCTCGCCCCCAGTGGCCAGTAGCGCTAAGTGCCCGTTCTAGTGTCGGCTTGCAACGCCACTCCCGCCCTCTGGGCCGGATACGTGCGTCTATTATCTCCAGTTGTGTTCCCCGGAAACGGCTAACCCTGTCGAGCTCCTCCGTCACCCCTTCGGTGTCAGACGTTGCGGCCGTCTGACGCCAGGCCTGCACCCGTATGCTTGTGGAACGTGTGTGTAGGCTGGGTGCCATATGTAGCGGTTCCCTAACGGCAACCCCATATGTGTATTTTCCACGGTACCAGCTACCCTATTTGGCTAGCCCCGTGTCTTTCCCTTGACAGAGCCCGCTCTGTCGTCTCTGGTGGTGTTCTTTCCCCCCTGGGACCAGGTTGGATCCACCCCAGAGACTGCCATATGTAGTACTACCCTGATAGGTTAGTCCTTATGTGTATTTCGCCACCTCTCCTTCCTCTGAAGGACGTGGCTCCGCAGCGTACCATCTCCACGAGACGGGCACGCTTTCCCAGCGTTATCCAATAGTCACACTGAGTGGGTCTTGCAGGAACAGCAGTGACTGACCTTCCCTGCCCGGAGCCCTGACTCCCACTCCAACATAGGTGTGGTTCAGTGAGCTCAGGCAGGGCGCTGGAAGGGCCAGCATCCCTGGCGTGTTGGTAGGGATCCCAATTCGTCGGTCAGTTCCGACGTACGTCGAACGTGACCGATTGAAAGGGAACGTCTCGGTTACGTATGTAACCCTCGTTTCCTGAAGGAGGGAACGGAGACGTACGTCCCGTCGCCAGGTGCTGTGCTTCAGCTGAAGGCCCGAGTCACTCGTCTCGGCTCCTCAGTTGAAAAGCGATATGCGGTGCTTCCACTTCCGTATTTATACCCGCGATGCGGGGCGGGTCGTGGAATGCGTCAACCGCATGCCAATCTTCATTGGCTCGTTTATAACACTCGAAGTAGATTGGTCTCTGAAAATAGATCCCAATTCGTCGGTCAGTTCCGACGTACGTCTCCGTTCCCTCCTTCAGGGAACGAGGGTTACATACGTAACCGAGACGTTTCCCAGCAGAACATTGCCCAAAGCATCACACTGCCTCCGGCAGCTTGCCTTCTTCCCATAGTGCATCCTGGTAAGCGATGCACACGCTGTCACATGTCCGTCTTGTCTTGTTTAGCACATGGGTGTTTTGGTTAATTTCTGTGTCATGTGCATTCCTGTCTTCTGTCTTGACCCCCACCCCTCTTGTTATCTGATTATTGTTTAATTGGCCCCACCTTTTCCCTTCCTGATTTGTTACCCTTTATAGTCTCCTCGTGTCTGCAGTCCTGTGTTGGATCGTTGTCTTGTTGGATGTGGTCTGCTCCCTGTCGTGTTTCCTGTTTTCCCCCTGGTATTTAAGTTTATTTCAGTTTGGTTTTCCCCCTCGTGGGTGTTTTGTTTATGTTTGTGTTTATTTTTACAATAAATCTACCCTTCCTGCAAATGAGTCCTCGCTCCCTTTTCTACCCGGTTATCCCTGACACACGCACCCGGCCATCCACGTGATGTAAAAGAAAACGTGATTCATCAGATCAGGCCACCTTCTTCTATTGCTCCGTGGTCCAGTTCTGATGCTCACGTGCCCACTGTTGGCGCTTTCGGCGGTGGACGGGTCAGCATGGGCACCCTGACTGGTCTGCGGCTATGCAGCCCCATATGCAGCAAACTGTGATGCACTGTGTATTCTGACACTCTGACACCTTTCTATCAGAACCAGCATTAACTTCTTGAGCAATTTGAGCTACAGTAGCTCATCTGTTTGATCGGACCACACGGGCCAGCCTTCGCTCCCCACGTGCATCAATGAGCCTCGCTCCTTGACCCTGTCGTCGGTTCACCACTGTTCCTTCCTTGGACCGCTTTTGATAGATACTGACCACTGCAGACCGGGAACACCCCACAAGAGCTGCAGTTTTGGAGATGCTCTGACCCAGTCGTCTAGCCATCACAATTTGGCCCTTGTCAAACTCGCTCAAATCCTTACGCTTGCCCATTTTTCCTGCTTCTAACACCAACTTTAAGGACAAAATGTTCACTTGCTGCCTAATATATCCCACCCACTAACAGGTGCCGTGATGAAGAGATAATCAGTGTTATTCACTTCACCTGTCAGTGGTCATAATGTTATGCCTGATCAGTATATATATATAGATATATATAATACTGTATGTTGTTAGATTAATTTACTGAGTGGAAATTTCTTATGTACAACAACCAACAGCTGCTGTTAAAAGCTTGATTAAAAGTAACAATTATGTGGACAATTTGATGCAAATATTATTTTTTACGTACTTATTTATCATGCACTATATGTATCTATGTTCTGTAGTGTAGATGATTTATCATACTGTGTTTATATATTAATATAGTTGTCTTTTGTTATATTTATTTCAGCATATACCCAAATTCAGACCCATCAGCTGCTCCAGCAGCACAAGCAGCAGTTTGTGATACAGCAGCAGCCTCAGATACTGCAGAGAGGTCAAGCTCAGCTCTTCGAAGCTGCCACCATTCATCCTCACACAGTACAAGCTGTAGCCATTCAGCCTGCCCTGCCAGCTCAGCCTCAGCAGTGCCCTATCCCTTTGCTGCCCAAAGTGCCTGTTACCTGCCAACAAGCCACCATCTTCCATTCTACTACTGTGAGTCAGCAGGCACTTGCCCAGAATGGACAGCTGCCCATGCAGAGCCACAGCAAAGCAGCACCTCTACAGCTTACTGCAGTTAATGTCCAGATCCAGCCAGTTCAAACTCAAGTAAGTGGATTGAACTTCATGTATTTGTTTGTTTCTTTATTTCAGTGTATCTTAATTTTAGTAATTTTTAATAATTAATTTTCTTAATCTTTAATATTAGTTTCACATATCCCCTCCTATTCTGACCTTGTCCTGTTCTGACAATAATTCCAGCTGGAAGTAGCCACACAGCATGTGACAGATAAGGACGACCCTGTTCCTCTTGAACCGCAGCTGCTATCCATAACGACACAAGTGCCAACCCGGACAGAACAATCCCAATCAGTCAAACAATCTCATCAAAGTCAAGTGACAGAAAACACAGAAGGTACTGATTATTTTGTTTCATTTTCATGACTTTCATTTATTTCGTTTGTTGGTTCAAAAAGGGTAAGGGTTGCAAAATGTTTTTTTTTTTTTTTTGTTTAGCAATAACTGCAAGCATTGTTTGTGTTTTGATATACACAAATGTAAATGGCTCCCTCTGTTTTTATCCTAATAGTCAAATGCACTGAACATAATCAGTAACTTGGATTCTCAACTTATATATATATATATATATATAGGGTGAATTCAGGGTGATTGGGACACATTTTGCCATTGAGATGACTTGGAAAAAGTGTCCCAATCAACCTGAATTCACCCTATATATATATATATATATATATATATATTAGTGCATCAAAGCTGCAATAAAAACAGCTTCTGCAGTTGAAAATCAAGCTTTTGAATAATTAAAAAAACAACAACTAGCTTGTTGTTAAAAGCTTGATTAAAAATATCAATCATATAGATGTAGACATTATGTAGTGCATTTATTATGCACTATAGTGTATCTATATACCAGGGGTGGCGAATGTCGGTCCTGGAGAGCCACAGTCCTGCAGAGTTTTCATCCAGCTATACTGACTGCAAAAGCAGGAGGAAAGACTCCTGCAGCAATCTTGGTCTAGCCAGACGCAGAGTGGCTACTACGTCACCACCATCTGTAGGTTTGCCAGTCACAAAAACACAAAGGCCAACAACGCAAGCTCTCCCCTCAAGCGGAAGAGTAGATCTGTCACACCCCCAGTATCTATTGTCCAGTCGAAGCACTTGCAAGAGTGTGACAGGCAGCTTCTGCTATAATTAGGGGCGAGGGTCTGAGCTCCGTTGTTCTTGGTGGGACATGGGAATAAAGGTGGACACACTCTGGCTGTCTGGCAGGTGTATTGGAGGCCTAACCTCTCAGACGTTAAATTATGATGCTGATAAACTGCTCTTTTATGAACGTAAATGGCTTGAGGCATCAGAGCACTTATCATAAATCATGTCATATTTTATTTATCATGCTGATAATTGTGCTTGATATGGATCATGGTGCATTCATAAAAGTTTTAAAGCGTATTTTGTTTTAGCTGAAACACATTTAGCTGTTTTTCATGTGTGGGATTAAAAAGCATACACTTTAATTGGCCATTTCCATGCTAGCATAGAGGTCTCACAGAATTAAGTAGGTTCAAGTTCAGATCAAAGTAACTCTTCTTTTTAAAGCAAACAACAAAATCGCTGTGGTTATGCCTGATTAATTCAGTAGCTTGAAATAGATGTAATTGCTCCAGACATAGACATTGACATTGCAGTGTGAGACGAGCTTGGGTTTAGCTTACTTAGACTTAGACTCCATTGTGTTTCGACTCCCAGCTGCTGAGTGTGGCACATGAGTGGTGTTGTATATCTCACGAGCGATAGACTCACTATACATGCCCCCTGTGTTACCCTGGGTCTCCCTTTGTCCCTGAGGAACCCAAGACCCTCTTATCGAAACATTTGTGTCTGCTCTCAAAACGAGATAATCTTGCAACTAATGCAGGGTAGAGCTTTTAAAAAGAGCTAAAAATGCTTTTTCCCAGTTGTATTAGTGATAAATAATAGTGTAGAATAATTAGTTTTAGAGACAACTTTATTTGCAATATATTTTATTTTCTGATGAGTAATTCACAAGTTTTTTTTTTCTTCCATTCATAAGTCAGTCGAAACTTCCAGTTCACATGGACTTTAAAGAGAATTACACTTTAATTCTCTTTGAAGTCCACATGAACTGGAAGTTTCCACCGACTTTACTTTATGTATTTCCGAGTGAAACTTAATATTGAATCTGAAAAAAAAAAAAATAGAGAATGGGGCTTGATTTTAGTGTACCTCTTCACAATCTCTAGTTTGCAGCAGACTGACGTCATCAGAGAAGGAATGTTATTCCAAAGGGAAAGCACATTTTTTAGATTTTGACTAAACATTATGAAGACATACTGTTTGGCATGCATGGATTAACTGTTCACCACACTACTTTGCTAACAAAGTAAATAGAGTCCAAATTCATGCAGACTTTAGCATGACATTTTGTCCTATAAATACATGCCATTCTGGTTGGTCAAGGTTATTTGTATAAAATTATTTTGAGGGTAAAAAGAATTGGTATAGGTTTAGGACCCTGTATGACTAAACGCACAGTAATTGAATGCAGAATTTGATCTAGACCTGGCTAAATCATTGGGATAATAGTATCACTTCAATTTGTCTTATATCTGATGACGCTTGTGTCGTTGATTGTTATTTTCTTGTTTATTACTGTGAAGCTGCTTTTTATTTGTATTGTATAAAGTGCTATAGAATAAAGTTGGATTATCTTCACTGTATATAGCCTACTGTATAAAAAAACAGTAGTATGGTACACTTTGTCGAATGACCTCATATTTTATCATAGTTATCTTAGAAATAAATGTGGCTGTTTTTCCATTTTCAATCGTATTTTATGTAAAAATGTCAACTTTTGACAGTCCTATCAAGTAACGAATCAAGAAAGAGATAATAATTAAAAATAATTCTAGATATTGCTTCTTGTTCATTCATCACACTAAAAATTAGACTGTAAAGTCGAGCGTACTGCAATGTGGCATTCCATGCTGCTAAAATAGTAGTATGCAATTCCAAAGATAGCCATGGAGTAGTAGATGCTCTTTCTCTGCCTACGTGCGCCTGTCATGGAGCCGCTCACGAGTTTTAACCAATCACGGAACGCCTCTGTACTAAATACGACCTGCTATTGGACATAATTCCAAGCGTGCGGACCAATCGGAGCTGCGCAATGTTTCCTATTCAGTTCCCCCATACAAAGAGGATTAGAGAGTGCGGCCCCGCTGATCACATTGAGGGAATCGGTTAGAACAAACAAATCCACGCACACAAAAAAAGTTTGGATCGGTTCATTTGTTGTACTGCTTTGTATATAACACCAGTGGATTATGGAAGTTTACTCGGAAGCGTTGAAATGCTAAATTCACTTTAGTGTTTTCCTCTTTTGGCGCTTGAAAGTGTAAGTAAAGAGTGCGTGAGCGGAACAAAGGCGTGTGCTGTTGACAATCACAAGGACGCCTGTGCCTGTGCCTGTGCGTGAGCGTTTGTCTGCAGTGTGAAACCCTGGCAAATGTTCGGATATAAAGTTTCAAAGTTGCTCGCTACTTGTTCTGGGACGGAGGGGTGCGACGGGTCTTTTAGATGGCGAAGTGTTGTTTGCATGCGAGTGTTTTGAACCGTCTCGAGGAAGCATGGGAGTAATCCTGCTACAGTACAGGAGTAAATTTGGCAGTTTTTCAAAACGGGTAGTGCTAAAACTTCTGACTTTGACTTGGACATTTTTCATATAGTAGTAATAGACGTATAGCTCTTCATAAATCAGTTTTGTTGTGTGCTTTAACCAGACATTACAGGTCAGTTAGAGAAAAGCAAGTGGTTGCAGGTGGTATGAATGTTTTTTCACATGCATGTATAATACAACTAAATGTGAGCAATTAATGCAAGAGTAGTTGTTTATAAATGTAACATTTATACTCTTGATACAATTTGCCTGATCTTTAATCTTTCATAGTTATGGAATAGCATGAATGAATCGTTTTTTTTTTCGTTTTTTTTTTCTATGAATCGTCAGAATACCGGTTCATAAAGCAGTTCTGAACGATTCTCTAATAATCAGTAACGAATAGCTGAAATGTTACAGATAAATGATACTGTAAATAGGTTTATTAGGCGATTGTATGATAGTTTTAACACATACGAAACTGAGTTTTAATAAATGGCATTTTATAGAAACTTATTCATCCGTGAAATGTAAATTCATTTTACCATTTAATACGAATATTATATTTGCTTTTTAAACGACCTGTCTGTATGAAATTACTATAAACACCTTTATTTAAATGTAAAGAACGTAGTAAATTAAACGGCAGTACATCTACATAATATGGCTTTTGAAAACGGTGTTAAAATGTCACTGAGGACGCGATGACGTAATTGCGTCACGTAAAAATGTTACTGAGTCGGATCTTTGAAATGGATTGTTCTAAAGAACCGATTCGCGAAAATGTCTCGGATTTGCCACCAGTATTACAGTGTTTCTGATGGATGTTGTTGTGCTCGTGTTCAGCAGGCAGAGTGAATGTGAAGTCAGGTGTGGGTTCACCTCCAGTCATGACCTCGGGCAGCGGGAACAATGCGCCCACGGTGACCGGCAGCGCTCCGCAAAATGGTGAGAGTAAACCGCCGCCACAGGCGGTAGTAAAGCCCCAGATCCTCACGCATGTCATCGAGGGATTCGTGATTCAGGAGGGAGCTGAGCCTTTTCCCGTGAGTGCTGCCACCCCGCCTGCTTGTTTACGTTTGCTGTACTTGTTTCGGTTTCCCTCGTGATAATTTATCTTAGTTTGTACTTGGTAAAACAACAGTGTTTTAACTATATATAAAACGAGATGATTTTTTGTATTAGGGTTAGATAAATGCCACTTCTAAAACTAACTTGTGTGTCATATAAACTACAGCTGCTGAAGTAGCAAACGCCTAAATATTATCGTTACTGCAGTTAGTGTTACAATAGTAAAACCATTGTACATTTTTAGGTGTATTTTAAACCTAACCGACCCGCTTGCTAGTCATTTTCACTCAACTCTTAAAGGGATAGTTCACCCAAAAATGAAAAATCTGTCATTTAAGTTACTCACCCTCAAGTTGTTCCAAACTTATATGAATTTCTTTCTTCGGCTGAACACAAAAGATGATATTTTGAAGAACATGGGGAACTAAACAGTTGATGTATCCCATTGACTTCCATAGTAGGGGGAAAAATACTATGGAAGTCAATGTGGTCCATCAACTGTTCGGTTACTGACATTCTTCAAAATTTCATCTTTTGTGTACAGCAGAACAAAGAAATGCTTGGAACAACATGAGGGTGTGTAAATGATGTGACAGAATGTTCATTTTTGGGTGAAGTGTTGGAGCCGATTTGGTCATTTACTCACCCTCATGCCATACTAAACCAGAATGCATACACAAATATTCTTCAAAAATACAGAAAATATAGAAACAAGTAATATTGGTTTTGATTTAACTTTTTCGTCAAACTATTGCTTTAAAATATTAAATCAATTTTAAATCCTTGTTTTTTTAAAAGAGGCACACTTCCCTCTAGTGGACAATATATACCACAGTTCTAACTTATATCCACAGACTTTGGTAGAAGTTTCAAAAATAGTAAGCAAACACATATCCCATATACGAGTACATTTGAGCATGCAGTTGTCCTTGTGTAGTGAATGGTGTTTTTTATTTTATTTTATGCAACACCTTGTGGATCTATCCAGGTTGAACGTCCGTCCTTGCTGATCGAGAATTTAAAGAAGCAGAAACAGCATCAGCCTTATTCAGACCTACAGAAGCAGTCTCACAATGCAGACTCTGAGATGGAGGACCTTTCACAGCAAGGTAAAGGGTTACTTTAATGCAGCAATACACTACATGACTTTTGCCTGATTAAAAGTCTGGGCAAGTCTATGTTAGTTGCTGAAAGTCAGAGCCAGTCTCCAGATTTGAGCCAACAGTTTGCACAGAAAATCGCATAGTGTATGACAGGCACAGACTTTTTTGTTAACCTTCAGACTATGATTCCATCCAGTCGTAGGATATCAAACATGATTGATATTTCGAGTCGATTTTAGAACACGTTGGCTGCATCCGAAATTGCATACTTCCCTACTATATAGTAGGAGAAAAAAAGTATGTCCGAATTCACAACACTCATAAAAGAGTAGGCAAAAAGTACCCGGATGACCTACTACTTCCGGCGAGATTCTGAAGTGTGCATAGGATGGACACTTTACTATCCCATGAGGCCACAGGAGGGGATTTTGAATGGCAGTGAAGCAACATAATTCATGCTGGTAGGTCACATGATAATGACTACATGGTAAATGTAGTATGTCTGGATTACATTCATACTATATAGAATGTACTTTTTAGCAGTAATTGCTTATTCAAAACAAGTACCTACTCGAGAGTATTCGATTTCGGACGCAGCCAACGTTTACATTTGTCATGTGTCTCCAAGCATTGAAGCCAATGTTCCCTCTAAGCTGCGCGCGTGCGCGGCCGCTCACTTGATTTGCCGTGGCCGCGCAGAAAGAAAAAATGCCACGCAGACGCAAAATGTGGGGAGAAATCCATTTGATCGTAGTTTAAATGAGAAATAATTGCAGTGCTCTGTTCAATCGCTATAGTGTTAGCACCGGTGAATGCGGTTTACAGGTTTCATAGAAAGAGAATGATATCGCGTGTGAGCGGCAGTCATGTTTGCGGTCCAAATATTAGCTCAATGAGAGGCAAGGTTTTTTTTTTTTTTTTTTTTTTTTAAATATATTAATTGCTTGAACAACAGTTACAGAACAGGAACAAATAAAACAAGACAAAAAAAAAAGCCAGGTTTAAGGATACAAAAATATAAAATACACGAAAGTGAATAAAAACATAATAGACCAAACAAACAATAAAAGGCTTTGACATTTCACAAAATCTTAAATGTATTCAATAAATGAATGGTTTTAAAAGCTTTTTTGATGAGGCAACGTGAAATGCAAAGACGTTAAATAAAACGGCATGTTTTAAAGAAGAGCCGCTTGATTAAGTGGTGTAAATAACAGATGATGGCCACAGCACGGTAACAAAACAGACAGTTACAGTTACACACCCACCACAAGTGTAGCGTGCAAACTCAAAACACATCAGTAACACACGTCTGTTTCAGGGATGTTTATATAACTATAAAAGAGAAGTTCACATGTTCCCTTGAACATATTTAGCTATTAGATCTATTTAATTACTTCAGTTTTTTTTTTTTTTTTTTTAAACTAACGCATTTAAACTGATATAATATATCAGTTTAAATACTTAAATTAGTTTTTATATTATAGGCTATTATAATAAAGAATTGATCTCACAAGGGGATTGTTTAGGGATCCTTGCCATTAAAAAGTTTGAAAACCCCATAGAAAATCTTGGAAATTCAAGCAATAAACAAACATTTAAATTTGATGGTTTAATGCTGCCTGTCACCAGTAATTGACTGTACACAAACACATTAAAAACCATTTCAGTGTAACTGCTTAATTTTTTTTCATATTATGTTATATTATTATTATTATAAAGAATTTAACTGTCCTGGGGGAGATTTTTTAATAGTATTTATTGGTAAAGAAGAAAAAAAACTGTCAACCTAAAATGTGCTTAATTTAGTGACTTCTGAATTAACTGTTTTTAAAAATGATTTAATATATCAAAGTTACATCAAGGGTTAAAATAAAAATGGCATATTAAAGTTAAAAGTTATAACTGCATGATGAAACCACTTTTTTTGTGTGTTTACACGTACGCTGTACAGGTCTGGTATAAAGAATGTTTTTGCTCAGGTGACCAAAATGTCCGTCCAATAGAGAGAAGTTTTGCTCAGTGAGAAAATAAATTAGAGGGAACATTGATTGAAGCACATGTTTCTGTGTGAGTTTATTGCGTTTGGATTTACTTAAAGGTCTGGTAGTGTGTGATCCTCAGTTGTTTAGTGTAGGATGCCCAGTTTTTCTCTGTAACAATTTACAAAGTCTGTGATGCCTAAAGCCTTGTTTATACTTTCGCCTGGCTCCGCAGCGCGAGCCTCCGCTGACTGCGCACGCTCCTCCCCAAACGGACGAGGCATTTATACTTGACGCGCTCGCCGTTGTACTTTTCTTTGAGTAATTGTTCTATAAACCATCAGGAAACAGCGGTGAGAAGTAATGTACACAGGTGATGATATTTATTTTAGTACACTTCACCAAAAACCACACTAGAAAAGAATCGTGTAAAACTCAGTAAACCTTGATATTATTACTTGTGACATTAGAACAAAATGTATGTACACATGTATACAACTAAATTAACGATCTCTTAAATATTTCCTAATTTCACTAAACATTTTCATTTAGTTTCGTGAATTTTTTTTTATTAAACATGGATCTTTATTTTCAATAAAAGGGCTTATTTCTGCTTTTGTAGGCTCATTTTGTAAATATAAGCAACTAATTTGTACGTGCAAACTGGGTGCTGGTGTGACGAGACGTCATGCTCGGCTAGATTCACCTCGAACTCGTGCATCTTCGGATGCGGAGCCGCGCGGAAAGTTACAAAAAATGCGCACCGCCACGCGAAATGGGGTCTCGCACACTACCGCCCACTCCGCGATGACGCGCACCTTCGCACTTGTGCGGATGCGGCGAGTATAAACCAGGCTTAATGTATGATGCCGAGTGCTTTAAAATCTGTTCAGATTTGAAAAGTCATGTTGTGTATTCCAGCCTTTAGTCACACACCTGATGGATCACTGATGCTCAGACTGTTGTCCAATCAGCCATCATGTAAACTCTTTTATAGAGCTGAATAATCAGATCGCGGAGCCAGTGCTGTCATGTGAATTCTGTGGGAGTGTAGACTTCGCGTTTAACTTCAAGAGATCCAAGCGATTTTGTTCTACGGTGTGTGCAAAGAGGTATGTGCATCCTTCTGTAGCCCACAAATTATTTTAGATTTTGTATCAGCATTTTGTTGCATGTGTAAACACTTGATTGAGTGGTTGGTTTACCAGTTTTCTTCTCTTTCAGGTATAATGTTGGATGCACAAAGCGAATGGGACTTTTCCCAAGAAAATCAACCTCGGAGAGCCCAAAGAAACAGAAAGCCTCCAACGCCAATCATCAAAACAGCAGCATGGATATCAGGAAACGGGTAGGCTAATTTTTTCCTTTTCATTGCAGCGTCCCATTAGGTTTGTCTATGCAGAAATGTGCTTAATTGTTTCATTGGGCTTTCTCTCATAGAATCCAAGGGCTCAAACAGCCATTGGGGCGTCTTTGTTGTCCCCACACTCCTCTCATCCATGTCATGGTGATTCCAGCCAATGCTCAGACATGTCCAGCTACGAAGAGCCCATTTCGCCACTGTCCAACTCAAGCTTTGGAACCCAAAGGCTTCCGAACAAGGAAAGATTCGATCACAGTAGAGATCTCCCTCTCCTCACGCAGCACTTCCTGGCCAGCGACCCCACCAAGTGGAACGTCGAGGATGTTTATAAATTCATCTGCTCTCTGCCAGGTAGCTACCATCATAGTGCTTTCAAACGATTAATCGCATCCAAAATAAAAGTTTGTGTTTACATAATATATGTGTGTGTACTGTGTATAATTATGTATATTTGAAGGCACACATACACTGCCCTTCAAGTTTTTGATCGGTAAGATTTTAATTTTTTTAAAATCTCTCTTATGCTCACCAAGGCTGTATTTATTTTATTAAAATAAATATATACAATAATATACAAAAAAAAACTGTAATATTGTGAAATATTATTAAAATGTAAACTCTTTTCTGTTTGAATATATTTTAAAATGTAATTTATTTCTGTGATCAAAGCTGAATTTTCAGCATCACTACTCCAGTCTTCAGTGTCACATGATCCTTCAGAAATCATTCTAATATGCTGATTTGATGCTCAAGAAACATTTATTATCAATGTTGAAAGACATTTTTTTTTTTTTTTTTTTTTTAGGATTCTTTGATGAATAGAAAGTTCAAAAGAACAGTATTTATCTGAAATAGAAAGCTTTTGCAACATTTGTACTACCGGTCAAAAGATTTGGGTCAGTAAGAATTATTTTATTTTTTTGGGAAAGAACTTAAAGAAATTAACAAATTTATTCAGCAAGGATGCATTAAATTGATCAAAAGTGACAGTAAAGACATTTATAATGTTACAAAAGATTCTATTTAAAATAAATGTTCTTTTGAACTTATGTAAATACAAACTTTTATTTGGATGTGATTAATCGTTTGACAGCACTATACCATCATATTCTGTTGCTTTTTGGGTCGCAAGTTAGTTAAACGTCAATAACATCAAATCTTCTCTTTTGCGCCAGCCTGCCAAGAGATCGCAGAAGAGTTTCGCTCTCAGGAGATCGATGGCCAGGCCTTAATGCTCCTCAAAGAGGATCATCTCATGAGCACCATGAACATCAAACTGGGCCCCGCACTGAAAATCTTTGCCCACATCAGTATGCTCAAGGACTCGTAGCCTTTCCCGCAGCTCCACCCTTTTCGGAAAGGACACCCTAACACCTCTGCACTGGTTTCCTCATCCCATTGTGGCTTTGGGTCCTGGGGATTGCTGCTCCTCAAAACCACAAACTTGTGTATAGTTCTCGTTAAAGCATGATGGCTTGACTTGATTACAAATCTCTTGTGTATTCAGCTGTGCCAGGCCTGGGAGGGGGCGACAATCCATCATGTCACAAAGACAAGCACAAGTACTTTGCCATTTGTGCAAACAAATGTTCATCGTATGGTAGCATGCAAACAGGTTTACAGTTTATTTTCTGTTTTGTACTGGACTTGTGATTTTGTCTGTCATAAAGTGACATTGTTGTAGTTCTGGTTCTCACTGTCACAGCAACATGTTTGTTAGCCAAGGAAAATGTACCTTTTAGCCTTGCAATGTGCCATCATTTGTAGGTAGTCAACTGTTCAGGTTTCATCATCTCACAGGATATTCCTCAGTTCACATATTACATCAGATTTTTGTACTCAAATGTGGCATTTTTGACACTATAATTCACTGGTATAATGGAAATGAAAACTTTGACTCTCCAAGATGTGCCTAATATTTTCTAAATATCCCAAAGATTACACACACACATCATGCTTTTAGTTTAAGTGAAATTAGCTTTTCTAAAACTCATTTCCCAGCATTCAGGTGCTACATTTAAGTTCTGAACACACATTTTTCATAAATCACTATCTCAACCATCAATGTGTGCACTCATGTTTGGAAAGCTAGTGCAGCTTGTCTCTATTTTTACATTCATCTTTTGATCAAATGTCTGTATTTATTGAGAGCAAGTCTCCGATTCTGTTTTATATTTGAAAATAAAACTTGAGAAAACATTGAAATTGTCATGATTGTTTTTCCAAATAACCAAAACCTTGCATATCCTCATATCACAGAGCAAGTGAATGAAAGTTTATTTTATTCAACTCAGAACTGGAAGTGGATAAAACTTACTTTTGGATTTGTTTTCCTAGACCTAGTACAGTATTTTTTTTTTTTTGTTTCATTATCATCGCTGTTCTTCGTGTAATGTTAATTTAAGCCACAATTTGGTCACATCGATAGTTTTGGTAAACATTGATAATTTAAAGAGTTGTTTACACAATTAATTCCCATTAATAACAAAACAAAAAAATTAGAAACTCAGGATTTTCTCCGTCATCAAATTGTTCCACCTCGTGTATGCCGTACCAATGTTTACGCTCGTTTTTTTTGGTCGGTCTTCGTTCTGGCTTTAGACCATTTCTGCTTCTTCGATATACAGGTACCGATTCTCACATTGTCTCCGCTGAGGAAGCACGATGATAAGTTTGTTCCATTGTCTAATTTTTGCTTTTGGCATCACCAAACTACACCAGTGTTGCCCACTATTTTCCAAGGAAAGTAGCTAAAGCCTACCCAAAAAGTCGCTAGATGACGTCATGCGTCAATTAGCATATCCGTGACGTCACCGCGTCGTACTTGTGTTCTGCCTGCCTAATGTGTTTTCTCTCCTAATCCGTGCTCACATACTGTATTTTAAAATAATATAATACAGCCGACTGTTCAATAAATATGTTCTCATTTCCTATATCTTTTTGTCATACAATAGTACGAGTATGATATAGTGAATGACTAAATTTTTATATGTGTAAAATAATCTGAACTGAGAGGTCAGAAACTGGATGAACTAAATCTCTGTGATAGTGAGTAATATAATTGATAAGCACAAGAGAAAGAATGGAAATCATAACGGGTCAAACTAAATTCTCTAAATATAAAACAAAGGAAGCAGATAAGTGATAAAGCCGTGGCAACACTGTGTGCTCATGTGCAGCTCGATCATTCACGTCTGTCAGCTGCTGTGTGTGTTCACCGGCATGCGCTGCTGCTCCTCTCAGCCATTCACTGAACAGGGTAGACGCAGAGAGAGGTGTGACGGACAGGACAGTACTGGCGACATTTGTAAAGCAGCTGACGTTTGTCCAAAAAGTCGCTAGATTTGTCGCTAGTCGCTTTTTTGAAAAAAAGTCGCTAAAGGGGTCTGAAAAGTCGCTAAATATAGCGACAAAGTCGTTAAGTTGGCAACACTGAACTACACTACTATCGTATCTACAGATGCGGCAGCCATTGAGCGCAGGTAAAGCACTACGTTTGGAAGACCCCTTATTAGTATGTACACATGTACATAGAATAAATCACATTTTAAAATATATGAATATAGAAAAGTTATTTTTAATAATTGTAATATTTCACAATTTTACTGTTTGTACTAAAATTTTGGTCAAATAAATGCAACTTTGGTGGCATAAGACATTAAAAAAATCTTACAGACAAACTTTTGAATGGTACTGTACCTGTTGACTAAAGAGCACTGGGACCATTTTCACACGAAACCAGCGAAATCCTCACTGGCAACACTGTAGAAAATGCACACCATCACCCCAGTTTTGTACTTTTATGAATCTTTTTTTGTCTTTAATTTATTTACAAGCTTTAAATTTGCTCTATCAGTATGAAGAATAACAAGCACTTGAGGTTCAGCAACATCTCTTTAGTGTTTTGTACACCATCGTCACCATCTGCTCAATGACGTCCATTCTGAGCTCTCGTTGTGTGATCCCAGCAGTCCCCTGAATGCACAGTTCCTGCAAGTTTCTGCCGGATTAAATGTTTCACAAAGAGCAAGCTAAAGCAGAGGAACATTTGATATGGTTATTGAGATAATAACCTTAAACATGTACTAAACACTTTAGTACTGATGTACTAAACTCAGACCAGGTCTTGTCTGTGCTCAACCCAAAAAACAAAAACAAAAAAAAAAAATCAACAATTTGAAAAGTTGTTTAATAATTGTTATTGTCATTATATTAATAATAAAACTATTATTAACATTATTTCTCTATCCACCAATAACCGCTCATTGTGACTGTCTGCAAATGTTAAATACCCTTTTGTGTATGCTGTCCTTAAAAAAAATAAATTAACGAGTCTGAACTTACGTTTTGTTTCATTGTTGCATGTTTGTATTAATAAAGTCCTCTTAAAAAGTAACAAAAGAAAAAAAGAAAAAACTTAAAATGCAACATTTCTATAAATAATACATTTTTTTTAGTGCTCCAGCAATTGTAAGTCATCATAAGGTCGCTGCATGTCAGTGAACCGTACCATTTGAAATCTTGCTGCACTCCATCCTGATGCATAATGTGTTGCTTATGTTACATTTTAATTTGATGCAGTTATTGTTTCAGTGACTATTGTCTCTTCAGCACTAGTTGGCAAATGTGTCCGTGTGTCCCCTCGTCAATTGTCCTCTGATTCCTCCTCTGCCTCGCGCAGCCACGTGAAGAAGGCGGTGACTGACTTCAGGGCCACGCCCTTGCCTTGCTGTTCTGCTGGGTCTTTACTGACCTCCCACTTATAGAAAGCGTCTTCAGATATCACATCCTCATCGTACAAACAGTCAAAGAACATCCGGAGCAAATCTGTAACATTTTAAGTTAGTTAAGTTAGTTTAATCTCTTGGTGATCACTCAAAGTATCAAAATTAAACAAAAAAATAAATAAAAATAAAAAACATTAAAATAAATTAAATCCATTATATAACACAAGCATGGGCATCAGAAGCAAAAAAAAACATGGGTAGGTCCTCCCCCAGAAAAATTTTAATGGAGTAGATGCCATTTACATTAAGTGCAAATAGCCCGCCTTGTTTACTAAACGTCTGGTTGGGCCAGACAAAATTACGGAAGGGGAAGACACAGAATTATTTACAGTGGCAATTGTGTAGGGGTAAGACACACGGCAGAAAGTTTTGACGCAAATCTGCCTTTTGCCGAACTCGCTCTACTCCCTTTTCTCATCACATATCAGATCAGAAAGGCATTTAATTTTCAATAAAAATGAAGGAAATATTCGAAAAGTGGAAAAAAAAGCACCTAACGTGTTTAATAAAAAACGTGTTAGGGGTATGTGAACATACACGCACTGAATTAGAGACGGTAAAAGTGAGTAGGTCCAATATCATTGGTCTTAAAAAGTGGGTGGGTCTTGTCCCACCTACATACAATGGTTCCGAAGCCCATGAACACAAGTATTGCATTTGGTGGAGTTTAAGTAGGAATGTGAAAGGTTTTACTCACTAGCAGGCTGGTCCAGTTTTACTATCAATGCTTGAAGTGCGTAAAGTGCTTGCAACTGTCTCTCTGTGTCTGAGTTAAGGTACTTGTGTAATACAGGCAATCTCCTCTGGATTATGGTCAAGTCAACTTTGCATGAGGAGCCTTCAGCTGCAGGCACAAGACAGGATTTGAGCGTTTGACATGTTGACATTAGAAACTGTACCACATAAAAGTCAAATGCAAGATGCTGCCCAATAATATCTACACTACAACTAATTACAAAAATTTGCATTGGGTGAAATTTCTCATAAAATATCACTAAGCAATTCCCCCTCCATTTTTTATATATATAATAAACGCACACACAAAGAGTGTCACACACTAATATATATATATATATATATATATATATATACACACTACCAGTCAAAAGTTTGGACACACTTTCCCATCAAAGATAATGGGAAAGTGTGTCCAAACTTTTGACTGGTAGTGTGTATATATATATATATATACACACACACCCATTAGGCATAACATTATGACCACCTTCCTAATATTGTGTTGGTCTCCCTTTTGCTGCCAAAACAGCCCTAACCCGTCGAGGCATGGACTCTACTAGACTCCTGAAGGTGTTCTGTGGTATCTGGCACCAAGATGTTAGCAGCAGATCCTTTAAGTCCTGTAAGTTGCGAGGTGGGGCTTCCATGGATCGGACTTGTTTGTCCAGCACATCCCACAGATGCTCGATTGGATTGAGATCTGGGGAATTTGGAGGCCAAGTCAACACCTCAAACTCGTTGTTGTGCTCCTCAAACCATTCCTGAACCATTTTTGCTTTGTGGCAGGGCGCATTATCCTGCTGAAAGAGGCCACAGCCACCAGGGAATACCGTTTCCATGAAAGGGTGTACATGGTCTGCAACAATGCTTAGGTAGGTGGTACGTGTCAAAGTAACGGACCCAAGGAGCCAAGGTTTCCCAGCAGAACATTGCCCAAAGCATAACACTGCCTCCACCGGCTTGCCTTCTTCCCATAGTGCATCCTGGTGCCATGTGTTCCTCATGTAAGTGACGCACACGCACCCGGCCATCCACGTGATGTAAAAGAAAACGTGATTCATCAGACCAGGCCACCTTCTTCCATTGCTCCGTGGTCCAGTTCTGATGCTCACGTGCCCGCTGTTGGCACTTTCGGCGGTGGACAGGGGTCAGCATGGGCACCCTGACTGGTCTGCGGCTGTGCAGCCCCATACGCAACAAACTGCGATGCTCTGTATATTCTGACACCTTTCTATCAGAACCAGCATTAACTTCTTGAGCAATTTGAGCTACAGTAGCTCGTCTGTTTGATCGGACCACACAGGCCAGCCTTTGCTCCCCACGTGCATCAATGAGCCTTGACCGCCCATGACCCTGTTGCCGGTTCACCACTGTTCCTTCCTTGGACCACTTTTGATAGATACTGACCACTGCAGACCGGGAACACCCCACAAATGCTGCAGTTTTGGAGATGCTCTGACCCAGTCATCTAGCCATCACAATTTTGCCCTGTCAAACTCACTCAAATCCTTATGCTTGCCCATTTTTCCTGTTTCTAACAAATCAACTTTGAGGACAAAATGTTCACTTTCTGCCTAATATATCCCACCCACTAACAGGTGTCGTGATGAAGAGATAATCAGTGTTATTCACTTCACCTGTCAGTGGTCATAATGTTATGCCTGATCGGTGTATATATGGTCAAGACGATCTTCTGAAGTTCAAACTGAGCATCAGAATGGGGAAAAAATGTGATTTAAGTGACTTGAACATGGCATGGTTGTTAGTGCCAGACGGGCTGGTCTGAGTATTTCAGAAACTGCTGATCTCCTGGGATTTTCATGCACAACCATCTCTAGGGTTTACAGGGAATGGTCAGAAAAAGAGAAAATATCCAGTGAGCTGCAGTTCTGTGGGTTGAAAATGCCTTGTTGTTGCCAGAGGTCAGAGGAGAATGGCAAGACTGGTTCGAGCTGATAGAAAAGCAACAGTATGCAGAAGAGCATCTCTGAACGTCGAACCAGAAGAAAGACCACACCATGTGTCACTCCTGTCAGCTAAGAATAGGAAACTGAGGCTACAATTTGCATGGGCTCACCAAAATTAGACAATAGAAGACTGGAAAAATGTTGCCTGGTCTGATGAGTCTGGATTTCTGCTGCGGCATTAAGATGGCAGGGCCAGAATTTGGCATAAACAACATGAAAGCATGGATCCATCCTGCCTTGTATCAACGGTTCAGGCTGCTGGTAGTGCTGTAATGGTGTGGGGGATTTTTTTCTTGGCACACTTTGGGCCCCTTTGTGCCAATCGAGCATCGTTTAGACGCAGCCTACCTAAGTATTTTTGCTGAACATGTCCATCCCTTTATGACCACAGTGTACCCATCTTCTGATGGCTACTTCCAGCAGGATAATGTGCCATGTCACAAAGCTCAAAAATCATCTTAAACTGGTTTCTTGAACATGACAATGAGTTCCCTAAACTCAAATGGCCTCCACAGTCTCCAGATCTAAATCCAATTGAGCACCTTTGGGATGTGGAGGAACAGGATATTTGCATCATGGATGTGCAGCCGACAGATTGGCAGCAACTGTGTGATGATCATGTCAATATGGACCAAAATCTCTGAGGAATGTTTACAGCACCTTGTTGAATCTATGCCACGAAAAATTAAGGCAGTTCTAAAGATTTGAAGGGTTTTAATGGTCCTTGATATAATAAAATTTTGGAATTAATTATGGCTCGGCCATTTCTTTTATGCATTTCACTACCAAAAAACAGTTCTCTGTTTTTATTGTGCAAAAGAAATACAGAGCCACTTACTTTTCACTGTTGCCTTGCACACAGAAGTCATTAAAGCTCTGAGGAAAGGAGGTGAACTCATTTCTGATTCATCTAGATTGGCCTGTAATAAATGATCACACATCAATGAGAAGATCAATCAGAGTTTCACATCCTTCAATGAAACAAGCCTGAAGAGCGGGAAGTAAATCTACCTCAACCCAGTCAAAGATTTGTTCATCGCCAGCCAAGTCCTCAAGTAGTAGTTTTTCAAGTTGCTTGTTCAGTTCCTCAGGCGAGAGTGTTCTCTTAGAGACAGCCTCGGTCAGGTTTGAGCCGTCAGAAAGAGTGAAGTCTAGTTTCTGTTGGAAGGTCAAATTAGAGCTGTAACTCGTTCAGTATGGAACAGCTGCTTAATAGGTGAATGTTTTGATAATTAGCACATATTAGACTAAGGGAATGTAAATGAAGGCTCACATGTTCTGTTATAAAGCTGTGCACATCCTCTGTTTCAGGTATAAAATCTGCCCAGCTCAACCCAGAGTCCCTCCATAATGATCCAACTTTCCTATGGCTCTGAATCATAAACAATTCATTTATTTCCACCATCTTCACACTTAGAATTTTTTTTTATAAATATGACAACACAAACAAATAAAATGTTTGCTTCAAGTGTTTTAGCTTACCATTTGTTTGCATAGAAGGTGCAATATTTCAGAAAATAATATCCCAGCTCTTCCCACAGGGAGTAATGGTTTGCTAAATTCACTGCGGAAACAAAACAAGCAAATAAAACAAAACAGGCAATTACTAAAGCCGATGAGTTTAATCTGAATCCAATAGAGCTGCAGTAAAAACTCACCTAAATAATTCTCTCATAGAGATTCCCCCCTCTCGAAGCACAGGGGTCACCAGCTCCGCAAGGTACAGCCATATATGGGGAATATCAATGGCCATATCATCTGCTAATTCAAGAGTTTCAGAGAACCTGTGGGGACAAAACAAATACTTTAAAATCCCAGAATGGAATGCAACATGAAGGGTTTTACTTTTTTTCAGTATTAAAATGTATTGATAGAAAACAGCCATATTCAATCAAAAAATTCAAAATTTCATGCAATATTTGCTCATAAACAAAGTATACTTATACAGGAAGTTGGCTATTGTGGGCTGTTTGAAAAACGCATGCTCTGGAATTTGATATACTAATAGGGAATTGTGGAAGTGTTATACCCTATGAATCCATCGACTGATTTGGATGAAATTTCAGCTGTGTGTTAGTTGTAAGAGGCCGATCACATGGATGTGAATATTGTGAGTCAAAGATTTTTGAATCAAGCTCTGAATTTTTAACTACTGCTCCAAAGGGCTTTATACGATTTACACCAAACTTTCTCAACATGAAACAACTGGCGAAGGGGTATTGGATATCTTGAACAGTGTTGCCATGGCGAGGGATTAAAGTAATGACAAAAAAGGAAAGTGGAAGCGTCTCATATTTTCTAAATACCCAATTTATTTTTATATAAAATAATACGGTAACACTTTAGTTAACATTAACTAAGATTAATAAATGCTGTAGAAGTATTGTTCATTCTTAGTTTATGTTAATTTCAGCATTTACTAATACATTATTCAAATCAAAAGTTGTATTTTTTAACATTAGTTAATGCACTGTGAACTAACATGAACAAACAATAAACAACTGTATTTTTATTAATTAACATAAACAAAGATTAATAAATACTTTTTATTCTTTTTTTATAATTAATGCATTATGTGCAAGTTAAAAATATGCAGATTTGTGCTATCTGGTTCAAAAAAAGAAAATCAAATGTAATACATAGTATAACCACTAGATGGATGCATTTTAAAACAGGGTTGAGAAAAGCCTTGTTGCTGAGAACTGTTTTCAAACATAATTACTTTTATTAGCTATTGCATTTGGATATATATTTAGACATTATCAAAGACTACGTTCTGTCACAGTTTAAAAGTTTCTTTATTAATATATACTCGTAGTGTGCTGTGGTACAACTGAAAAATCATGATCTAAACTGTCTACATATCAAAATCTCAGTTGGCAATAGACTTTAGTGTACACGCAAGTTTTTAAAATCTTAGCTTAAAGGTGTGCTATAAATGAATAGTGCTCATAAACGGCTGAAAACCATTGAGACAGCGCTTCCCCACCACAGACAGAATTTTCTGGCTTTCTTTGTTTTCACTGTAATATGGTAGGGGGCGCTATTACGCATCTAGAGAATCTCCAGATAAAAACACAGGCAAAAAAGGAGCAGACATACCGGTAAGCGATAAAAGCACTGCTTATGCACGTTGTAGTCTTTGGGGGAAAAAAACTTGATTTTCTCAGCTTTTTGTTCAAATGTTGCTTTTTTAATGAAACAAGAGTAAAAAAAGAATGCATGAAGCTAGAATAAAACGTTTGTTGTTGTTTAAAAGCAGAGGCTCTGTTCTTTCTTTTGATATATTGCATGTTCATAATAATATTCTAGGGTCCATGATTTTTTTTTTAAATGATCAATAACGCTGGCAGTGGCTGGAAACCTTTTTAAAAAATACTGACGGGGAAAGAGTTAGATGTATATACATTAGCTTAGCAACATGCTAATGGCAAAATCTGGTTTTGAAGCACAAAATAAATAAAATTCACTAAAATAAATAAAATAGAAATTTCGTTTCTTTTTTTCATTATCAATTATAATCATTTTGAATGAGTCATTGTATTAGTTATTTCATGCGATCTTAGTAGACAGTAGATAGTGAGGCTGCTTACTATGTTTTAGAACAGAACTCAAAAAGTTAAAAGTGCTGCAATCTCACCCTTTAAAAAACTGAAGTTTGAGGAGGTTTCCAGCCTGCAGGAGCTGGTAGAGCAGCTGACCCATATGGTCTCGCGTGATCTGACTCCTCTCCAGCGTGGACTCCACACCCACCCGCACAAACACATAGAGCATGGCAGGTTGCTCTAGTTCCTCCACACACTGCACTGCCTCCTGCGTCACAAGTATGCAATGCTTAGAAAAACCTCAATTGCCATTCTGGACTGCGAGATACAGTTTAATAAGTCATATAAAAAATTCAGTTCTTGGTGATTAAAAAAATGGTACAAACCTTGTAATCATTAATGTGCAAAAACTCATCAATAATGGACTTGGACCGCCTCTCCATGTCCTCTTCTGTTAATGAGGGCTTATCTGGAGAGGGTCCTGACAATACTTCAAGTTTAACAGCTGCAATAAGAGACAACATTTAGTTTTGGATTTTCATGTTAACTTAACCAACACCACATTTTGTACATCATCATAATGTGTGTGAGGGTATCCGTGCAGCTTACCAGACTCCCTGGATTGGCTATGCTCCAGTCTGCTCTTGTCTGCAGTGTTGGCGGGCAGCTTGGGTGTGTCTGAGGCATTAGAGTCTCTGCGGGACATTTCCTGGACCGACTCCTCGGGAGCCTCCTTATTGCTGCTACCCAACGAGATGGGCCCTGTCCGAGCAGGACCCACACTTGATGGCTTGTCATTGCGCTCCCGTCCTGAGCTTCCACGACTGAGAAATTCACAAACACACCGAAACATACATTTATGAATCTCCAAATTTAAAAGTGTTTTCCAATTCATTACATATAAAACAATAATTTAATTTCAAAATTTGCTAAAATAAAATGCTAATTATAAAATAATATAAATAATTTAAAGTTAATTTATTTATTATTATTTAATTTAAATTTATCATAATTTTATCATATAATTTCAATGTATTATACAATTAAATAATTATATAAATATTATTTAATTATATAAATGCAAAGTATAATTATAAAATTATAATTTGCTAATAATATTAATAATATGCTTATAATAAATAAATAAGGCAGCACAGACTGAGTTAGGAGCCATTCAATATGCCTAATAGTAATATTAACATGGGCGTCAGAAGCAAAAAAAATGTGGGTTGGTCCTCCCCCAGAAAAATTTTACTGGAGTAGATGCCATTTACATTAATTTACAGCGGCAACAGTGTAGGGGTAAGACACATGGCAGAAAGTTTTGACGCAAATCGACCCAAGGTTCGAATCCGCCTTTTGCCGAACTCGCTCTACTCCCATTTCCCATCACATATCAGATCGGAAAGGCATTTATTTTCAATAAAAATTAAGAAAATAATCGAAAAGTGGAAATAAAGCATCTAATGTGTGTTTAATAATAAAGTGTTTATCGGTTAGGGGTAGGTGAACAGACATGCGCTGAATTAGAGACGGTAAAAGTGAGTGGGTCCAATATCATTGGTCTTAAAAAGTGGGTGGGTCTTGTCCCACCCACATACAATGGTTCCGAAGCCCATGAATATAAATATGCTTATAATAATAATAATATGGTTATAATAATAAATACATCCTGTAAGTACATCCAACAAATATTTACATATATCAAATATTGATCAACACCACAGATGAAATGTAAGAACTAAAAGGAAGCTTCCCCTTCACAATTACTATATTTTACATGTGTACAGTACCTGCTGAGAACTCTCCTGGCATCAAAATCTGGGGATGTAGAGCGTAAAGAAGAGGTCAGAGGCGCTGAGGGTTGCAGGGGTGAATAACGGTTCAAACTGGCACTGGGGCGAGAAACATCTAAAAGAAAAAGAGTGCAAAACAGAAAGAAAAAAGATTTTGCATTAGTAACACAAAGTATAGAGACAGAAAATCCTGGATTAACTATAAAACCGCTGGAATTGATAGAGCCAGCAGCCCACATTTGACTGCATCACTCTTTCTTTACCTGACTCACTGGCCTTTGCTCCAGCCCCTCCACTGCTGCCCTTCATCCAGTTTAGCTGAGCTCTTGGTCCAAGCTGAATCTTCTCATCTATTGTTGGCTAAAGAAGGCAAACACAGTAAGATCATATTACAGTTTCTCATGTATTCATAGAGATCAGTGGTTCTTAATGGCCCCGTCCCAAATGGCACACTTCATATGCACTTACGGACTTGTGGACTTACAATGGCTGCCACATGTGTGTAACCGCGAAGTCCACGAGACCGTAGTGTGTCCCATTTGGCATTTTAGGTTTCAGAAGGGTGCTCATGAGTGCCCTCTTTGTGACTGATATGCACCCTTGATGCGCACTGAAGTGAGCTCTGCAGCAGGCTTCTTCCCGACAGTCAAAGCGCCGTTACGTCGGACTCGTAGGAAGACTGCAAGTGTTTAGGGTGCCATTTGGGACAGGGCCAATTATCACTGCAGACTTTGTATGTCTCCCTTATTTAATGCATGTAATTCAAATCAGCAGCTCATTAGCAGAAAGCTTCATGAACTAAACTTGGTCTGTAAGAAAAGGTATAAATTGTGTAGCACTGCGGATCCCCAGAATCACGATTAAGAATCAATGAGATGCTAAGATGCTACTACACAAGCAAACAGAACAACCATCAGGTGGGGCTGCTGAGTCAAATAATCAATTCACATATTTACAAAAACTGCAAAAAATTATTTTCTCAATCAATATTTTTGCCTTGTTTTCTGCAAAAAAAAATTTTTTAACACCATTAAGCCTCACTAAATGTATGTTTACTACAAGAGATTTGCCAATAGGGTTGGAAAGGTCATCCAGATCTTTTTGTTATTTTTTGTAAATTTTTAATATTTTAGGGTGGTGCTTTAATTGTGCTTATTCTGTGCTTTAGTTGTCAGACAGTTTGCATGGTAAAACCAAGCCTATTTATACAGGGATTCCAGTTATGACCAGTTAGTTCAATATTCTTTTATAAAATATTAAAATATTGTTTAGCATATTCAGAGTGATAAAAAAATGTAAATTAATTTTATATTTTTTTACTGGAAAATTTGACAAAAATATGTTAATTGTTTTTTATTTAAAAAAAAATATATATTTTTTAAATTTAAATATATATATTTTAAGTGAAATGGCTTTAAGTTAAAGTGCTGCAAAAAAGCACAATCAATGACATGTAGAAAGGGGTAGTTAACACAACCTCCATAAGTGTGATTCAGATGAGATCAATTGTGTACCTAAAAATGCAGCGTCCTCCCTTTCGTCAGGGAATGTGAAAAATTATGCAGAATGGCAGATCTAGAAAACTCTTTTTCTAAAACATAGCTATGATAGCAATCAATAGACGTGACCAGAAAGAAAAAAGTGTCTTTGTTTGAACTCTACCTTGGAGATCTTGAGAATCTTATTGGGGTCTATTGTTCTGCTGTTCTTGGTCATAGGCACAGTGCTCCAGGTCTCCTCTCTCTGCACCGCTGCAACATGAAGAGAAAGAAGGGTTGGAACAGAGTACAGTTGCTTCATCAGTGAGTGAAGACAGAAAGGAGGCCCACAGGACTGAGTAAGCTGTAAAGAGGATTAGCCTACAGCAGAAGTCTCTTTCTGACCTGGTTTCCTCTTGTTGTCCTTGGACAGCAGTTGCTGGTGGACCTTTCTCTGTTCCTCCTGTTCCTCCAACTTTGCCTCTTTATGGATCTGCTCGATGGTCTTGGGGCCCAGGTCAGCTCTCCGAGACACCCAATTGTGCTGAGATGAGTAAAGAACACAAATAATGACCTGAAAATACCAGACTGCCAAAAAATATATGAAAGTTCCTCACGCTAAAGCTCAACAATAGGATTCAGTAAAATCTTTAATATTTACACCTTTGAATAAAAATATTACTTAAATTAACAGAAATAAGTTTAAACTCATTTTTAATTGAGATTAAAGTGTGCAGGTTGATTAATAGAAGGGTTACGCATGTCACTTTTAAAAATATACCAACACCTTTATCAATGGATAAACAAATTTTGCTTTCAATTTCTTTGTGATTTGAGAAAATACTGAATTGTATTATGTACACTACTGTTCAAAAGTTTTGGGTCAGTAAGTAAAACCAAAATTTTTTTTAAGAAATTAATTTTGTTCAGCAAATACACATTAAAGGGATAGTTCACCCCAATTTTTTTTTTTGAAAATCAATTTTCAAACGGTCCTGAGCACGTTCACGACAGTCTGGAGCGTGAGCTTCCTGTCGCATATAGACTTATGCGCGGGAGCAAACTCACACGTGAGCTGACGCTGTTTGTTTACTACAGATGGAAAACACGCGTGTTGTATTGCTCATCAAAGGGTTACTTGTGCTTATCCTGGATGTCGCAACCTATTTAAAAAAATAAGATTTTGTTCGCTTGCGCGACCTCAATCAGGAAGATTGACTTTTCACAGATTCCCAACATTTGAGCTCCTGCGCATACATCATTATGCCACAGGAAGCTCGCATTCCAGACTGTCGTGAATGCGCTCGGGACCGTTTGCCGAGGCTGTGGATTAGAGTTAATAATGTTGTAAATAATGTTCTGACTGTTTCACTTCATAAGACCTCAATGAATCGTCAGGAGCCACGGGTATTAATTTTGTTTTGCCTATATGTATTTTTTTTACTCTCAAATTGACGGTAGCCATTGACTTGCATTATATAAATCACCAAGGACCACGGTTTCAGCTAAAAATCCTCTTTACTTTTCTACTGAAGAAAAAAAGGGTGAGGATGAGTAAATGAACAGCAAATTTTCATTTTTGGGTGAACTATCTCTTTAAACTGATCAAAAGCGACAGTAAAAGACAATTCAAAATATTTCTTTTTCACATAAACACTTTTGAACTTTCTATTCATCAAAGAATACTGAAAAAATGCATCACGGTTTCCACAAAAATATTAAGCAGCTCAACTGTTTTCAACATTAAGAAATGTTTCTTGAGCAGCAAATCAGCATATTAGAATGATTTCTGAAGGATCATGTGACACTGAAGACTGGAGTAATGATGCTGAAAATTCAGCTTTGCCATAATAGGAATAAATGAGAAAACTGTTGTTTTTAATTGTAATAATATTTCACAATATTACTGTTTTTACTGTATTTTGATCAACTAAATGCAGACTTGGTGAACATACTAGATATACGTTTCCACAGTTATCAACATTGCAAATCTAGTAAAGTTTTTCATATTTAAAAAATGTAATGCACATTTATAACAAAAAATTTATTGACGCTGATGCAAGGGTGTTTCTAAACGGCTGAGAGAGTGACGGCAAATGTGACATATTTTTCTCCTCAGACCAACGTAATCAATCTCTGTATCTTTTCCCTCTTTTAGAAAGTCTATCACAGATTTTTCATTTTCCGCTATAGAAGTTTACCCAACTACAACAATTCAGCTTCTGAGAACTCCGGAAATGTGGAAAGGGTCCATAGGAAAATACATTAAACAAACACAAAATGCCAGAATGATTTGATTACATCATCTGAATGCTTTATGGAACAAGTAGTTAATTCATTCACTCATATAGGATGTTAAGAACACAATCTTGTAACCTTGTCTTTACTTTTGAGGTTTACTTCTGGAACCCAGGTTGCTGAAAAGGCTCTCTTGATCACCACTTGAAAACAAACAAATAAATAAAAAAAAAACAGAACTCACCAATCGCAGGTCAATAACGTCCTGCAGCATGAACCGAATGCGTGAAGAAGTCTTTCTCTCCTTTACTATCTTCTCCATCTGGTTAAAGTACTGATCCATTCGTGGCTAAAAGGAACAAGAAGAACCATTTGTAAGATGCACAAGTTTTAAAAGATACCTGAAAACATAAACAGACCATTATTCTGCTGACAAAGCCCAAGAATTCATGTTTGCCTTTAATTACTGTAAAAAACAATTCAAATGACATGAGGATGAGTTCATAATGAGAGAATTAAAATTTGTATTTTGCACCACCTCACAGTCATGTCCTCAGCTGAATCCAAAGTGAGTTTCGAAACCAGAGTACATGTTCTGGAGAGGTTTACTCAAATTGTCAACAAGTACACAACACAAAACTCTTTAGACAAGAGAGGCCAAAGAATATTAGTTTATGCAGTGCAGAAAGTGGCCACCACTGATTTATTTGCATAATTGCATTGAAATAAGCAACAGTCTGTGCATTTACATGGGTTGCAGAAGCAATTAACACATTTAGGAGGATGTTTATTTTTAATGCCCATTATTAGGATTAGGATTAGGATCAACCAGGCTGACCTTAGCTTTCTCAAAGTCCAGGTCCTTGCCAATAGTGGTGAGCAGCCTGCACAGGCACTCCAGTGACTCTTCATCGTGGTTTTTCAGCAACTTCACCACACAGTCGTGCATGATGGCCTCTGTCAGCATGCGCAGCTTAAAGAGCTCGCCGATGAACTTGATGTTGCCAATGGAGCGTCTGCGGGCTTTATCTTTCGCTTCTTCCAGCTCTTCCTGCAGTCTCTCCCGCTCGCTAGCCTGAGAATGAGAGAGAGGAAGACACGGGGTTCAAGGAACGAAAACAAAAACCGGAAACGAACTTCCAAGGATTCAAGTACAATAATTATTATTTACTTTTTTAAAGATTTACTGTATCAGTAGTAAGAAAATTAATAAAAATGTATGCTTATGAATTCTTAATGTTTGCATACCATTTAAATCCACACAAATAATTCTAAGAAACCTGAATCTTCTCACGGCATGTGTTATTTACATCCTACACATAATCTAGGAAATTTGAATGGCCTGTGAACCATTTAATAATGGTTTTAGTGATACATCCGGCACTGAAGCACTTACTGAGGTAGCTGCCTCCAGCTCCCTGTGTTTCTTTTCAAAGGCATCGTCATCTACCTTGTCCTTCTCAAACTCTTTCTGACAGCGGTTCAGAAGCAGCTTCCGAAAATTCACAGTGCTGTTGGGCTTATCCGTCATGGGCACTTTTAACTGCAAACACAGCACATGTACGTGACTTATGTAGATATGTAATCTACATTCTCTATTCCAAGCTAAACATTTTGTTTGAATCTCTATTTGCTTCCAAAATCACAAATAAACATGTAATTCATTAATCAGTGATCTATTAAACTTATATACTATTGTTAAATTTTAACAGACCCCAGTTTTAATGGAAAGCTTGACTCACCGTGGCCAGACAGCTGCACATATTGCCATAGGCCACAGAGAAGCTGGGTTCATCGATGGCTTTCTCAAAGACCAGGTCTATGACACCCTTGAGCCGCTCCTCTGTGTCAATAGTGAGGTCAGTCACCTGCTTCATCAGCTGGTTGAACATCTGTGGCGTCAGTTTGTTGAGAATACTACGCACTTTTCGGAAAAGCTCCTGCAAAAAACATCAATGAAAATATTACTGAATGTCTTCCAAAGCAACAATCAATCCCAAGCTCCATTTCCTCTTTGTATTAGAGAAAGTAATGAGGTAATAAACTATTCAATCATAGCTGAGCATCTGGATACAGCAACATGCAAAATAAGCTACATAAGGCCATCTGAAATGTGTATTTGGTTCAGGACGGAGTGAAAGTGCAGGAGGACCTGAGTTCTCTTGGCGTCTGGATCTTCAATGGGACTTTCCCGCTTCATGCCAGGCTTCCAAGCATTCTCTGTTGTCCTCAGCTGCACCTCATCATTCACAGACACGTTTGTGATGATCTTGCGTCCAGGTGGTCGCCGCAGGCCAACATTCAGCAGCTGAAGGAACAGACATAATCATATAATACGGACAGGAATAATAAGTGTTTCTATTAGTGTATCTTAGATAATGTCAATTGAAAATGCTTTTATTCATGGGTTAAGTATTACAAATTTGTATTAAATTAAAGACAGAGGATCTAGAGAGCATAATAATTGACTTATTATAGTTATTAAGACAAAGCTCTATATTATTTTTGGTATGAGTGTGAGAATAAGTAATGGAAGGTGGGACGAACCGGTGCTCCCCTGCCTCCTTGAATCTGTCGGCCGAAATCCGCAAAGGCTGGTGTGAAGTCTGGGCCTCTGGAAATCACACGTGGGTCTACCGGCCGCATGGGCAGCTTATTTTGGTTAATCTGTTCAGCAAGGCAGAAACACATTAGGGCTTCTCTTAAAGAACAACTTACTACTCTGTACAAGAGCAGTAATGAGTTTTACAGGGATTTAAAAGAGGGCCATAATCAGGTTACAATATCCCTTTATTCCCATAGTAGTCCATTTAATGGCATGGTGCAAATTAATTCCTATGGGAATTTTCAATTATTAACTTCAATCTACCATTCTATATGTTCAACTAGGGCTGTAAATTTAACAAGTTCATTTAGTATAAGTATAACACTATTGTATTAACATTTTGTAATTAATAGTCTGTGTAATATTGGCTGACCTTATCTAGAACAACATCAGAAATGGGAGGAAGCCCCTCTGGTTTCTGCACACATGCAGGCATGAACTGGAAGCCCAACAGGAAGTCTCTTTCATACTGCTTCTTTCCATTCTTCTCTGCAGGCTCTGCAGAAGAGCAGAAACGCTTTTAGTGGTAAAACCTGGCAGATACACATGTGGGAAACTAGAGAACATTGTAGAGAGATGGCCTTACGTGGCACTGTTTTGATCAGCGGCTCTTTGACTGCAGGCGGGTGGATGCTGTCACTGCTTTCGGTTTCAGAGACGTGTTCAGCTCCGTTTCTCTGAGGCTCTACTTCCTGTTCTCCGTTCTCCTCGAGCACAACTCCTACTGACGGCCTCCTCTCCACCTCCACAGGAGGAGGACTGGGGCTCTCTGCAGCAGACTCCATAGAGGGCTGATCCATGTCCTCCTACCAAACACACACACACAGCCACTTTAAGCCTATTTTACTAATTTGAATATAAGCAAAAGAGTTTGCCAAATCACATTCAAATCTATCTATCTATCTATCTATCATTTACATATATAAAATTATAATAATAAGCCTGATGTATCAAATATAGTTATAGACAATTATAATCCAAGGGCATAATTTATTTATAACTGGTTTTATCTTTTGTTGGCAATAAAACTCTCGACTACCACAAAACATGACTAAAAGGTTCCTTTATGAATAAAAATATTATTAAACCAATAGAAATGCTTCAAAAATTGTAAATTCAATGAAAAATACCTGTTTGTTGTGATTAGATTAAATTAGAATAAAAGCCAGATGCATCAAATGATGCATAAAAAAAAACATGCAAAATTACTTTACCTCTTTGTCTGGACACTGATCTTGCCCTACAGGCATGTTCTTTTTTGGGTTCTTCCAGGTCTTTGGTGCACTAGATGTAGCTGTACAGAGAAAAGGCTTGCATTATTTGAATGACCCTCACAACATTCATCTTAAGCTGCATTCACACAACAAGTGACACCTTCCAAAATGTTTGTTTGTAGCAGCAAGAAAACTGATTTGTTGTCTACAACATGGAGTAACATCCGTGAATGTCATTCACAAACATTACTAGGCAACCAGTAGTGGGAACGCCCACTACTGACCTCACCACCAGCCACTGGCGACATGCAGCGAAAAAAAGTCGCTGGCAGTGTGAATGTATATTCCAAGTGCTTACCTTGACTTGAGCTTTTTCTGGACTGCAAGAAATGCTCTCCTCTCTTGTCTGACAAGGCCTCGGTATCCTTCCCTGTTTCTTTGAGCTCTGCTCCTGTAGAGGGTCTCCTGGTTGACCCTGCAAAAACCTGACTTGGGTGCACAAGTCCTGGAGGAGGAGCAGGTGTGGTGGAGATAGCAGCAGTAGTGGAGGTGGAGAGGAATGGGGAGTCAGGACATCCAGCACTGTCCTCAGCAGGAGGCGTGGGACTATCCGTTTTTACCACTGCAGACTCAGTGTCCAGCACCGGTGTGATGGGCCTGGGCTCCGGGCTGGGGGACTGGGGCACACTGGAAGTAGGCAGCAACGGAGAGACTTCCCTAGGTTGGGATTCCAAGTCTTCACTCAAGGGAGCAGCATCGGTGTCCCTCAGCCCATTGATGGCCTTTTCGGGCTGGGCCGGGGATGTAGACAGGCTCTGAGGTGAGGGTTGCTCTGAGGAGGAGGACTTCTCTGGTTCAGAGCTCTCAGGTTCTGGTGTGACAGCTTTAGTGGGGCTGGGCTCAGCTGGTGGGCTCTGGGCGTCAGCTGACTCCACTGTTGAGGCAGGTATGGAAGTGGGGGCTGTAGCTACACTTGAGGCCGTTTCTGGGCCGGAGGGGGGAAGGTCAGTTTTCTGTGAGGGAGAGGGCTCTTGGACTGGGCTGCTGGGATCACTTCTCTCCAATGGAGTCTCTGGTTGCCGCAGTCCAGGAGATGCAGATCTTTGCGAGGCAAACTCTAGTTTTGGCTTGTCATCTGGAGCCATAAATAAAACAAGGAAATGCATCAGAGGTACATAATGTAGGGTAAAAAACAAAAATTGTGATATATTAAACATTTGCATTGTATTTGCAGGGATTTTGTTGGCAACAAAATTAAGCAACATCATGAAAGTGGTGATCTTAAGCTTTTCTATATTTTTGTTTAAATAATTAAAAAAAATAATAGTAGAATACATAACATACAATGTATTTGCAGTGATTTTGTTGGCAATGTAAAATTAAGATAATGAAGAAAAAAAACAACAACAACAACAGACCAGTGGTTCTCAACTTGTTTTGCTTCAGTGCCCACATTTTACATTGGACATCAAATGCAAAAACTATAGCTTGCGTAGTTTTGTTCATGGTTTTGAAAACAAGAGGCCATGACACATGGCAAACCTGTCCAGGCTAATTTGGTGAACTTCTAGCAAGTGATGGATGCAAAAATACAATAGAGATACAATACAGCCTTTGACGTCAACAATAGAAGATATGACGTAATTTCTCTTCATCCTAAAAGCTGATAAGCGTATTTATATTGCATTTTGTTATTTACATTTAGGATTGTTTTTTTCCCTGAGGTCCATGTCTCTTAGACCTGTGACCCATTGTTGGGCCAAGACCCACCAGTTAAGGACCACTGCTCTGAACATGCGGGTAGAATGTGGCGATTGCTGCAAAGCCTGACCTGCTTTCAAGTCGATGGGTGCAGGAAGGAGATGGGCGCTGTCCACATTATACATTACGTGCCCGTGATCTGCTACCTGGCTGTTCAGCTGCTGGGATTTGAGGTAGAAAATGTGAGGATAATGAGGGTACGGACATAAAAACTAGCAACAGAGAGACACAAGGCACACACACACATATGCAGCACACAGACAGAGCAGGGAAAACAGAAACACAGAGAATGGAGAGGAGAGAGAGAGGGGCAGAAATGGACGAAACATGGGGAAAAGGGGAAAGAGAGCAGAGGAGAGACGAACACTGTTAACGTTCAGGGAGAGAAGACAGAGGAAGTGTCAAAACATAGTGAGTACTCCATCTACATTGTGCCTTAGAACAGGGATTTTTAAACCATTTTATGCCACCCCCAAAATATGATTCACATCCTAAAATAAACAGAATCAGAATGAGCTTACAAACACAAGGAATGTGACTATATAAAGGCTTTATATTTTCTTGTATCAGACTCATTTATACTGCGTGTGAAATATGTAATATTAAAAAGACAACATGTTGTTTCTGAAATTAAATGCAACTTTATTTTTATATTTTCTTTTTTATACTTTACTTTTACTACAGCTAAAAGAAATGACTAGTTAGGATTCATAAACTATTTACTTATGTATTAAATTAACAGCATATCTTTCTTTCCTTATACACACTGTTAGAATAAAAGAGAAATATTTACAAATTAAATTTATTTGTATAGGGCTTTGCATAATAAAAATAACAAAGCACCTAATGAGCAAACTAAATGTTATAATTATAAGGAAAAAAAAATATACAACACAAATAAAAATTATTCTCAAACATACACTACTGTTCAAAAGTTTGGAGTCAGTAGAATTGTTTAATTTCCTGATAGAAGTCTCTTATGCCACCAAGGCTGCATTTATTTGACCAAAAAATATAATAAAAACTGTTATATTGTGAAATGTTATTACAATATATTAATAATACCCGTTTTCTATTTTAAAATGTATATAACTCCATTTCTCCAGTCTTCCGTGTCACATGATCCTTGCTGCTAAATATTTTTGTGGAAACCATGATACATTTTTTCAGGACCCTTTGTTGAATAGAAAAAGTTAAACAGCATTTATTTGAAATAGAATTTTATGTCAATGTCTTACTGACCCCAAACTCTTAAATGTTGGTATGTAGTTGCAAGAAAGGAGAGATATCCTCTGAGATTGTTTTTCAAAATACCACATTTGTTTTTATTTCTTCCTGTTAAAATACACATATTCTTATATCACTTTTGAGATGGATAGCCTGCACCCCCTTAAAGTCTGTGGACCCCAGTTTGAAAAGCCCTGTTTTAGATTAGGCACGCTGAGGATGAGGAATATTCTACTAGAGTGTGTAGATGAGGAGTCACTGTAAAGGGAACACACAGGGATCAGGATGGCACAAACAATCATGAGGCAGAACTACAACACATGACAATATGCAAGATTGAAATATTTTTGTAAATTCTAAATAACATTAATAGACTTGCACAATTACTTCTACAGGAAAAACTATTTCCATTTTTCCATTGTCGGGCCAAGCCATTCTCATTGCTTAACTGTTCCATTCCATGCTGATCCAGAGCAGCCAGTACAGATATGGTTTCATTTTCCACTGTGAGGCTGATAACGGAGCTCTTTGGAATGTAATACAAATACGTCAGACGTTGCCTTTGTAACGCAAGAGTTTACAGATGATATGAGATGTAAATAGCGTTATGAAGGATGATCAGTTATTTCTTTTAATTTTATTATTAACTTGCGTTAACTTCGCTCAAATAGCGCGCTTGGCCAGATAAAGAAAAACTGGCAGCCAGGCAACAGACAAGTAGCCAATCCTGAGTGGCGACGTCACTACACGCATTCTACCAGCACGGCTGCTGAGATTTCCGGGCCAAGATCGATTTGTAATCGCGCCATGCCAAACCAAGCTCAAGTGGAAATATAACTGGACTTGTTCCTTATCGTTCAGTCTGAAGGTGGAAAAGCGGCTAATGTTTCAAGGCTACATTCAGAGTTCTTCATTAAAAGTGCGTAAAATTGGTGGCTTGTGGGTCAAATTGTTAAGTAATAAACCCTTCAGCAAAGGCGCTGACCTAAGGACATAAGCTGTGGATTTAGATAAGAAGATAAACTCCTGATTATGAAGGAATGGAAACTCTGGCAGTGTGGCTACAAAGTCAATATGTGGGGTTGCTATGGTGTTCTGACTTGATTTTTGCATGTTGCTATGCATTTGCTAGGGTGTTCTGGGTGGTTGCTAACTGGCTCAAGTAAAAAGAGCTCACCCCTAAGGTGCAGAAATTAGAAAGGGGACAATATCAGGCTAAATCTGTATGTGTACATAGGGGTTTTTGTGTTTGATTTGATTGGCTGTCTTACCTGTGGAGGTGTAGGAGTGGAGGAGGGCCGTCCCACAGGTGGGGTTGGGTTCTGACTCCCGCCCACCCCTGATAATATCTCATCTGTGACATCCTTGCCGCCCTGGTTGGGGTCTCGGATGCGGATCTTGGAGGACAATAAGCAGACACAAAATTAACCGATAAAGCATCAGAAGCATCATGTACAGTCTAATTCCTGTTTGCAATTACTGGTTAATTATCTATGAATTACACCTCAACCTATGAAGTTTTTCACTACAAATTTCCTCTAAGCATTATAGGGACATTCCAGTTTACATACTCCTATAAAGATGACGCAGAACAAACAGTTCATGTACACTCACTGTTTTCTTTTCCCTCTTAGCAGGTGGAGGTTGTTGTGGTGTAGGCACTATGATGGATGGAGATGGTGTGTACATGGGCTGCCCAGGATAGTAGGGAGGTCCTGCTGCTCACAAACCATATAAGACAATAAGTTCCATATTAAAGACTCGTTCAGACCAGATCTGATGCAACTAAACTGTCTGCAAACTAAATGATTCTGTTGATTACTTCTTTGATTAAATCGATTAATGGAATTAAAGTCACATTTTATTTTTTGACTATACTGAAAAAATGTTCAATGTTTTGCCCAATGTTCTCCTTCAAGCAGTATGCAAATTAATGTAAATGCATTACAGTTGGCTATGCTATGCATTTTGTACACAAAAAACCTAAAAATATAAAAACTTAAAAAAAAAAAAAAAAAAACGTTTTATACCAATGATATAACTTTATATAAAAACAAAAAACTGTTTGCAATACGATAATGAAATCCTGCCCAATTTTCTCCTCCAAACAATATGCCAATTGAAGGCTATGAATATAATATGTATGAGTGTAAGCTATGTTATACATTTTGTGCAAAAAAAAATTAAAATTAAAATAAAAAAACTACTATATAATAATATACATAAAATCTTTATAACAATTATATAACTTTTATAAAAATGTATAAAATCCAAAAATGTTTAAAATGCAATAATGAAATCTATTATTGACTCTTTTGTCACTATCAATAAGTTGTTGCGCTGTGTATCGAGTTTGTGCGATATATTGATGTATTTTTTATAAACTATATGGAATGAGGCAATACCGTTTATATCAATATACAGTGGTTTGCGAGCGCATCTGAAAAATAGCGGAGGATGCAGAGTGAGCTGCTGCGGGGATGTACATAATCCAATTTGTCCTAAACATGAGACATGCTTTATATTAAGGGCTTCAAAATAACTGGTAAGATATAGTTAACACATATAGTTTAAAGCAGCTTGCCCCGTCAGATGCTCTGACAGATACATGTGCTGACAGATGCATAACTTACATTTCACAGGTATATTCTCCATCTGTAAATGTTAGAAAGTCATGCATTTCCATTTTGCTGTCAGGAGAGGACGAGCCTTCTGCAAGCGAATGTGCGCTAAAATTCACAGACATCCGTGAACGAGCTCGCCAAACAGATGGTGCACAATAGAATAGGAGTGCAAGTATTCTTATTAAAATATACATATTGCTAAAATATTTGTTGTTGGACAACAAATGTTCCATATGTAAAATTTTAAACCTACAAGGTATTTTTATGAAAGTGACTATTATAATGAAGTAATCAAATGTAGGCTAATATAATTAGTCTGTGCTTTTGTTTTTATTTTCATTTTTAGATTAGTGAACTTAAAAATAAAATCTTTAGATTTTGTTTTTAGATTGTAATGTTACATTGTTAGAATGTAATGTGATTTTAACCAATTTTTTGCACTTAATATATAGCATAGCCTACATTACATTCACTATATTTGTTTTCATAGCCTTCAATATGAACATTGTTTGTAGGACATCATTGGGCAGGATGTAAAATAACATTAAAAAAAAAAAGAAAAAAGAAAAGAAAAACATAGAAAATACCGAGATATATACCGTATATCGCCATTCAACCAAAAAATACCGAGATATGATTTTTTGGCCATATCGCCCAGCCCTATTGCAGCCCTAGAGTAAACAACATAGAAGTATACAATATTCACAAGCAATTTTTTGTATATAAAACTGCTAACAAGCAAATGCCACATTTTCGTAATTTTCTGAAACTTTGTCAGCTACCGGAATTAATTGTTTCGCAACTGAACAAAAAAAATCTCTAACTAATTAAACTAAAACCAAATTAACGACAAACCATCACATAAAGATGATTCATCTTAAAATCTTGTTTTTATTCTAAAAAAAATCTGACTTACAAGTTTAAAACAGTAAACAGCAAATCAATTCAAGTCAGCAGACTGCATAAGAAAGTCAACAGCAATACACGGTTATTTGTAAGCTGGCAGACAGGGAGGGAATGAGGGTGCTAAACTCACCATAAGGTGCAGGGAAGTCCCCTGGACTGGGTCCAGCATAGAAGGTACTGTGTCCAGTGGGCTGGACTGGATACTGTTGAGGAGGCCCTACATACTGAGGAGCACTGTGACGGTACTGTAGAATCACACATGACAAACAAATTAGTGAAAATTCAACACATATAACTGCAAACAAGACATCAACTAGGGTTGCTCAGATCGATCGGCCGCAGACCGGTATTGACCGCTCCGGTGAGAATATGCTAGTTCTCACGAGAACCAAGTTTTATTTTGCTCTATCCTCTGTGCTTCCCCGTTCGTCACCGGAACTTACCCTACGCCTGCGTCCTATGTCATACGCTGGGCATAAAGCTTGGAAGAGCCAGGACATTTTTTAACACAGTTTTGGGGCCCTTTAGAAGTTTTGACATGCTCTGACATTTGTGCTTTTTTCAGTTGCTTATAAACATATTAATGGCAAAAGTGTCATTACACTGTATTCAGCACAAACTGGGCTACCATAATATGTAAGCAACATGTACATGTATGTCCATGCTTGTATTTTTGAGAGAATAACATTTATGCTTAAGGTTTCTGAAAAAACAAAAAAATTAATACACTAAAATAAGGCCACAAAACACACAATAGATATGTGTCCACAAGACTTTTGTCTAATGGGTGTTGTTGCCTAGAATTTTTGCTTCAAACTGATGGGAGAATCATTGTGCCTACTCATTTACATAAAACAATATATTCATTTAAAATTTTGTAAGACACTTTTTCTTTACAAAGCCCATATGCATGAACGATCATGAATAATGCTGTGATTTACACCTGAGAGAACAAAAGAACCGCATAATGAATGAGCCTTTGAGTCAGGTATGTGACTGAGAGGGGAACTCAAAATTTACAAAAGAAACTTTTTTTTGTAGTTTATTTAGAATATAGTTAACAATATAAAGTAAGAGCCAAAGGCACATTACAAAGGCCTACTATATTTTAAATTATCAAAAGGTTTGACATTACTATTTTAAATGTTTTTGAAATAAGTCTCATGCTCAATATAACAGTAATATTGTGACATTGAACACAATTCAGCATTCAGTAAATACAAATAACTGGATAATTGGTAATGATGAATGTTAAAAGTAAAATGGTTGGGGTTTAAAACAACATAATGCAATGCAATTATGATTTCAAAGAGTATAGGGTGAATTCAGGTTGATTGGGACACTTTTTTCCCAGTCATTTCAATGGCAAAAATTTTCTGAATCATTTGATTTTGTAAACTATCCGATACACACAATACTCAAATATCATGTCTGTGAGGAAAGCCTATACGCTGAGTTTCGGTTAATTTATGAGACGCGCTCCAGTTTACTTGCAATGCAAGTGATCGCATGATTATATTGTCTGCTATATTTGCTTCTTATTTATTAAATCCAGGCAACTGGCTGATGAAACATTGATTAAAATTAAGATACAATTTATACAAAACGAAATTCAATTTAAAGAAAGGCTTTCTACAAAATAAAACTTAATGAAGTGGTCAAAATCATGTCTGACCCACTCCATGTCTTCTGACATATTGCATCTTATGATGTGTCCTATCTTACTCATGCTGTTCACTTTTCATAATCAACATAGATGAAATTAAAAAATAACATTAGGCTATAATATGAAACAAAATACGTTTTAATGGCTACAACAAGTATTGTAGGCCTACACAAAACGTTTGACTGGTACTGTATTTACAGCATCTGAGCAGAAATTTGCGAAAAAAAAGCTTAATTGATGTGACACTAGGCTATTTTACAGTAAACACTTCATAATCTGTCCAAAACAGGCCAAAGAAATCTAGTCTAAACAGTCTTACGTCTATGACATTTTATGTTGCAGCAGGATTCATATTCGGTGTTTTTGCGGTTTAATATTCACAGACACTAACAGAATAAACTTACCTCACAACCCTTCTGAGGTAAATTATTCCAGGATTATTCCTCACCACGTCTCAAAACGATGTAAGTACATGCACTAAACTTGATGTGTTTATTCGAGTTGATGTGGGCGGGGATATACTCACATGGATCGTTTCAGTATTTGACTTTCAAAAAAACGCACGCTCCATCGGTGTGGCCGCATTAACACTTAATGAAGAGGCTGGTGAACGACTGACATCTCTCTCTTTTCAAACAGATTACATAAACAGAGAATATTTGTTTTCGATTTGATTTACATGATTTAAAACCTGACATTTCAACGTTTCTTTCGACATACGTCTCATGTTTGTGTGACAAGTATTCACTAAGTTACAGTTCATTTTCTGAAGAGAATCAGAATGGACTTCATTGACAGAGAGGCTGCATATCGCGCATCATGTTTGTTTTCTTTATTTTGCAAAAAGCACAACACTTATATTGTTTATATTGTGAGTATACACAAATAAAAGTAGAAACTTAACAGATTATAATGATGTATGACACTTGCCTGAATGATAAAAATCGACAGAGTTATTTGAGTCTCTTTGGCACTGATAAGAAAAACAATTGAGGCGGTCGCGCCGGCGCAATCATCAACCTCAGAGGGTTAATATAACTCGGATTGTATTCGTCTGAAAGAAGAATGTCATATACACCTAGGATGACTTGAGGGTGAGTAAATCATGGGCTAATTTTCATTTTTGAGTGAGCTATCCCTTTAAGTATGCCACTTAGATGTGAAATCATTAAAAATGCCTTCAGGGTGTAAGGGGTTAACAGTGACAGTCAACAGAGAGCTTACATTTCACTTATATACAGTGGGGAGAACAAGTATTTGATACACTGCTGATTTTGCATGTTTTCCTACTTACAAAGCATGTAGAGGTCTGCAAATACTTGTTCTCCCCACTGTAAAGCTTGAATGATCGGGATCGATATTGATATTGGCTGATCACAATAACAAGAAATCGGTATTCGGTATCGGCTGCAAAAAATCCTGATCGGAGCATCTCTAACATCACCCTCGAGTTTTTACATAAACAACACAACAAACACAGTCTAGCACATTAAAATAACCTGATGTTAACACATGGTCTATATATAGTAAGTGTAATGTGATTCCTGTCTGCAGTCTTGTGCTGTCTGACCTGAGGGATATAGTACTGCGCTGTCTGTGGGGAATGAAAGGGCATGGGAGCCATGGTCATCATGATGGGCTGATTGGGGGGATAAACCGCTGCCGTAGGGGTCTGAGATGTGGGCCGAATGGAAGGGTTGTTGCTTGGAATGGTGGCCCGGGCCGTTTGCATCTGCGTCCTCTGGAAAAACTGTGAGGAAAAAGACAGGAGAGATCAGTTTTGTGGCTCACCTTTGGCAAACTGATGATATGTGTAATGTTTCAGCCATGTATTATATCTAAGATGGCATCTGAATAAGTCCACTAAATAAGTAAACACATTTTTGTACAACTACTTATGTGAACGCATGCAAGAAAAAAAGACAAAACACATCATCCTAAGTAACATGCAATATAGAGGTAGGTACTATCTGATGATAAACACAAATGGCTTCGTAATACATCATGTATGTATGAATCACATTACAGTGTTTGTGCTTTTTCTTTTCAACTCCAAACACAACCAGCAAATTAAAGTGCTTATTTACAATACTATGAAGATAACTTTCTATTAATAAATTCCTCAAATAGATGTGTTGACACAAGCATCTCACACTTGTCACTACGTATGTAGTGTACAAATGCCAAACAACAACAGTGAATCATCAATTTTCATCCAAAATGACAACTGGTTTCCCACTGAATCAGTGTACTAAATGTTGCAGAAATGAGTCAGAAGGTCATAAGGGCCAAGTACACACTGCGGCTAAATACGGGTGTCACTCCTATTCTGTGTGCTTAATTATGAAAATGCAGTTTGGTTGCACCTTGTACAGTAAGTGTAAGTTTACCCCGTTTTAGACATTTCTGAAAAAAACACCTTTCAATAGTTTGGGGTCAGTAATTTTTTTTTGTGTGAATAAATTAATACTTTTATTCAGCAAGAACACATTTAATTGATCAAATGTGAAAGTAAAGACATTTGTAACCGTACAAAAGGTTTATTTTTGCAGCACAACTGTTTTAGACATTGATAATAATAAGAAATATTACTTGAGCAGCAAATCAGCATATTAGAATGATTTCTGATGGATCATGTGACACTGAAGGTTAATGATGCTGAAAATTCAGTTTTGCATCACAGGAATAAATTACATTTTAAAATATATTAAAATAGAAAAAGTCATTTTAAATTGTAATAATATTGTAATATTTTACTGTATAAATGAAGCTTTGGTGAGAATAAGAGACTTGTACATGTACTTGTACAAGAGAAAATGTACAAATGTTTTAACATATTAACATGTGGTTTAATAACAACCATCAGACCATAATATATTTGCAAATGAATAAATGTAAATGAACAAACATAGATCATATGAAGTCATTTCACTTTAGATTGACTTATTGAAAAAAGATACAAAACATTTACAATGTTTGAATCAGCCTACCCTAAAGTACATTTAATTACAATGATGAGAAAAGGTCACAGGTAAACAGGCTTGAGCTCTCTGACGCTGAAAGTAAACCAAAAGCACACAGCAATTTGACACTGTGGGTGCGGCCAATAGAGCAGTTTCCTTAAGGACAGTCAGCATGTTGTTCTTTGATCACAGACCGTAGCTGTACTATCTGCAGATGCATTATTACTCTAACTGGCACCAATGATTAGGAACCAGCAGCTCTGTTCCAAAACCTACAGAGGCAACATTTTAAGGCATCATAGAGGAACAATTCCAATGCAAATGCTGTTCCAAATAGGTAGGCATCATGATTATGCCTTTTAAGATACCTTCTTTTGGACAAATATCACATGTAAACATCAAAAAGACAGCAATTCCATAATGCACTGTGACAAGCTCAATGAGATATTTCCATCTAAGATGACAGATAAACCCAAACACAAATTAAGACATTTTTGATGAAATCTGAGAGATCTCTGACCCCTCCATAGACAGCTATTTAATATATGACACAGACGTGAAGAAATTGTTGAATAAAGTTGTTATTTTTGTTTGTTTTTTGCACACAAAAAGTATTCTCGTCACTTCATAACACTAAGGTTGAACCACTGGAGTCACGTGGACTATTTTAACAGTCTTTACTACCTTTCTGGGCCTCGAAAGTGTTAATTAAATTGCTGTCTATGGAGAGGTCAGAGATCTCTCGGATTTCATCAAAAATATCTTAATTTGTGTTTGGAAGATGAACGAAGGTCTTACGGGTTTGGAACGACATGAGGGTGAATAATTAATGACAGAATTTTCATTTTTGGGTGAACTAACCCTTTAATATTCTAAAATATTAGTATTTTCTAAGAGTTAACACTTGTTCTTTCTTAAGTTTGTAACAGTTCTGAAAAGCTGTTTCATGTCTCATGCTGTAATGCTTCTCCCCACCTCAAGGGGGATCTAGGGAGGTTTCTAAAGGAAAGGCTATCCTTTTAAGAGAGACGAGTAAGACTGTTTAGTGGAGGTACTGGCATGGCTTTGAGTGTTTGCTCAATTTGATGATGCATGAGACCCTATTATGAGGAACCTCTTTGGTTCTACAGCTCAGTCTAAGTTGTATATATTTTGTAATGCTATGTTTCTTCTATCTATTCTATGTTTCCTGTGTTCAACTGCATATTTTAATTTTTGTTTTGAATATTTGTTCAGAGGGTTTTCTTTCTGCCTCATTCGTCAAACAACAAGGACACTTCATCTGGACTATGATTTGATCTTTTCCAACACCTTTGATTATTTGGACTGACGTTTGGTTATGGTTTGGGACACTGTATGTTGAACTTCTTTTGTGGATTTCCATTGAACTGTCGGAATGTGGTAAGATACTCACTTCTTACCTGACTATTTGGGAGTGGTAAAAAAATGGACTTTATTTCTGATTGAACTCAACATGTTGTGGTTGGGCTGAAATGCTCTAACAAGATGTGAATTGTGAATTTTCTTTTCTTTGAATGTAATGTTTTGGTGATATTGTTGCTGTTTGGGGTATCTATTCTTTAAGCCTTAAGTATACACAGCTCTGCTCTTGGATGAATGGATCTCCTTCATTTCTATATGTGACCAAAATAAGAGTGTTACAAGTTGACATGAATAAAATTATATCTAGACTTAAATTGACTAAAATATTTCATAAGTCCTTTTTCAATATTTATCATTATTTATATTGAATTAAATCTGAATTTTTCCATGTCAAAATTCTGTTATTTCAGGCATAAACTGAAAAAAGCTGATTTTTAGAGCATAACCCTTAACAGAGAATAATAACATTTTCCTTTCTGTTAGTGAAAGAACTGTAAATATGACAAAATAAGCCGTAATTTAAAAACTTTTTTATTTGAACATCATAATTTTCTTCTAAAAGCTTTGCCCACAATTTTTTTTTAAACTAAATTTCCATCCCTGGCCTGAAACTACTTTTAACATAGTAGTTCTGCAGTCCAGGGCATTGTGATCTTTCCGTTTTATTCAACAGAATGAGTTTGTGACAGTCTCCATGAAAATCACATTGTTAACATTACAAGCATAGAGATTATTTTAATATCACTCTAAGCAGCTTATATTTTTTAAAACATAAATTGTAAGGACAAAGTGGAGCAGATCTTCTTCAGACAGGCTGACTGTTTATCATGTACAGAGACAATGATGCTTTTAATAAGACTGAAAGCTGTTTTAATCAATTGATGCTTTCCAGTTTTAGACAACAACAATGCATTAATGCAATGCTCTTTAACTACATCACTGAATTACTTCATAATTTATTCCTTTATTGCTAGAATATGGCTAATGAACTTTGGTTATTAGGTCATGAGTGACAGCTTGTAACAACAGTTTCACAAAATAAAGTTTATTTAACAAAGTTCGGGAGGAGCACGTTCAGGTAATCCAACCAATCAGGACAAGAGGAAGCCGGTATATATAGCCATCCCTCACCTCTGTCCCGTGACAGTTTCACAGCATCCCTCCACCACCCCATCGCCTCACTCTTGGCTGGTTCATATCCCAGTCAGGTAGGGGGAGCACTCTGGGTTCGGGCAAATTTCGAGCTTGGAGCCCTCCCCCGGACAGCATGCCAAATAAGCATAATTTACTATTTCTGATTTCATGTACGTGTGAACTCATGAATAATACCTACTTAAACTAAAGTGTCAACTTCAGGATCTACAGAGCCATAAGACAAACGTAGGCCTTGTAGTTTATTAATGAGCTTATGAGTTGAATCAGGTGTGCTTAATTAGGGAGACATCTAGGCTACGGCCGTTTCTCAATATGCGTTCTTGTCTGTACTTGTGTTCTTGTGAAACGTCATCAGTCGCTGCCCAAGTACTGTTCCAATTCAAAGTTCACATCTAGCCAAGTACAGTTCAAATCCCCGGATGTGTCCTTGATCCGCCCCTTTTATCGAGGATGCATCGAGAGGTGACTTGTGTGGACTTCAGACAGAATCCCAGAATGCATTTCGCACCAACCAGCAAGCGTCAATAGCGGATGAGAAACCCGTCACGAAATGTAGTTTTAAGACTTTTTCAGGTGAGAATGTAGTTGTTTAAAGCTCAAATCTGTGGTTTATTTATAAAGAGAGCGCCTATTTGAAAATTTTATCTGGCGTTTTCGGAGTTGTGAGATCCAGTCGATCAGCAGGCGCTCAGCGCTCGTTAACCCCGCCGAGAGCAGCCTTTCCTCGGCTAGTCCTTCTGACGTTTGCCGCTGGCTCTGATGTAGATATAATTCGTCTTGTGTATATCTAACGGGCGATCTTTGGTCTCATGAATCTATAATTTGTTCCCTGCCTAATAGTTTTGGCTGAGGGCAAAGTGAAGTTCCATAACATTATTTTATTAGGCTATTTAACTTTACTGTTGTAGCCTACTAGCGCTGACTTTATATGTTTGACTGAATTGTTTGCTTTATTTCTTGTATAGCTTCTTATACCTTTTACTTATACTTTTATAATGGCCAGCGACTACACCGGGGCTAGAGGGGGCTCTAGCCCCGTCAGAATTTTGAATAGCCCCAGTTTAGCCCCCCCAAGCAGTTGAGAATGAGATGGACCGTTTTTGATAAAGAAGATAGAGTGCAGTTAGGAAACCCTGTCTCTGATGGGGGCCAAAGAAGAAGAAATGAAAGAGGCGTCAGAGAGAGAACGGTTTGAGAGAGAAACTCCTGACATAAACACGTCACACCGCCGGTAACCTCTGCGTCATGTGAGCGGCGTTTCCTGCATATTAGGCCGCGCGTCCACCAAAGCATTTTAGCCAGCTGAAAACGCCTTGCTGTGGGTGCTTGAGAGCACTTCGGCAGCGCAGCGTTTTTTTCAGTTGAGACTCTTTGCTTGCTATGATCTGGAATATCCGCGGAAGTGTTACTAGTATCTCATTTCACAGATAGTTTGTTTCTGTATTGGTTCTATATAAAAAAAGTCGATAGTACAATGTAACGTATCTACTCTGACTATTGTTTTAAATGATTTTGTTCCGTTATTATGCTTGTTGTCATCTGTTGACGTTGTCGAATGTGGCGGTTGGTCGGTGTTGTATTTGTCCCGCCTCATCTCCACTGTGATTGGACGGCTGGGTGAAAAGTGACAGTGATGAGCGCTGCGTTTTACTCAAAGTCGAACATTCTTTACTCGGTGGGTGACCGATAAAAAACGTCGCATACATATGTGCTGAAGTCTTTCACCTTTGCATTTAAAAGGTTTTTGTCATTGTCTTGTGGTCACTTGTATTAAGCTAAATAAAAAATATGCCTATATTTGGCCAAATATAATTTAAAACTAAACTTCTGTTGAATGTGGTGTGTACCATAGCTGCTTTTATATATAAAAAAAATGACAATTTATTATGAAGTAACTCTGACGTCACGAATATCAATTATTTTCTTAGCACCCCCTCATATTGGCCCCCCCTTAGCACCGGTAGAGAAAAAATTCTGGCGCCGTGCATGATAATGGCTATTATTGATCACACATAAACTGACATTTAACAAAAAGAGACTGGGTTGTGTTTTATGTCATATTTAATTTTATAACAGTGATAATCATATATATGCACACTTATTGTCTGAACCACATATTAATATGTTAATTTTTTTTTTTTTAAATGTAAACGAAAAGAGGCAGGGTTGTTTTATTTCGTTTTGTTATAAATATACATGCAGTGAAGATAATCAAGGTATGCGTTGCCTGAACCACATTTGTGTGGCTATAATATGTTTAATATTTTTTTTTAATGAAAATGAAAAGAGGCAGAGTGGTGTTTTATGACATATATTTCGTTTTATTGTAGCCTAAAATATACATACAGAGATAACCGGAGTGAGAGCGAGCTGAGTGACGCTATCAAGAACACTGCTGTTCCATTAGCAGAGTACCGGACTTGTGTTCTCCCGAGTTGAACTTGGCAAGTCTGAACTACCAAGGACGCAAGTCAGAAGTTTGCGTACTTGGTATTGAGAAACGGCCTACGTCTACACTAATCCAGATACATTTGAAAACAGAGTTTGTTCCAAAACACTCTCCACCCACACTAGTGTTTTCAAGCATTTTCCAAAAGTTACTTATCCACACTGAAACATCAGAAAATCGCTTAAATCATATTACTGCCAATGTGAAAATGTAATAAACGCTCACTGAGAGGATATCGAGAGACCAGAAATAATAAAGTTATAGTCTTCTGGCATGATCACTTTATTAGCAAAATATCTCACCACTTACTGGTGCGTTCAGGTTGCACTCAATCGCCACTCCATGTATGGTCTAAAAAAAGCCAGGTGCCCTCATGTTTTGCTGCAGGACAGAAATTGCGAGCTAATTTTCTGTCATCTTTGCAGGAATGTAATATGAAGATTGTACAAAGTCAATATGGGTCACATGAAATGACACAAAAATGGCGTTTTCAAATGTATCCACTTGGGGTTGTCTTCAAAAAGCTCTGTTTTCACAGGACAAAAATGCTGTCTTAGTGTGGACAGAAGGCCAAAACGTAGAGAAACAGATGCATTTTCAAATGTATCCGGATTAGTGTAGACGTAGCGCTAAACTGCGTAGTGCTGGGGGTTTTCCATGATCAGGATTGGGAACCACTGAGTTATGAAAACCTGAGTTATACATTTGCTGTTTTAATGTACGCTACCGTTCAAAAGTTTGTGGTCAGTAACATTTTATAAAGATATTAATGCTGTTGTTTTGAACTTTCTATTCATCAAAGAATCAAATTATCATGCTTTACACAAAAAAATTTAAGCAGTACAATGGCACCAAATCAGCATAGAATGATTGCTGAAGGATCATGTGACACTGAAGACTGAAGTAATGGCTGCTGAAAATTCAGCTTTGCCATCACAGCAATAAATTACATTTTAAAATATATTAACTGTTTACTGTAACCGTATTTTACTGTATTTTGATCAAATAAATGAAGCCATGGTGAGCATAAGGGACTTCCTTCAAAAACATTAAAAAATAGTGTATGTTGCAAATGAACCTGCTTTCAAAGAAAATAATTCAGTTCACCAGTGTTCAGCTCTTCCAGCACACGCAGATCAATCCTCAACATGCTGAGTTAATTTGTTCTACATTTTTTCATTGTTGGAGTGTTATTTTTCTTTTTGCACTTTCGTCAACCATGTTTTAATTAAAACAGTTTAAAAGCATCTTTTTGACTAGTGTTCAGGACCATTGGTGCACGTCAATAAGCATGTCGTCACTAATTTCGACATTAAAGCTGTTAGAAATCAATGTCTAACAGCTGAAAAACAGCATGAAAATCCTCCAATAACAGACACACAGAGTCTCAATGTCTGCATTTTAGCAGTAATGTTTCCTAAAGCATTACAACATTGCAGAGCAGAGAATCCAACCATCGACAAGCAGTTCCAACAGGAAGCAATCAATGTAGAAAGAAACCGTTCAACATGCAAACCTAACAAAATAAAAATACAGCAAGCACTTTCAAAAATTCAATCAGACCAACTTGAACATATACAGAGGAGAGTTAAACTGAAATGGAGGATTCTGCTGTCTTTGGGGTGGGTAGCTGCAGTGCAGTTGACTGGGCAGGGAAGCAGGAAGATGATGCTGAGAGAGAAACAGAGGACTTCATGCCATGCATTTTCCTCAAGACTGCAAATTACCTGAATGGGTCTGAATCCTCCCTTGAATATTGAAGCAGGAAAGAGAGAGAAGCTAATGGGATAATGCACTAATTGGTATGGAGGGATAGAGAGAGACTAACACACACACTTAAGGAGAGATCTGCAGTACAGAGCATGCAAAGAGCCTTTCCTTCAGGGAAAGCCATTTACAAAACAAGAGGGCACTATGCTGTGCTTTTTAGGTAGCCAAGTGACATCATCTTTATGTGGCAACACACAAGAAACAGGACCTGAAATCCGCTAACCCTCACAGACGCTCACAATGAACTGAGAAAAGAGATGGAACAGAAAGTCTTGAACAGAAACCTGTTCCTATGACAATATTTAAACAGACAGAAGTTCAAAGTAGAGACCTGCACTCTCGTGGGACTCGCGGGACCCAATGCAATAGAGTGCGGCGCGGGACTAGATTTGATGGCCGAGTGCGGGCGCTGGTGGTAAGGTACTCGTGTGTGCGGGTTGCGGGAGAATAAAACTATTCGCGGGACTCCCACAAAATTGAAATACCTAAATATAAAACATCGAAAAACAAATAAATTATTCATCTATTGCACAAAAAGCAACAAGAACAACAAACAAAATAGAAACGATTTACAGGCGCAAGCATAGGCAGATAGGATAGGCTATTTATAACATGTTTTTGCTGCGTTGTGCAACGCAGCCAATCACGGACATGTGTTGATTTCTAAAACGCAATGGCCAATCAGATTTTGATTTCCAAATCACTTGATTTCCAAATCAATTTTGTAAATGGCTTATTAAGATAGAATCCACTCACCGCTCAAAGTGAGTTTTTGTTCAGTGCTGAATTCTGCATGCTGGCAAATCCTCATTATATAGAAAGTGTAGACATTATGAAAGATTCATTGTGCAGTCAGCTTCATAACGGAGCTTTGTGAGATCGCGATGAACTGAGATGTCAGCTTTTTAGGAGTTATTAAGGGAGCGCACTTTGCGCACATTCTGCCACGCCAAACCAGGCACGCGCTTGCTTTTATGTTAAATCACTTGAAACAGTTTCATGGACGTACAGAAAAAATCTATTTATACTTTTATGCGGGCTTTAACGGGTGGGGCGGGACAAAACATGAATGTTGCGGGCAGGAGCGGGAGAAGGTAACGTATATTTTTGCGGGAGCGGGACAGAATCCTGCGGGAAAAATCCGTCCCGCGCAGGTCTCTAGTTTAAAGCTCACCGTAGGTGGGATGAATCACAGGATAATAATTTAGAGAAGGAAACACAAACCCAGATTAAGACACTTAGTGCTAGTGTTAAATGCACATGATGATTGTGATAAAATATAATCATCATGATAATTAAAAAAAAAATGAGGTTACACTTTATTTTAAGGTGGTTACACTTTACTTTAGGGTTAGGTGGACTAGAGATTGGTTTAGGGTTAATTGCATGTAATTATGCATAATTTATAGTTATTACTATGGTAACCACATGTAACGTGTAGCAAGGACACTGTAAAATAAAGTGTGGTCCTTTTTTTGGGAGCTTGACAGCTTCTGGTCACCATCTAATTTGTATGGAAAAAAGCAGCGTGAACATACTCAAACTTCTCCTTAACTGTTTCATGGAAGAAAGCATACAGGATTGGAATGACATGAATTTCCATTTTTGGATGAACTATTATTTTCAAATCACAGGGGGTACTTCAAGTAAATGATTTAGGTCATATTGGTTAAAAATAAAGATTTGGGATTCCATGTATTACAATGTGAATGTTCACTTGTTTAGCCTTAACTCTGTCCTTAACTTTATATTTACATGGCCTTAAGGTTCAAATGTCAATTAAAAGGTCATTGCTGTCAACTTTTGATCATTTTTTAAACTGTCACATTTTCAGGCAAAATTATACATCCAATATTTCCCAGTGATCTTTAAAGTACAACAAATTACACACACAGTTCTGTACTTCATATGTTGCTGAACAGTGTGTTCCAGACGTTTATTTTTGAATGCGTGTTTCTGTCTGTGTGTGTCGTAAGTAACTGCTCCAAGAGACAGAGAGGGTGATCCCTGAATGTAGTAGATCATGTAGTCAAGCTCACAATGGACTACTACAGACTAGATCTACTATCTACACCTGGCTAATACTTCTGAACAAAAGGATTCACTTGTTTGAGCTATAGCCTAAGCTCACAGTAGTAAACACATCCTCTAATACACTAAGCACACTACAAGACCGAAGTTTGTTGCCATTTAATGGTATAAAGGTAGTTTCACCATTTATTCATTCTCATGTTGTTACAAACCTGTATGACTTTCATCCATGATAGATTGCCGTATCTGTCTTGCTGTTTTATCTGCCTCAGAGTCAGACAAATTGCTGTCTGACTAACTGGATTGCAAGATACTGCCAAAAATCACTTGGTAGAATCAATGACACAATTTCAAATTCAGCAAAAAAGTCACAATGCATGACCATGATGGATCATTGTTTTCATGATCAATTATTGGTGTCACTTATAAGACAACTAAACACAATTTTTAAGAGCTTTGGACCCCATTGGAAAACAACTATCACTTTAAATGAGTGCAGGTTAAATTCCGTTTTGTAGTGTTTGTTTGCTACTAAACTTTGAGGCCTCAGGAAGCTTCTAAGGGGGCTCCGTAAATGTCTAAAAATTATTTAAATGTAGTTATATTAACAATCTTAATTAAAATGCACTAAAAATAAAGATGTACAACATTAAACTGACATCAAATTTTTAAATTTAAATTTAAAAAAAAAATTATGATTCTTTTTTATTACCAGGGGTATCAGCTTAGATAGGAGGACCTACAAATTTTGTCTTAAAATCAAAAAGGTTGGGAACCACTGACATAGCGGACATTATTGAGGCCCCATTATCAAAGGGCCAGTGACAAATTTCCAAATTTTGACAAACTGTTCGGTCCTGAATGTACTGGAGCTGTAAACAATCTCTCTGAATGATCACAACGAACCGGATCAATGTGTTACTTTAGTCTATGAAACACAAGCTTATGAGATGTGGGAAAGAAGGCCATGCATATGCGTACATTACCTGATGATGGGTAGGACGAGGCCCAGTGGCAAACTGATTGAAGGCAAACAGTGGCATGGCAGAGGGAGAGAATCAGAGAGAAAGAAAGAAGCGAGAGGTAAGAATGATCACCCACAAACACAAAAACCACCAGCTGTGCATGGCATATGCAGCGTACTTCCAGAGAGGAAGTAATGATGCAAGGCATGTTATATGTACCATATACACACAGCACCAACTGATCATCACAAACCACACTATAAACAACAGCATAGCACTTAGCAGAAAGGAAGCATTTCTAACAGAAGTCTAATTTGAAAAGATTACATGTTATCATGATGAAGTCATGGACACTCACCGGGCGGCTCTGAGGCTGTGCGTTCATTGGCTGGGTTGGCGGAGAGTAGACCAGAGAGGTTGTGCCGGCATTCTGCCCCGGTGTGTAAGGAGACTGCGGAGTCACGGGGTCCCAGAGAGGTCGAAGAGGAACGACCACCGGCAGAGGAGAAACAGCAGTTAGGATGGATGTGAGTGTTACCTTCTCTGACAAAATCGCTACAGCTGAGTGAGCGTGTGCTGCGTGAGTGTGGGTGACAGAGTGAATGTGTCCACTCCCTGCCGCTGCAAACACTGCGGTCTGCTGACACTGACAAATCTGCCATCTCCTCAACGCCGCCTTCAAGGCAGAGAAAGGGAGAGAGAAATAGAGGCGTAGTCCTGAGCAGACATGAGTGGGCGCAAACAGAGCTTTTGTGTGCCACTAGGTTCATACTATATTAAACTACACAGGATGACAAGGAGTTTTAGATGCTTTCATTCGAATCAACTTACAGTACATTTCTTTTACTGTCAGTCTACCTTGCTCAAGGGCAAAACGGTAATGGCTCATGGGTTGTCCAGTGTAAGGTTTGAACCTAAAACTTTTCGGTTTTCCTGAAAGGATCCAAAGATGATTGGCTGGCTGACAGCAATATACACTATATTGCCAAAAGTATTGGGACAGCCCTCCAGTCACTTACATGGCCACAGGTGTATAAAATCAAGCACCTAGGCATGCAGACTGCTTCTACAAACACTTGTGAAAGAATGGTCACTCTCACGAGCTCAGCGAATTCAAGCGTGGTACCGTGATAGGTTGCCACCTGTGCAATAAATCCATTCGTGAAATTTCCTCACTACTAAATATTCCACAGTCAGCTGTTAGTGGTATTATAACAAAGTGGAAGCAATTGGGAACAACAGCAACTCAGCCATGAAGTGGTAGGCCACGTAAAATCACAGAGCGGGCCTTTACATGCACATGAACTTTAATGACATCCCATTCTTAATCCATCCCAAAACTTTTGGCAATACAGTGTATATAATATATATTATTTTGTTATTGCAGGTATCTAATATGCCAATATTATAAACAGTGGTCAACTAGAATGGGTTTTTTAATGATGCAGAATTAAATGCAGATACATATATTTATTTAGCAAACATAAGACCAGCAAATAAGATTTACACAAAAGTGCTCAAATAAAACTTATTTTACACCAATATTTTTTTTCATAATTTGAAATCAGAAAGAACACAGTTATTAGACAATGATGATGATGATCTATCTATAATAATAAATGTATAAATTAGGGCTGTCACGATTTTTCGATTAAATTTCGAGTACTCTATTTAAAAAAAAAAAAAAACTCAATTGCAATTTACCCGTGCTGAGTAATTATTAGACCGTTATTAGACCGTTTTCTAAGGCTGCATAATGTATTAAAACCATTTAAAACCATACTACAACATAGATAATGCTATTGAGCATTCACAAAGACTGCAATTCAATTAAATAAATATATATGCCCAGCAGGTTTAATTATTTACATATGTGTAGGTTACGTGCGTCTCAGAGCGGCTCCATTCACAGTAAATGCTGCTCCACATGAACTGCTATCATTTACATGCACGCTAAAGCGTCTCAAACTCCATTTCTGCATATGCTGTGAGTTTGTGTTACTTATGTTATAATCTTGGAACACAATGTGCGCCATTTCACTAGATTTGTAAGGTAACTCATTTATAAACCTATGACAACAAAGGAGAATGCATCAATATGTTCCTAAATATGCTAACTGTCCATCGCGATTTCAAAATAAAAGTTTAAACCCTCGCTCTGAGTTTGCATGTTTTCATGTCCACATATTCTTGTTCAAGGCTGTAGCATTTCTATCGTAAAGAAGTGGCCAAATATTAAAGATTAAGTAAACATTTGAATTAAATGTCATTTGGCCAATATTTAAACAAGGATTTGATTTGATATAATACATAATGTACGTAAGTTGATTGTCTATATTATGTATATTATATTATGTATTTTAACAGTGTTGTTCTATAAAACCGTATGATTACTTTGACTTTATTTGAACCAAATATTATTGCCTCGTTGTTATATATGTATTTTAAGTCATTTTAAAGGCTATTGTTTGCTTAGGTCTATTTTTATTACCACCAAAAATATCTGATTACTTGATTAATCGTCAAAATAATCGACCGATTACTCGATTACCAAAATAATTGTTAGTTAATACTATAAGGAAACTAGAACTTTAATCTAGACATTTTACATTTTACTTTAACATGCGCAAAGTACAACATTCAGATTCCAAATCAGCATATTACAATGATATTTGAAGGATCATGTGACACTGAAGACTGGAGTAATGGTTGCTGAAAATTCAGCTGTGTCATCACAGGAATAAATCACATTAAAATTGTTATTTTAAATTGTAACAATATTTCACAATATTACTGTTTTTACTGTATTTTTTGCAACCTTGGTTAGCATTAGAGACTTTTTCAAAAACATTTTAAAAAATCTTACCGACTCCAGACTTTTGAACGGTAGTGTAGTAGTAGGATTTAAGTGTATTGCCATTTCATGTTCATGGGCTATTTCATGGCAGGTGCCGATTCAACATTCAATAAATACACAAAAACATTAATACAACACAATATTTAATAAAATTCAACTTGGAAACAATATTGAATTTTAATTCAAAGAACCAATGAGGTCTGTTCTAGTGCGTCACACGCACATTCAAGCTTCCGAACAATTTAACAAATCACTTGAAAGTAATTTATTTACTGTTTATTTTTATGTGCCGTCAGACTATCTGAGACGTCGTTGCCATAACGTGTTGCTATGGGTCGCGTCTTATGACTTGACTAAGAGATTCTGTGGATTTAGAATGATTCATCCAATAACACAGGAGTCTTTTAAAGTCTTTAAAAAAGACTTATTGTTGGCTATATGTCTGTTTTTGCATACAGCTGGAACATATTTTATTGTATTCAATGATTCGTTGATTGTATCATAAGATTTAATGCTTAGCGTCTTTTTGTCGATGTTATTAATAAGCTTCAATTATAAGTGTCAGACTCTGTGATAAGCACTGCCACGTCACAACAAACCTCCCCAAGGAGTCGAGATGTGATTGCTATTATTCTACCTATTGAGTGCTGCAATCTTGTACTGTAGAAACAGTGGCGCTCACATGGTAGACAAAAAAACCTGTGTTCATTTTACCCACTAATTACAAAATCTATTAGTGGTAAACGATATATCGGTTGACTTTGAACCCCTAGATAGCAGCCCAAACCTCTATTCACCTCTGACATCCACAAACCACACAGATTCTTCCTCTGCATTCACATGCACATGTTTTGATGGAGGAAAGAGTAGATGGGTAATTAAGGTTTAGCCTCTGGAGCACTCTTAGCCTATTAATAGGCGTTTGTGCTGGCAGTGCGCTGCAGGCGTGGAGTGGGAATGTGAGCGCTGGTCTCAGACAGATAAGCTTGAGAACAGCTGAGTCACCCTGACAGACTTTCTATTCCTGTGGCAGAGTCCACCGGGCACAGCGCGCATGTTGGCTATGTGTGTGTGTTTGCGTGACAGGGCACGAGTTTGGTGGACTTCTACACACCCACAGACACTAGTCTGGTAATGTGCATACTTACACCATGACAAACAAGTAATAACTTCCCCACAGGCTAATTATGATAGAGAACATGCGGCATACCCAGATAAGCTGGGTCTCTATTAAATACCAACAATACAGACCAACATCACAGCAGAGACAGGAGCCTAGCAAACTGGTAAGACTTTATGTCAAGCATCTTATTAGTTCGCCAGCATTATTTAATCATCACAGTAAGGCGCACTGCTTTCTGTTTGACAGCCAGCACAGCAGGTTCCCAAAGATTATGTAAACTTACAATCCTATCTGCAGTCAGGTCTCAAACAGATTTTCGCTGAGTGCAAAAAAGTGATCAAATCCACCTTAACTCAAGGAAACACACTAGGCTTTAAGTCCTGTCTAAGAAATCAGTGTTTTTACAGATCAGTAATGATTTACCACGGAAATCAATGATATACCACGTTTTATAGGAAATCTTTGATATCTGCATCGAGTTATCTGAAATATATGTATCTGTGTGTAATGTATCTGTGAGTAACAAGACAACCAAACAGTGATGTGTTGAATAATTGTGGCAGGCATTAGAGCTGGGCAAAATAGCTAAACATTGAATTTTTCTCAATATTTAGAGCCTTTTGACAGCATTCATTATATACCACAATATTTATGTATTTGCTTCAAACTGGCTTAATTAATGATTTTTTTTTGTTTTAAATCAAAGGACCTATCAATTTGACCAAATGAAAAAAATAAAAAGTAAATTCAAAATGTTTTGCAAACACTTGCAAGACACAAGTAACCCCCTCTAATATTTCGAATTAGAGGGTTAGTTCACCAACAATTCTGTCATTGATTGTTAGATATGATGAACAGATTTTATTTACACTTTTATTCAAGTATAAATACTGATCAACGCAAATACATAGAGCACATCAAATATGGTGAACAGAAGCTCAACCGTACTTGCTCAAATCATATAAAACTATCATGTCTCCTCAGAATACTTGGATTAAAGAGCTTGTGTGGTTTTTTTTGGGGGGGGTTTTTTAACAATGTCTTTATGAAATGTTTAAAGCGTCAAAGTTTTGGTGGAATGGACTTTCAATGGAGGGACAGTAATCTCTCAGGTTTCAATAAAAACAGAATCAAAGTTTAATTTGGAACGACATGAGGGAGAGTAAATAACAGAATTTTCATTTTTGAGTGAACTCTCCCTTTAAAAACGAGACAGTCAAATTAAAACTGCAATTAAATCTTTTCAGGATTCTGAATGTTGTTTACATTTATTTATATTTTATTTATATTTATGTTTCAAATATTCAATATATTGCCCAGCCCTACCAAGCATACAAACAGTCAGGCAGTTGTGCGGGTGCACTCACCCCTCCTCCTGCCTCCCAGCCTTTATGGTGACCATACAGATGCGCAGTGGATACTGTTGAAACTGATACCTGAGAGAGTCCAGGGGAGGAGGCGTGACCCGGCGGTGTGGCCGCTAGGTTAGGGTGTCCCTTGTTGATTTCATGTGCTGTATATGGGGGACCAGGGGGTCTCTGTACCTGAGAAAACAAAGAAAAAAAACTGCCAACACTGAAGAAGTCAACATGAAATGACATTCGTAAACCCATTTCACTTCGGTAACATGACAGGTTACCAAATATACAATGTTCATTGAGAAGGGGGAAAAAAGGAGGAAAAACACATTTGAACTGGTCGGATTGAAAATACCAGAAGGGGCCTAAAAACCTAGTTTAGATTATTAGTTCTCTCCTGAAACCCCACATTTGAGGAGGCCTTGTGACCAGTTAGTGCAGTCTGAAGGTCAAAGTTCATCTTCAAGAGCATTGCAATTCTCCCAAAGAGAATTTTCATTTTTCAAACTGATATTTATTTGCTATTGTCATGACGTTCTGTACATTGTGTTCCACAATTTAATTATTTAGATTTTAAGAGAAGCTACATTATTCATTCAAAAGTTTGGGGTTGGTAAGATTTTTTTAATGTTTTTGAAAGAAGTCTCTTATGCTCACCAAGGCTGCATTTATCTGATCAAAAATAATGTAATGTTGTGAAATATTAATATAATTTAAAATAACAGTTCAATAATATATTTTAAAATATAATTTATCCCTATGATGTCAAATCCGAATTTTCATTATCATTACTTCACTCTTCAGTGTCACATGATCCATGAGAAATCATTCTAATGTGCTGATTTGTAGCTCAAGAAACATTTCTTATTAGTATTAATACTGAAAACAGTTGTGCTGCGTACTATTTTTGTGGAAACCATGATACATTTTTTCTTTGACGAATAGAAAGTTCAAAAGAACAGAATTTATTTGAAATAGAAATATTTTTTCTAATGTTATAAATGTATTTACTGTCAGTTTTGATCAATTAAATGTGTCCTAAAAGTATTAATTTCTCTAAAAACTTCTTACTATTTCTTTTTTTTCCATTTTACATTACATTGATTTTAACGCCATAGTCCGAGGCAGCATTCCTCAAGGTCACTCACTGACAAATTTACTATGAACAAAGCCCAAATAGTAGGGATGCACCGATACCATTTTTTCAGAAACAATCCGATCCGATACCAAAAATTCTGAGTATCGGCCGATACCGATACCAGTGCAGTTTTGTTTAAAAATTCAATGTAGAATTTCTATACCTCAGTGTGTTGAACTGATAATCACTCTTTTGTGTGTTAAACACAATCTACTAAATACAGACAACTTCATTATAAAGAAAAACAAATTAAAAAAAAATATATAAACAATCTATGACAAAAATACTACTATAAACTAGATGGTGGATAAACTAGATTAGTGGATAATTCAGCAGCAAAAGTTACTCTAGAAAAATCACGAGTGCACAATAATTGTATAAAATCTAAACATTTAGTGGAAAAAAAACATTTAGTGGAGAACAAATAAAAGTGAATAAGTGTAGCACTAAATCTGGTAAAATGTTACACATTGTAAAATACATTCATGAAAAACAAGTAAATATATTTAAAGAAATAGGGCCTATATACTAAGAAATTAAAAGACATTTATTTTAAATGTATAGCACAGCTTTTTTAATGAGGCAGCAACATATTATAGATAGGCTATTAATAATCTTTCATTGCGCAAAAGTATTATAAATTATAATACGAAAGGCTTCAATACAGAGCGGCACAAATCGCTTATGCGTATCTCGTGCGCAGGATGATGCGCTTGAAGCAACATGGAGTCACAGCGCGCAGCGCTCCGCATTGAAAAGTTCAAGACACAAAGGGAAGATATATCGATGCGTAGTTTATCTATCTATGCAATATTTTATTGAGCCTTTTCTTTTAACATATTAAAACTTCAGTTACCGTGCGTGTGAAGAACAATACAATCTCTAGTTCAGTGTTGTGCTCTAACAGACACCCGGTAGAAAGTTACACGAGTTACACGAAACCGCAATAAACTCCAGCCAGATAAAGTCGTTTTATGCGAAACCATAGAGCGTTATCTACAGATTAAGCAGAATAACAGGAACATCGAATCATCTTGGAGAGAGTTTCATAGTGTTGACTGTCGTAACCGAACACGACAGGCAGTTTGAAAGCTGAATGGAGAATGACTGACAGCCGCAGCGGAGGGAAGCATTTACGTGAACTTGAATTTAATGACTTAAATATTCATCTGTACCTCACATTAAACTATGGAAGGGCTTCAGAACACTTAATATAGTGCACGAAGCGTTGATGATGCTTTATAATGTTTTTGTGCCTTTTGTGGGGCACTGGGGCTTAACAATAACACAGAATATTATACGCACAGTATCGGATTTGGATCGGTCCTGTCTGACCGATACCCGATCCGGCAAATAATGGCGGTATCGGAGCCGATACCGATACTGAGTATCGGATCGGCGCATCCCTACCAAATAGTGTTAAACAACATAAATTAAGCTTTATTCCTGTGTACTGTAGACTAGATATTGTAGTCTGATTCTTTCTACAAGCATGCTCTGCTTACATATAGATAGCAATCAGTCACCACATGAAATTCTCCTGTGAACACTCATTACATCTCCCTGGATTTTCAAAGTTGCTGCTGTAATTATAAATTGTAAATGTGGGCCAGAAAGTGATAATGAGATTAACTTGCTGGTTGCACAGTGAGGAACTGCAGCCAGAGCAACTCCGTAACTCATTAAAGAAAACGGGAAACCTGCAGTCCTGTCATCATCCCTGTAGATCAAAGGCTTCAGGCCCAGTTTTTACCTACTCTGAGGGCTAAAATACGGCCATCTGCAAGCCAGACGTGTTCATCTGGAAGGAGCTTGCGGTAAAATAAACATCTCCACCTTGATCGTACACCACATATTCAATGACAGTCAGTCTGAACTGAACACCAGGAATTTCACATGACTGGCTTTCCTGCTTTCCCAGGCAACATCAGCAGGTGGAGAATGACCCAGCAATTTGCAGGGATTACACAGTTTACCCCAGCAGCCTGGGCTTTTCCAGGGTGGGGTGCTGCTGTGCTAAGGAGGGGTGGGTGAGATCACACACGCAGCTCTGCGGCTCCCAGAACGAGGGGCTTTCTGACCCAACATAGGAAGCAGGAAAAGGAGAAAGACCAGCTCAGCAGAAAAAAGCACCCCACCCGTTCACTTCTCTCAGTACTGTACAAAAATCATCTGTCCTGCTCTCTCAACCTCATGTCACTCCAGCCTGCTGTCAGAAATCAATTTTCTTATTAAATGGCAATAATTCCACACTGGAATTGATTTTGCAGCCACATTTTTACTTTATAAGAGAGTTTTTGTAAATATTTGGATAATTTCTGACTTTTTTGTGGATTTTTTACAATACATCTGGAAGAATATTTAAATGTAACCTTCATTTTTAGCATTTGAAACACACTCACACATACACAAATATATATATATATATATATATATATATATATATATATATATAGTACCGGACAAAAGTTTGGAAACATTACTATTTTTAATGTTGAAGAGTTTATTTAAGCAGCACAACTGTTTCCAACATTGATAATTACATTGTTTAAAAGTGACAGTAAATACATTTTTAATGTTACCAAAGAGATCTATTTGAAATAAATGCTGCTCTATAAGCATGAGAGTGTTTTGAACAGTAGTGTATGTGTGTGTATGGTTTTTGGATGGTTCATTGGACTCTTAATTAGTAAGAAAGCAGAAAGCATATCAGCCGAATTTGATGATACAAAAAATTTGAAAAATTCAAAATGAATGGAAACATTTACTTGCATCTCTGAACACTACTCTGCATGTTACATTTTGATAGTAAAACCAAAAAGAAAAGAAAGAGAAAGAAAAAAAAAAAAAAAAAAAAAAAAAAAAAAAAAAAAAAGAGCAAAAGAGAGAAATTAGACTTTCCATTTTTTGAGCTCTCCCAAATCATTACTTAGCTACAGTGGTAAACAGCTTCCACCAGTACACATGGTGGTCCACATGTTGATGACTCATGTGTACAGACACTCACCGACGGCTGACTGTCGGCTTGGTGTGTCATGTCCAAGCAACCAAATAATGTGTGAAATTGGCTTTATTTCTCTAAAATCTGTATTTCTCAGATCATGTAAGGTAAAGCCGCCTGACGACAGGTTTAGATGTAAAGAAGGGGAATGGAGCGTTCAACTCACACTGTAGACAGCAGTGACGGGTTGCGTGGAGAAGATTCGCTCTTCCAGAGGAGGCGGCACTCTTGGAATCCTAGGGGGGATATTAAGGAAAACTCTGGGGAAGAAAGTACTTAAGGCCAAACACAGCAACAAGGTGGGAGAACACACATGATGCATGAAGGAAACTGTTCAAGCGCAGTAACATCAGAATGAAAAGAGTTGACAGAGTCAAGCAGATCACATTTACCCACATGCAAATTAGCTAATTAGCTTGTTTTACCAAAGTTATAAAACCTAAAACGGTTCTGCATGACAGATCCGTATAAATCAACTTCTCCGTATTTTTTTTCTGCTTGCCCTGCCAATATTTTCTCCTGCCCCGTTAAAAAAATACATTTTTAGCCATATTGTGAAATATTATTTCCACAAAAAATAACTTGTTTTCTATAAAAAAATGTGTGTGTATAATATATATATATATATATAAAAATGTAATTCATAGAATATAATTTGCCTGTAATAATGTAAACGTTTTTACTGCAATGTTTGATCAATTTAATGCATCCTTGCTGAATAAGTATTAAGTATTATTTTTTCCCCAAACTTTTGAACACTATGTATGAACACAAACTATTTTGAACACATTCTGTGTATGTCAGAATGAAATATACAATTATATCTTTAAATATACATTAACAGCTATAATATACAGATACTCCACCATAACTATAAACTCTCATAAAAACTGTCATACAGTAATTTATCACTTTCAAACATTCTAAATAATAGATGATAACAAATAATTTATCCAGATAGATAACTTACTTCACCTTGGAATGTTTATGCTGATTTGTTTATTAAAATATGCTTTTTAAATAAGATAAATTATTCACATTAATAAACAATGATTTTTGATAATTTTTTTAACTGATTAAATCAGAATTATTATTTTAGTTATTATCTTTTGATATTTAAATGAACAGAATTGACACATTTCTGTAGCTCAAACAGCAACACTAATGTAGGGATAGGCAATATGGACTTAAAGATATATCCCAATATTTTCTGGTATTTATTGCGATAACGATATCAATGACAAAATGTAGTACCATTCCCCATGTTTTTGGCTACAAGTGAGAGCTGCATGCATTCTTGAGAGCCTCAGAAAAACAAACTCTGATCTCAAGTAAAACATACCCATCATCCATAGGCTCCTATAATATACAAATTAAATAAAAGAATAAAAAATAAAAAACAGTACAAATCCAAACACCAGCCTTTTCAGAAATGGAAAAGTTGCAGATATATTTTTCTTCTGTAAAAGTGCAGGTAATGTTAAAAATACAAACAATAATAATTCAAATCAATGACAAGTTTGAAATGTAAACATAGATTCTGTATTTATTCCTATTCTCATGGTGCAAACACTGGCAAAAATAGTGCAAACAGCTAAAGTAATAATCCCAACCATGTCTTCAGAGTGTTTACTGTGCGTCAAATACACTGTGCATTCATTATGAACTGAAATAGCACGCTTTACGGATCGCTTGACAACAAGCGAATCTCTCAAGCGCTCAGTCCAAGTGCTCAGCGAGTGATAATATATCTGTGTACAGGTTCCAGATTGTAGAGGTAGCTCCTCTTGTAGCGATAAACTTCCGCAGCTTCCGCCATAGCTGTTTTCGCTCTGCACACGAGCTGCGAATGGGTGGCATCATCAACTAGGCTTTATCGTTATTATCACGGGAAGACTAATTCTTATCATGGGGAGAATTTTTACCGGTATATCGCAAACGATAAGATATCGCCCATCCCGGTTATTACTAATAAAATCTGAACCTTTTATAAATATGTTAAAAACAATATTTAATGCATCACAGAAATGCAAATGTTCAGATTTACAAAGCTTAAAACATGTACACAATCAACAAACGTGATGACAACACAGTTCTGGGCCCAATATCTATCAAATGACCTGAAACTCTCTCACATTTACACTGGGAAATGGTTAGTGACAAGCCCCGCTCTCTTTTACACAGGTGTCTTTAAAAAGAAGGAAACGTGCATTTTTTCTACTCTGACTCATTTTGCAGTGTTTCCCTGTTTCTCTATGAGCTCACAACCTCCAGCCACGCCAGAAAACGATGCAAGGTTTACATAAATAGTACTTAAAACTCCTCCATATAATAAACCATACTTCACATTACTGAATAAACAGTGTGTTTTGAATGATGGAGTCATACTGTGCGATTCCTCTAAGAAATTAGGTTCTCGCACAAACGAACATCATCGTCCGTGCTGCAAAAAGGTGCAGCAAAACTGTCATACACAAGAAGCTGATTGTGTATTAACATGCTGCTGGAGTACAGAGGATGGAGATGCGTCTTCCATCTCCAGCCCAGCAGCAGATCCGTGCTGCCTCAGTTCTGTCTGTACAACCAGGCTATTGTTAACTTAAGAGGGTGGGGAAGCCCTTCCTCCTCCACTGCACCACAGGCACATACACATAGAAAGAGATCAAACAGAGATAATGTACAGTTTACTGTAACCAGGGTAAAACAACAGCTGTTAGTTACTCAGTTTAACTTTCCTTTGGCACACTGCCAAGACACTTTCACAGTATTCTAATGCTCCACAACCACGTCACCTTTTTACAGCCACAGGTTTGTAGGTTACAGATTATTTTTAGTGCTACAGATATACATTTGCAATGACACAGCAGTCACAATGTCTCATTTTCACTCTGTTCCACTTCAAAAATTATCCTCAATTGCTTTAGATTCTCTAAAAGTTTCTTCTGCCGTACAGTCCATCATTGTCTAAATACTTAAATCAGGGTGCTAAATGAGAAACAATAAATGCAAATAAAAAACTGACATGAGTTACATAAGAGATCAACTACTGATTTGCTTGATCTCTTATATCCCGTGTTAAGAGTTTATAGCAGATCAGCTAGCAAATGTTTGCAAGTAGATTTCCTGACGATTAACACGTAAAGGACACCAGTGCATTGAGGATGCATTTTTTTACAGTCAAAAAAGGAAACAGAAAGGATTAACTGTAAATGCATGTGGGGAATCTCCCACGATTATAAAAAAATAAAAACCCAAGAGAAACCCATGATTGTCTCTGACTGCATTATTATGCACTATATTCCCATTGTAAACTAATTTAGTCTTTAACCCTGTTCTTTTATCTCCCAAAAACAATCAGACATATTTAAGAGACTCTTAATAGACTCTGCAAATGCCAGACCAACATATCAACATATTTACTTTCTTACGATGAAAAGTGAAAGTTATATTAGAAGCCAGATATACAATAAACTACCCTATAAACCCACCATCAAAAAGCATCTTGTTTGTCCAGCAGTTAAGATGCTGACAGAGGGACATGGACAGTTACAAGAGAAGGGTGTTGAGCATTAGAGCCATAAAGAAATATAAACAAGACATTGAGGGCAGGCAAAACTATTTATCTCTATGGGAAAACATGCTGAACACGGTTTAGTTCACCCTACCTTACTATAAGGAACAGATATTAGAAATGTAAGGCAGAATCACAACCTTAGTTACCATTTACTTTCAATGTATAAAGAAAACGTGAAAGTGAATGGTGACACAAGCTGTCATTCTGACTAACATTTCTTATGTGTTTCGCACAAATGATAAGTCAGCCATACTCAGTCATAAGGGGTTGTAACACATAAAAAGTGAGTAAATCATGACATAATGATCTAAAAATCATTTAAATGCGGCATCTTATTTTTCAAGTGAGCTAGCTTTAGCACTGTCAAGCCGGCCGGGCTGGATCAGACCAACAGGCTGTGTTGACAGCTCGGCTTTTGACAGTCACATAAACACTGTTTATCACGGTTTACTGCACTAGTACCTCTATGTACAAGAAACAAAACAGGACTTAAACCACAACCAAACCAAACATTTAGTCTTGCTGTGCTGACACTCAGTTAGCGGGGTAACGTTACACAGTACAACACTCTAGCGCTGTCAAAACCTAGTGACACACCTGCCTAGACAGCAGTTTCTGCCATCATATTCGCATCAAACCGAATCCCTAAGGTGTTCAGAAATACTGTCCAGTGTCCAGGCAGGCAGCTCACTGGGTTTAAAAACATAAACAAAACAAAACAAAACACATATTTGTGATGAAACAAGATGCTTTCAGAGAAGGATACGGTGTATGCGGCACTGGCGGAGGCTGTTGAGCCACCGGCGGTAGCGGTACTGTGGTCAGGGTGGCCCGCAGCTGGCTCGAGGGTGACAACCCGGTTCCAGGTCCAGTTCCAGCGGCGGCAGCAGCGGCTGGTTTCGACACCGCTTTCGGCGGCAAACTCATCGCAAATAAAAAATACAAAAATACAAACAAACGCACGGCTTTACCGATATTTACAAATAAATTAGCTAGACAGTGCACGTAAAAAAATATTGCTGGCGAGTTACGTCAACACCGGGCCTTGTAGAAGCGGTTTGCCGGTATCTGAGCGGATAAGAAAGCTTGAGCTAACAGCTAGCTAGCTTATTGAGAGAATAGCAGGCTGAAGTTAGCCGCTAGCGCTTATTGTGGTTTATCTTCATTGCTAAAGGTTGGGGGGCTGTTCCCCCTCCCCGGCCGGGGTTTCCGAGGATCTAGTTGACCTCTTCTTGCCAGGGCGATCTTGACAGGTGTGCCCCTTTTGGAAAATGAATAACACCTTGTTTACAACTGCTCTTTGACGAGAGTATCTCCACAGAGTGTGATGATTCCGTTCAACATGGCGCTGTGGCCGCCTCCAGCAGTCCTACAGGACCGACCTTTCGTTTCATTTCGGGTGTTTTCGTGAAACTTCGGAGAGTGGAATTAGCAACGAGTGTATACGGAAGTACGGAATGCGGGGTTCGGAGCTCATAACCTACTTGGATGTCAGCCAATGAGAACATTATAAACGATGGAGCAGCCAAAAAGAATGGATTCAGATAAAACTTGCTTTTAAATGCCATCTCTGTATGTCTATATAAAATACGCAAACCTTTCCATGTTTATGGAGCGGTTTGGCCCCGATTTGTGATGTTACAGTGACATCTTCTGTCCACGCATTTCAGCCCATGAGATCTGCGAAAAACAGATTGATTTATAATTATAATCATTGTATAGTAATGAATAAAAATACTCTCTTATAATTAAATACCCACTTTCAACACACTTTTTTTTTTAAATCTTTCTATAAAATGAACAGCCTGAATGACTCCATGTTCTTCAATGTAAAAAGTCAACGTCAAGTATTTTAAAATGCAAACTTTTTGCATATGATTGCTGGATTTCAGAATCAAGATGAAAAACGTTCACTTGGACAGCCTACAAGATAACAATGTTTTACACTTTGAGGTAGCAATTGTTTTCACCTTTGAAAAATCTAAAAGGCCTTAGTGACATTGCCTCCTTCAATATCCCAGATTATAAACTATAAAATGAATAATTAGTCTTAAGTGGGCAGACCTTTATTGTGCTGGTCTGTTATCTTTTGGCCGATCATTTTATGATAACTGTCCTCTAACAGAGGCCTATTGATTTTGGAGATGTGTAGGTCAACAGTAATGTACAGCTTGATTTTCCCAGTTGTCAGTATCCTCAAGACTCAGTGTGGTATGGACCCATTGCTAAACTTCACTGAGCCACAACATTTTATAACTAATAATATCACAACATTTCTGGTTGCCTCTGTACAACAGCACTGATGTAGTGTCACTGCTACAGTATTTACTTACTATAGTGTTTCTTTACAGCTGCTTCATAATATTCAATATTTCATTTATGAATTATCCATGTATTTTATTAGTATCTCAATTTTTGGAGAATACAAAGGTACTGGTATAAATCAAAGCAAATGTGGGGACACATTTTATGGAATTTTTTTTTATTTTATTTGTTTAATATGCATATACAGTATATAGATTTACATTATCAATAAAAATTAAGGTGATAAAATGAGGCCCGTTCACACAAAGAACGATAACTATAAATATAACTAAAACAATAACTTTTTTAGCATCCAAACTAACGCACAATAACATTCTGTTTATTATAAGTGTGCGCTGCGGTGGGATGCTGATTGGCTGTCAATGTTTTTTATCCTTCATCAGCTGGAAAAAATATTCTATAAGTGATTCTAACTATATCGTTCCTCTGTGTTGATATCATCATTCTCATAGAGTTAGAACGCTTATAGTTATCGTGTGGGCCTTTTACACTGGTTTGCATTTAAAGAGAAGTAAATTCTAAGCTCAATTAAAAACTCAACACTGGGTATTTTGGAAACCGGTGCACAGGTGCAAATGCTTAGGAAAGGCACACACTTTACTTTTAATTAAGACATGCAGTTCAAGCTTCTCAGAAACACACATACTGTACATGAATCGATGGTCGTCAATTGTGTACTGATATTCCTCTGAGAAAAGGGACAAACGATCATATGGGAAGAGATACTATAGCCTACATAAAAATTTTAAATTGTCAAAATAAAAATAAGAAAAAAGTATCCTATACTTTCAGCTCTTATCTTGAGGCAAATATTTATTAAAATGTACACATGCAAAGGTTGAAGTTCCTCTGAATTTGACACTTTCATCAATGAGTGCACCTTACTTAACAATTCATGATCAAATGATTTCTTCAACTGCTGAAAATCGGTTTCCAAGCTATCCGTGCGACTTTATAAGTGTTTAACCCTGGGACATCAAAACCTGGTGAGAGCCCCTTTTTGTTGAAGATGTAAAAGTTAAAGAGCTGCCCGTCCTGAGATTCAAGAGACACAGAGGCAGCGTTAACTTTCAGCTGGCATGGGTACGCCTTCTCAAACACCACCCTGAACACCCTATCCTGCAGATAACTGAGTTTCAAACTTCTGTACTTCATAGGAACCATGGTGTCTACTTGAGGTCCGAACTGCTCCAGAGACAGCACTCCATCTGTGTCTGCTTTGATCTCATAGAACGTTATGTTGCTATAAGTAAAGTAGCCTATGTAGGGAGCAGGGTCCGGAGGAGGGATGAGAACACGAGGTGCATCTCTGAAGGCACTTTCCATGGCAGGGATGAGATAACTGTAGGCCTTGGCCACAAGATCCTCATCTTCAGGTTTGGTTCCAGCCATTAGGATGACCATCCCAAGCTTCAAGCGAGGAACGAGGGAGATCGAGGCCGAATAACCATCTAGATCTCCATCTTTGCGTATGATGTCATAGCCCAACTGTTCATTCACCTCCCACGGTGTGCCTGTTTGATCTGCAAAGTAACTGTTTTCACAGCGAAACAGAGGAGTCAACATGGTTTTGAGGGTGTCAGGCTGGAGAACCTGACGGTAGTATGCACCCAGCAGCATCATCACCAGTTTGGCCATGTCAGCAGGTGTGGAGTACATTTGCCCTGATGGCCTATACCAGCCGAGGTCATACAGGGGTGCAGGCCGCCCACTTGAATAAACACCTATTGCTATCTGGTCCTCTATCTGTGGGGTGATTTCGAATCCGGTGTCCTCCATTCCCAGTGGTTGCAGGATATTTTCAGACACCCATCGCTGATAATCCATCCCTGCTACCTTTTCCGCCAACACGTGGGCTAGCAGGGAGAAGGCCAAGTTGCTGTAGTGGCATCTGAGGACAGCAGAGGACTAGAATTACTTCCTCCAGGGAGAATCCACAAGTGAATAGACTGCATCTGCTGTTGTCAATTATTTACACCACCTCTCATTAATTAAACATCCTCTCAATACAAATTCTATGTACTAACTTACTTTGTTCCAGGGTCAGCCACGAGAACATCATCTTGTAATAAATCCACAGCAGCCTGAGTGTTGCCTTTCCAGAGTAAAGTAGTCGCCCTGAGCCGCCTTGGTAAACCTGTAATTATAAAGATATTCTAAAGGGATAGTTCACTCAAAAATGAAAATTCTGTCATCATTTACTCACTCTCAAGTTGTTCCAAACCTGTATAAATTTCTTTGTTCTGCTGTACACAAAGGAAGATATTTAGAAGAATGTTTGTAACCAAGCAGATCTCGACCCCCATTGACTACCATAGTATTTTTTTTTCTACTATGGTAGTCAATGGGGGCAGAGATCTGATTGAGGGGGAGTAAATGATGACAAAATTTTCATTTTTGGGTAAACTATCCCTTTAATATTAATATTCCCTTTAATATTCTGAAGTTTGCGATTTGAAAGTAAAATTATCGGGGATGTAGATGCACCCATATTCATTTTCAAGTCAATAATTATTTAGATGTTATGACTGATGAGAGATAAATGGCAGATATTAAAAATGTATACTATTTTGTCTAAATTGATAAAAAATAAAACACTAAAAACTGAAATCAATCATTTTATAACATTATAATGTGCATTATGAAAATGGATATTAATTTTGAGATTTTTCTAAAGATTACAATTCAATGTTTTTAAAATTTGAACGTTAGATGACAGCATAAGTAATGTAAATGAAAAATAGAGAAAATGAGCATTGACAATAAAATATAAAAATCGGTCTAATACTGAATAATAAATACAAATAAAAAATCTCTAATACTGATTTGATGCTGGTATTGTGCATCCTAAAAATGATGGAAGCCTGTTTATGCTTCAGGGTAAAAAAATAATAATTGTAAGATACATTTTAAAATAAGACATAAGGTCACACTGTGCGATATAAACTCATAAAGGCACAGTTATATTTGTATTGTTATACTCCAAGGCAGAAATGGTGTTTCATTCTAAACAGTTTTATGATGAGTGGTGGCAGAAAAATATTCCATTGTAGATTTCTTGTCAAAACAAATTAAAGGTTATTTCTGAATGCAATTAAGTGTACCAACATAATCAGCACCAGTATTTCTGACACGTTATATAAATATCAGTTTGGTGTACAGTATGCTAGGGCCATTCCTTCCGGTCTAAACCTAGACAAGAGGACCAGGTCTGTGGCAAACCTGCTTAATCATGTCAGGCAACAGAGCTGATTAGGGTAGCCGTGAAAACTCCTAGTCTAAAAACAGTTGATCTAATTACAGGCTTCACCTTCTTTATTTTTACAGCACATGGAACCATGGAACGCACTAATTATATACATGCTAATCATCTATCAGTGAGGTCAGTGACAGATACTGTGCGGTCCTCACCTGACAGCTGACTGGCCATCCTTCTCAAGGTAACTGAGGAGATGTGGGCTTGAGCCTTTTTACTGCTCATGCCGTCAGAGATTGACTTGAGGTCATGACCCCATATTTTCCCCAGAGGGTTTTTCATGGTGAAGTTCTTAACATACTTTCCCAGAGGGTCATCCAGGGAATCCACTTTTCCATCCTCCCAAAGTTTATACAGCATCAAGGTGGGGAAGATTTTTGAAAGGCTTGCAATTCTTTTGTAGTATAACCATAACAAACAACAAAGAAACTAATTAGAAAGAAAGAGCCCATAGCTATGTACTATATGTACAATACTAAATATTTATAATGTATGTTTATCTAAATTTGAGTTTCAAGGGGGTGAGCATCAACCTTTCCAGGTCATGCGCAACTCACTCCAATGTTTGGAAACATTACCATTTTTTATGTTTTTGAAAGAAGTCTCTTATTCTCACCAAGGCTGCATTTATTTCATCAAAAATATAGTAAAAACTATATTTTTACTGTATTTTAGATGTAATGAATGCAGCCCTGGTGAGCATAAGAGACCACTTTTAAAAAAAATTTTAAAGACTGCAATGTTTCCAAACGTTTGACAGGTACATTGTATGTATATGTTCAATATGCATGTTTAATACATTAAACATATATGCAAAAAGAATAGATAGTTACATTTCTACTCATAATTTAAACTTAAATTAGTCGTGGAACCAAAGCAACAAGAGAAGGACTGCTTCTCTTATTGCTTAAAAACTCAAATCATAAGTGCGCAAAGCTACTGTAACCCACCTGTAAACTGTGTACTCATTTGTTGGGGGCGACGTCGGGTCACTTCCATTCTTTCTTCCAAAATTACCATTCCACAATACAGAGTCATTAAATATTACAATGGCAGAAACGGCCGGCAGTTTTGTGGAATCAATGTTGGTCCTCAAAAGCACATCCACCTGGAGCACATCATATTTGTAATAGTTATCAAACTGGTTATCACTATTTAAAAACAGAAAATAACTGATATTCTAATCAGAGTGGTCTAGGAATTTACATAGATAGAACTTCTTTGATTTTTACTCATCATTTGACTTCAGCAGTCTAACCTTGTCCAAAGCTTCCAAGAGGACAGGTATCGGGTGCTCCAATGGCACAGGCTCAGGGAAATGTGGGCACATCTTCTCCTCTTTCACTTCTTTTGCAGCTCTTATATACACTGTAAAGTAAAAAAAAATCACATGGCTGTCAAGTATATGTAAAGAACTTTCAGTGTGACCCACATGAATGTATAACACAACAAATGTGATATATAAAATAACATGTTAATGCTGTCATCTTATTATATAATATAGTACATTCGACATGTAATGGAGGATGGGGGTGAGTGTTTGGTCCATAATCATGTATTTTATACAAAGTTCTTTTTCCCTTCCCCCAAGTGATAATCAGGCTTTACAGCACACAGTAATCTACAAGCCACTATGTCGAGCGCTAATCCATAGCCAACTCCTGCAAATGATTAATTAAGCATAAGGAGATCGAAAAGCCAAATGTAAGGATGTTCCCGAATGCTGTAAATGTTGTCTAGGCACTTCTACCCACTAAGTAAAAACAAAACAAACAAAAAAAAACATGATTTTCTATTGGTTTGAGCAAAATGCTAATTTCTTCTATATAAGCATTCACCATCCATTGATGTTTAATGGTCACTTGCTGGATCTCTCTACAGAATAGTAGCCCTTTTTAATTTGGGCAGTTTTACCTGGTTTTGCTTTGGGAAGCCTGTACTGCCAAATGAAACAGCCCGTCATTACAAAGGAGAGAAGCAGAAAGAAGACCATTCCCAACTTTGTCCATTTCACTTTCATCTTTGCAGTCTGGTGGTCTCCTTCTCTGGCAGGCTTAAAGAGAAAGGACAGTTTCACAGACGCAACCTTCTGAAGAACTTCACATATAGGCTAGTCACGTATCTATAAAATATATATTTAATCTTTGACAAGAATCGTAAAAGAAATTATACTGATGATTGTAATATTTTCTATGAGCATGATGAAACAATAAAACAGCATTGTGTGTACTACTCAAAACATTGATTCCAATATATTTTCTGCTCTAAGATTTAATATTCTCAGTATAAATGATAAAATGTCTTACCACAAGGTATACTCCTTTACCACAGGGTTTACTCTTCCTGCCACATTGTGTATCTCCCAGATGATAGGTCTATCCACACAGAGACTTGTTTTTCTTAAAAAAAAACATTTAAAGTGGAATTCCATTAAAGCTGATAACAGATATAACCAGAGCTTACCAGCCCCTCACCAGCCATGCTTTAATCTTTACAGTAACCCGTGCACTAACTTCTCAGCATCCTCTCAGCCAACTGCAGGCCTGCACGTCATAATCTGAAGATCTCTTCCTTTAAAGCCGCACTCGTGTCTTTACACATCCATTCTGTTAATCAGTTTATATATATATATAAATTTCCATCAATTTAATTTTCAATTCAATTCACATTTATTTGTATAGCGCTTTTCACAATACATATAGTCTCAAAGCAGCTTTACAGAAAATGCATGTTTCTACATCACATTAGAGATCAGAGGGCAACTCACAGCAGTTAATGATGATTGTAAAGAAATTGAGAAAAGCTTGTTGACACATTATCAGATGTTTACGTGCCTGGAAGCCAGTTCAATAATGAATCAGGCATGAAGTGGATATCACTGCCATAAAAAGAGAATTATTGACTGGTGGCCATTTGCTTGACTCAACTATTTGATCTTGTCTTCCTGGTTTTGAAGTGAGGCAGAGAGCTACTCCCCAGATCCCTTTCCCTCGGGCTCCGTGTCTAAACCGATAGTGAGATCAATACCATCAGCCTGCGCACAAGCTGTGACTGCTCCATGCTGGTTTTATTGGGCCCACACAATCCCATATCTAATAACATAAACATATGTCAAGCTGTTAATTATACCTGACAAAATCAATTGTGTGACACCTAACTGTAGTAGTGTGGGATGGGGGAACAGTTTACGTTCTAGACCATTATTATATTTACTTATTCTCTTTCTTTCTTTCTTTCTTCATGACTTTTCCCAATCTTGAATTCAACTGATACCGTCCTACTATTTTCAGAGCCTAATTCACAGGGGACCATGTGCTTGCTCCAGATATTAAATTACTCATGAAATATTTGTTCATCCTCCAGGCCTTGTTCATCTTAACAGAAAACTCTGCTAAGTCCTGGAAATGTCAAAGAGAGCATTGAATCACCTCTGTGAGCTGAGCAAGGTCAATTTTTCCAATTTAGAGCAGCAGGATTAGAGAGCTAGACCCGTATCAGTGTGTGTTACTATCAGAAGCCACCGAAATGGCACAGTGGGGTGTCATGTTTTTTCTACTCTCACAAAAGAGTGTATTTTGTGGGTCTGTGCTCTCATGGTAGAGTTCAGAGCAAGACACACTGACCCTCTTTGAGGGTTGCTCAGTTTCAGAGTTCAGTGCCGAGTTACTGATACAAACATTGATCTGAATGTATTCATCATGCAGAACTTTATGTACATTTGTATTATTATTATTATTATTATATACATACATACATACATACATACAATGAAATATTAATATATACATTAATATATATATAATGTTTTATAAATAAATATATAATATATTATAATAATAACACATTATTATGTTAATTTATATTATTAAAAAATTATATATATATATATAAATCAAAGATAAATAAAGAGTCTTTTAATAAGAAAGAGAACACACAGGAGTATCAGGATCACAACTACACATTAACATAAACAATACCGGACAAAGAAGAAAAACTGAGGGTATATAAAGCAGGGAGATATTGAGTAAAACAGGAAACAGGTGTGTGGGAACTAATTAGCATCCAGGGAAACTAACTGGGAACACAGGAAAAGGGAAACGAGCAAACAGAGTAAAACAAAACCAAATATTTATGTATTTATTGACTTTCGTCATGCATGCTTTTAAAGAAATTATGGGAGTGATTGTCAATGTTGAATGATCAACACTTGCCGGCACTGTAGAAACGCTAAAAGAAACGCTGAAAGAAAAGAAAAGAAAAGAAAAGAAAAGAAGCGCTGTGAGACAGGAGTACTGGCTGCAAGCTCCGGGCAAAGTTTAATTGACTTTCACCCGGCGCTAAACGCCTTCTACAAGAGGCAATAATAACAGCAACACAACATTCTTTTACCCACAACAAAGAAGGTAACAATGAATTTAACCATCAAGAAATTAAAAGGGGTGCCCTTTTTTTCTTCTTTTATTTCTACATAGGCTATACACATATCCATATTTTCCAAACCACTACATACAGTTGCAAAAAAAAGTATGTGAACCGCTTGCAGAATCTGTGAAAATGTGAATCATTTTAATAAAATGAAAGAGATCATACAAAATGCGTTATTTTTTTACTTAGTGCTGTCCTGAATAAGATATTTTACATAAAAAAATGTTTACATATAGTCCACAAGATAAAAAAAATAGCTAAATTTATTAAAATGACCCTGTTCAAAAGTTTATGAACCATTGATTCTTAATGCTGTGTGTTGTTACCTGGATGATCCACAGCTGTTTTTTTTGTTTTGTGATGGTTGTTCTTGAGTCCCTTGTTTGTCCTGAGCAGTTAAAGTGACCAAAGTTCTTCAGAAAAATCCTCCAGGTCCTGCAAATTCTTCATTTTTCCAGCATCTTTTGCATATTTGAACCCTCTCCAGCAGTGACTGTATGATTTTGAGATCCATCTTTTCACACTGAGGACAATTGAGGGACTCAAACACAACTATTAAAAAAGGTTCAAACATTCACCGATGCTCCAGAAGGAAACACAATGCATTGAGAGCTGGGGGGTGAAAACTTTTGAACAGGATGAAGATGTCCACATTTTTCTTATTTTGTTTAAGTATCAATTTTATTCATTTAGTACTGCCCTTCAGAAGCAACAGAAGATACTTACATGTTTCCCTGAAGACAAATTAAGTACAATTTACCTTGATCTTCAAATTCAATAAGTTTTCACCAAACCCCCCCCCCCCCCCCCCATGACTGAACACTGGGGCCAGAAAAAAATTTACATAAATTCAGTGAGATGTAATTAATTCAAATTAAGCAGAATGATGCATTTTAGTCACCACCCTGGCTGTATTTTTAGAGTGCAATCTATGATGTTACTACCTTTTGTTTGTCTTTGGTAGCATAAATGAGGACCTTTTTTTCTCTTATTAAAAACACACATGCATGCAATAATCAGTTAGAATTATATATATATATATATATATATATATATATATAGGGCTGTCAAGGGATTAAACATTTTAATCTAATTAATTACACAATGTGGCGATTAATTAATCTAATTAATCGCAAATTAATCATTATTGTGTAAAAAATCAAATATACATTACAGAAAGTAGCTTCGGAAAGATATATTTTTGGGTGAACTATACCTTTAATGTTTGTTTGTATTAATATGGAAATATTAAGTTATTTTTAATGAAGTTATAGCCTACTCTAAATAAGAAACTAAAACTGCCAGTAGGTGGCGATAAAGGACTAATTGAGTAAGTCATTGAGTCATTCATTCATTCGATTCGTTCAAACGGCTAATTCATTCAGGAGTGAAGTAAATGGTTCTCTTTATGGTCCATTGAGAATCATTGGTTCACTCGATTCGTTCAAAACGCGGATTTAGAAATGAAACGCCACTGTGTATAGCTCGGAGTCGGAGACGAACAGTTCTGCTTTGTCTTTATACTTTAAACGTGAGGGCGTTTTCACACTGTCAGTTTAGTTTGAAAAGGGCCACGGTTCAGATGAAACATTTGTAATGTGAATGCTGTCATGCGGACCCGGGTGAGCTGAGCTCAGGGGTACCGAATTCGAGACTGCCTTAAGGAGTTGGTCTGAGTTCAGTTGCGCAACTTGCGCTTGAACTGTTCCGCGATTCACATGAATGTGAAGCAACAGGGACTCGGGTGCGCAAGAAGTAACCTGCGCATGCGTTTTATCAGATAACGATGTATTTAGTTCAATAAAACACATGTAAGGGATGATAGTCTTGAGGATTTACCTTGGATACGAGCAAGAGTGAGCCTGCAGTGTATTCGCGCATAGCACCGGCGGGAACAATCGCGCTCTGACGCGGACCACAACAAACGTGTCCAGTGTAAAAACGCCCTGAGACTAAAACGGGCATTTTTGCCCCATATCTTGAATTTTAAGGACATTCTAACTGCATTCTATAGGCTTTATCACACAGTGAGTTGTTGGCCTGCATCATATTCTTCATCAATCAACTGTATGAAATGTAAGATGACCTGAGTAGGTCCGGGGCAAGTGCGTTAAATGCGTTAATAATTTTAACGCGTTATTTTTTTCCGTAACTAATTAATCTAATTAACGCGTTAAATCGACAGCCTAATATATATATATATATATATATATATATATATATATATATCATGCCCGTAGGCAGGGGGGGTTGGGGTGGTTCGAACGAACCACCCCTAACTGCCAGAGGTCCAGAATTTAAGTCCGTTTTTTGTAATAAACAAGTGTTCTTTTAAGTAATGAAGGCCAATAATTCGAATTCGGACCTCGGTATTTTTCCTATGTGTAGGCTATAAATGTTGTGAAATAATTGCCTAATAATATAGTATTACTTTAATGCAGCAAAGATATTGCACAGCACCAAGATCTTCTCATCTGAGCTGCCTGCGGTCTGTCACCGCTCGTCAACGTCAAAATATTTAAGATGACCAATCAAAACAAAGTAGCGGGGGTTTTTGTTGACTGAAGGTGCTGAGCGCGAATTCCAGCGCGACGCTTCAGTAAACGGTCATAAATGGCGAGATAAGATGTAAGTAGCTAAACTAAACATTTCATATTTGGCAGCTGTTTTAGGATTGAAATGTTAAACTACCGACAAAAATAATAAGGCAAACTAATAAACTTTTGTCTAATTTCGCCATTTTTAATTTAAAATAGGTATATAAATACTTATAAAATTTACGTGATTTAATGTAATAATTAGCAACTGTCAATGTGAGAGGACAAGAAACATTAACGAACCCGTTTTCATCATATAAGGCATAAGATTAATAATGAATGTGTACATATTGTGAATGATTTAAAAAATATATATATTTAACGCGTTCGTAGCCTTCAGTAAATTAACTTGTCTTAGAAAGTGATTAATAAAAAATATTTTAAATATAAATTGACCCTATGTTTTATTGACTGCTTTAGGAGGGGAAGAGACAGAGTGAGAAAAAGAAAGAGTGATGGAGATGAGGAGAGAGCAGGAATTGACAAATAATCTACTGCCCACTGACTTGGTTTTAAAGCTATTTCTCATAAATTTTTTGGCTTTCAAACGTCTTACAATGCACATATGTAGATCAGAGAAATCAAATTTTTTTCGGGGGAGCATACCCCCCAACCCCCCTGAAAAAGGTACACCTTTTGAAAAAAAAAAAGAACCTTTCACTGGGCTGGTATATATATATATATATATATATATACGCACACACAAGCTGTGATATGAGTAAAAAACAGTTTCATGGTTCAATTCATGACCCACAAGTCAAGACAGATTAGACCTGATTGGGTTGTTGGTGCCATATGTGACCTACAATCTTCGCTCTGCTAGCATTAGTAGACAGGAGGGTCGCCATTTTCCCTGGGCAAAAGTTTCCATGGAAACGACCCCTGGATTCTCTAGTCTTCCGTTTTGCTGTCCTCACTCATCTTGAGCCTGAATTATCCTAGATTCCTTTATGTCAGTTCCATATTCTTCTGCTCTATTTCCTCCCTCTCTCACCCTCTCCCTCTTCCTCTTTCCCTCTTTCCCTAACTCTCCGTCTCTCCCTTTTCCGGTGGTCTATCCCTCTCTTGCTCTTGCTTTGTTGTATGACGTTTGGATTTTTATAGAAATTTGTATAATCATGCTCTATTTTAGTCATTATGATTTTCCTCTTCAGTTGTATGTTTTTAGATACAAGCAAATTTGCATGTAAAATACTCTTATATTAGATCAAATATATAAAATATATAAAAATGATTGTATCAGTGATTTAAAATCTATATTCATTTTACTCATGTTTTTACTTATGTTCTGACAGATGTTTTTAATTTTTTGTTTTTGTTTACATTTTTAAACATTTAAAATGTTTTTTGTTAAAATGTAAAAGTTAAATGTTTTTGTCTGCTGTGAAAAACGTAACGTTTTTACTTTTTTATACTGTGCATGTGCTAATAGCTCCACTATCCAGAATCCAAAATTATATTATTAAAGTAACTGGGTGAATAAATGAATCCACGTACAGTGGGGAGAACAAGTATTTGATACACTGCTGATTTTGCAGATTTTCCTACTTACAAAGCATGTAGAGGTCTGTAATTTTTATCATAGGTACTCTTCAACTGCGAGAGACGGAATCTAAAACAAAAATCCAGAAAATCACATTGTATGATTTTTAAATAATTAATTAGCATTTTATTGCATGACATAAGTATTTGATCACCTACGAACCAGTAAGAATTCCGGCTCTCACAGACCTGTTAGTTTTTCTTTAAGAAGCCCTCCTGTTCTCCACTCATTACCTGTATTAACTGCACCTGTTTGAACTCGTTACCTGTATAAAAGACACCTGTCCACAAACTCAATCAAACAGACTCTAACCTCTCCACAATGGCCAAGACCAGAGAGCTGTGTAAGGACATCAGGGATAAACTTGTAGATCTGCACAAGGCTGGGATAGGCAACAGGACAATAGGCAAGCAGCTTGGTGAGAAGGCAACAACTGTTGGCGCAATTATTAGAAAATGGAAGAAGTTCAAGATGACGGTCAATCTCCCTCGGTCTGGGGCACCATGCAAGATCTCACCTCGTGGGGCATCAATGATCATGAGGAAGGTGAGGGAACAGCCCAGAACTACACGGCAGGACCTGGTCAATGACCTGAAGAGAGCTGGGACCACAGTCTCAAAGAAAACCATTAGTAACACACTACGCCGTCATGGATTAAAATCCTGCAGCGCACGCAAGGTCCCCCTGCTCAAGCCAGCGCATGTCCAGGCCCATCTGAAGTTTGCCAATGACCATCTGGATGATCCAGAGGAGGAATGGGAGAAGGTCATGTGGTCTGATGAGACAAAAATAGAGCTTTTTAGTCTAAACTCCACTCGCCGTGTTTGAAGGAAGAAGGATGAGTACAACCCCAAGAACACCATCCCAACCGTGAAGCATGGAGGTGAAAACATCATTCTTTGGGGATGCTTTTCTGCAAAGGGGACAGGACGACTGCACCGTATTGAGGGGAGGATGGATGGGGCCATGTATCGCGAGATCTTGGCCAACAACCTCCTTCCCTCAGTAAGAGCATTGAAGATGGGTCGTGGCTGGGTCTTCCAGCATGACAACGACCTTAAACACACAGCCAGGGCAACTAAGGAGTGGCTCCGTAAGAAGCATCTCAAGGTCCTGGAGTGGCCTAGCCAGTCTCCAGACCTGAACCCAATAGAAAATCTTTAGAGGGAGCTGAAAGTCCGTATTGCCCAGCGACAGCCCCGAAACCTGAAGGATCTGGAGAAGGTCTGTATGGAGGAGTGGGCCAAAATCCCTGCTGCAGTGTGTGCAAACCTGGTCAAGAACTACAGGAAACGTATGATCTCTGTAATTGCAAAAAAGGTTTCTGTACCAAATATTAAGTTCTGCTTTTCTGATGTATCAAATACTTATGTCATGCAATAAAATGCAAATTAATTACTTAAAAATCATACAATGTGATTTTCTGGATTTTTGTTTTAGATTCCATCACTCAAAGTTGAAGAGCACCTATGATTAAAAACTACAGACCTCTACATGCTTTGTAAGTGGGCAAACCTGCAAAATCGGCAGTGTATCAAATACTTGTTCTCCCCACTGTATGAGGGCTGAAGTACCACATTCTCACATGGGAGTCAAAGATCACGAGCTTGTCTTCTTCACACCAGCCCCTTGTGTGATCTGTCAGTTTTGTAATCTTCAAAACGATAAAACTGCAAGTGACTCAAAGGATTAGAGAACTATTTGATCGATGATGATCACTGAACCCCCCACCCTCACCCTCACAAAGACAGAACAAACTCCAGGGGGCACTGTTGGTATAACATAAATTCATATTGATCAAACAAGTGAATGCCGGGCAAATTACTTGGGTTGTGTTGTGTATCCCCAAAAAAAGAATACTATTAATTTAAAATTTCGAAGTAAATAGTTATTTATTTGATTTAAATGCTTACACAGAGACTTTTGCTGTCTTTTACTTTTTGTTTTAATAGACTGACGTTATCTTGATATTATGTTACCAGTTGCTAGGCTAACAGATATAGGAAAAGATAGTTATAAATATATAAATTGATTTTAATTTGAAAAACACGGTCTAGATTTTAAAGTGCTTTAATTATTATTTTCAGAGATAGTCTGTTCAGTTTTAAGAATTTTGTTTGTTGGATTTTTTTAACAAACAAAATTTAAAGTATGATTGTATTAATAAATTTAAATGAAAGTAAATTAGCTTTCATAACAACATAATATAATAATAATGTATTATTATTATTATTAAATTGTATTGAATTAAATTGTAACAATGTATTATTATTATTAATCTTGCAGACACTAATGATTATCACGTTTGTTGAGCATCACTCTTGTCATACACACATTCCCGCCCCCTCGTCTGCGTTTCATTGGTTTCGTCCAAACTTGCTTTAGTTCTTCCAGTCCGATGGGGTTTATTCGAGAGCTTGTGATCATAGTGTGTTCACAGATGGCCTGCCGGACAAGTTTTCAATGAATATTCTGGGTCTTTACAGAAAAATGCCCAAATTTACGGCAATTATGGATATAATTCGTTTGTTATGGATAACACGGATTGTGTGGGCTGTTGAAGGTAAGAGCATGTCTGTATCAAGCGTGTGTGCTTTGAAATGTCTTACTTTTTACGTTACATCACACTGATGATATTGATCAAATTAAGATAATTATTTGAAGAAAGCCGCTGATACTAGTGTTTTACAGTCATGTCATATTATCTCAATATAAAGTCTTCCGAAAACAGGTGCACTGCAACTGTCTGTGGATATAAATGAGTTGAAATTGTTTTCCATTTTTCAACTGTTGTACTCTGTTTACATCAATACAAACTGTTCAATCAGAGAAAAGGTTAAAGGGATTGTTCACCTAAAAATTAAATTCTGTCATCATCATTTACTCACCCTCATGCGGTTCCAAACCTGCATGACTTTCTTCCTTTCTGTGTAACACAAAAGATGTTAGGCAGTCTGTTCCATTCACTTTCATTTCATCTTTTCCAATGAAGGTGAATGGTGACTGAGGCTTATTCTGCCTTACATCTCCCTTTGTGTTCCACAGAAGAAAGAAAGTGTGTAAATGATGTCTCATTTAATGTTTAAGCAGCATTATCGAGTCTCTGTGTCTGATACATCTTCAGTAACATTTGAAAATGTATAGGCTCAAACCTAGTGAGCTGCCTAGTACAGAATTTTTAGTATACATGTACGAATGCAAGTAGGTGCCCCAAAAGGCTATGTAAGTTTAAGAGCAATAAAGTAGTATTGAAACTGAAAATATCTTAAAAATACCTTAAAGTCATTTCTATAGTACATTTTTGTCTGTCATGCTCCACTCTGTCTGTGAGTACACGTGGGCCATTGTCTCAAATCTCTGCCTGGAGAGTTGAATCAGCACCTCATCATCACCTGTAACCTTAAAGAGATCTCTTTTTAAACTCCAAGATAGTGAAGTCTCTCTTTAATATATTTAGAAAAATAGGACATAATTATGTCTGCAGATGTCCTCTTAGAAAATTGGAAGTAATTTAGATTCTCATTGGAAATCATGTGTTATATACAGTAGAGTGAATAAGTGCAAGTTCTTCCTGGCCATTATATCTTGGAGTAGGTCCTCGATGGTACGATGGACCTGTTGCAACAGGACATGGGAGGAGAAACATTACAGTAGTTATGCATTTCTTTTGAGCCCGATTTTATTGATGATATCATCATCTTGATTAGTTTTATTTTATATTATTATAATAAAACTAAAGGTTCCAAAACAGGGTTTTCACAGCAGTGCCATAGAAGATCCATTTTGGTTCCCCAAAGAACCTTTCAGTGATCAGTTAATAATCAGTGAATAATCTAAATTACCTTTCGTTCAGTGAAAAAAAGGCCATCCATGGTGGTTGTTAAAGTTTGCCATAGATGGCAATAAAGGACCTTTATTTTTAGCAGTGTGATTCATTCATATATATATTACCTATGGAAATTTCTCTGTGGAACATCAGTTATGCTTTGTCTGGTATGTTATTCTGATGATAAACGATCTGTTTAGTGATACACTATAAACAATGCCTACATTAAGCTTAGCCATAGCCTGAAATCACACCGTCCATTCCTGTTTGTTTGGTCTGTGATGGATGTGAGGAGTAAAAGCTCATTTATTACACCTCAGAGCAGATACAGATCTTGGGATTGAAATAATTGTTTACAGCACTGAGACACGCACGACTTAGGCTGCGACTAGGACATAGATATTTCCTCAAGTGAGTGAGGATGACTGTGTGAATTAGACCCCGCTTTGACTAATCTAATGAATCCGTCCTGTTTCAATTTTGTTCGCAGAGTTCTTCATTTGCCCAGGGGCAGCGAGTAAATGATTTGCTGTAATGTGAAGAAAATACACGGCTGGACTACCACTTAAGCTCCTGTTCTGTTTTGTTCTGTCAATCATGTTGCAAGCTATAATGACAGGACTGCTGGAAAAGTCGACCCCCTAAGCTTTTGTTGGGAGAGTAGTGTGTATAAATTAAAGTAGCAGTACATTAGTGGCTGTTTGTCATGTCAGAAATACACTATTTGTAATGTTCACAATGTACTAGTGAATTTGATTCTGACCCATACTGTATATCACTACAGGGAATGGGTCAAGTTTTTTTTTTTTTTTTATGATATCTTTGATATCAAAAACACATTATAAATTCAATTCATACATGCACTGACTTGAATGTTCATCTTTAAGGTTAGTTCAGGTTGCAAAATGTTATTTGATGTGACTCCCTATATACCAGAGTTATTATATAAACTAAAAACATTAAATAGAAATTTAGTTACTGGAAATAAAATAAACTTTAACTGAAATAAAGTACATACATTTTTATTATACCTGCATACAAAACCTTAAACTTATTTTATTTTAGCTTGAGGCTAAGGAAACATTTCTCATTTTCATTTAGTTTAACTTAATGGATTTAAATAACTAAAACTGAAATAAATAAAAAAGGAATAAAAACTTTTTTTTATTAAAAAAAAGACAAAAACACACAACAAAATTACTAAAACTTTAACTAAAATTAAAATGAAAACCGAAAATATGAAAAGGAAAAACTAATTCAAAATATTAATAAAAATAATAGTCTCTCATTGATACTAAAAGGACACTGCTCCCTACAAATGTAATGATAACTATGAATTAATAATTCAGTTTTTACATGGAAACAAATGTAATAAATAAATAAATATAGTGAAAATAATGTTTAAGAAGTACATTCACCTGTATTCAAAGTGTATGGCAGGGATGGGCAACTTTGATAATGACGAGGGCCAGCATTTTTCTCCTTTATAAGAAGGAGCCAGATTACTAATCCACACATTTTACACTGTTTTATTCAATTTTCTTTTTGAGGGAAATCAATGTACAATTAATGCAATGAGTTTTTAAAGATTTTATCAACTATTAAAATGGTGCAATAATGCAAATTCAAATGGCAACTTCATTGTCAATTGACAAGCAAATGTAAACATCTCAGTTGCATTGCCTGTAGATTTGCACATAATCATAAGTGAAAATAATATTAACATTACATTACAGAACATAACAATTCAGTGCATAAATTTCCATACCAGAGGAACACCCCCAAACACATGCATTTACCATTCAGTTCAGACAACATTCCCACTATCATAAAGGCATGTCTGTGTTTACATGACACTTTTTTAAACTAAAAACTGATTTTTCCCGTGTATTTTGGTCGTTCATTTATATGACAACAGCGTTTTGGGGGCCTGAAAACGCAAACTTTTGAAAATGAGTCATGTGCATGCGTATTACGTGTTCAGTCTATAGAGTGGTGCAGGTATGACATCACTTTGTAGGCAAAACGTGGAAGCGAGTTAGCATTTTAGCACTTCCAGTTCCCTCGTCTCGAAGTCAATGGATTTTTTTTTTTTTTTTTTTTAATGGGATTTTGGTTAAACGGCTGAAATAAGGTCCGTGGTGAACACAAGCTTAAGACACTTTCCCGTTTTATTCTACGACATAAAATACATTAGTATTACCCCACTCGTGATTTTTTTGAAGCTGTTACGTGTCTTGAAAAGGCGGTTGCTAACAAGTGGCTAAATGGGACTACAGAGGCTGTTGAGGAGATTAAATGTCATCACGCCGAACAGGTAACTTCAGTCAGCTTTTACAGCCTCATTATGCTTATAATTATGCTCTTATAAACCATTCTAACTCAAGTGTTCTGGGGAAATGTTTTGAGATAAAAACTGGAAGCGTTGTCAGAAGCTTAGTGATGGTGACGTTGAAATCGAGCGACTGTGGTGTAGTCCGTTTATAGCCTACCTTTAGCTTTTTACTTCTGGCGACTGCATTTAGGCTTCAAAATTCATAAAAGTTGTGTTCATCTGTGATAAATATCTTTATGGACAAAACATGTAAGTATCATAAACTTTTGTTGATCACAGAGCTTGTTTTTAGCGATAATCCAAAAGCCTATGAGAAAATCCTATTAGGTATTTCTCAAGGGAACCAGTGCAATGCTAACTGCTGGTTGGCCTACAAAGTGACGTCATACCTGCACCACTCTATAGGCACATAGTTTCTTTACAAAGTGTCAGCATCGCCACCTACTGGCCTGACATGCATAATACTGCTTTTTAGTTTTTTGTTTTCCCGGGTCTGTGCAAACGGGGGTTGTTTTGACATCGTTGTCGTCTGTACGTGAAAAATGCAAAGGAATTTTTTTTTCTTCATTTTAGTACATGTACATCATTCATTTCATGAGAAAATTGTGGCCTCTTCTGCTAGTGGACAATTGACTCAAAAAGGTGTTGATTTTGTATTTTAACTCTGGCATCACCGGTTTATCATTCATGCTTCTCTTTGTGAGCAGTAGTGTTTTTCAAACAAACCAAACACATGGGTGCCCCCTTGAACTCCGTAAAAAGATAATCTGTTTCCCATCTTTACTGGAAAACATGATTTGTATTGTCAAATTTTCTTTTCTTTTTGCTTATTTTGGTGAACGTTCACATTAGTGTGCATATCCTACTATGCTCACGCTGTAATTATATGGTTATCGGCAGGAACTAACAAGCTCTCCTGGTTGGGGTTAGAATTAACATCCTAATCTGAAAGCAATCTTTACTTGACTCACTTTGCAAATGTATTAAAATTGATCAGAATATAATATGGTTTAGCGGGACATTAAATATATTGCGGAGCCACCAGTTACCCATCCTTGGTGTAGGGGAAATGTTACTTTTTATATGATGGTTACATCACATGGTTTACTTTTTTTTTTTTTTTTTGCTAATAAGTGCTATTAAAGATACACAAATGATATGATCACGATTTTTGTAAGCAGCCGTGTATCCCAGAAAGCAGATGTTCTGTGTTCAATCGTTTGATTGTGTGACGTGTGTGCGTGCAGGGTCCATGTGACGTTTGTCATGCAGACCTCAGTACTTGCTGCACTCCCCCGTCCTTCTTTATTAGGAGCAAGACCTGCCTCTGGCATCTGCGACATCTTTCCGAGCCTTTACATAAGCACAGCAAACCTGACCAATTTCAGTCATGCCAGACACAGTCGGCTCTGTGGCCCGTCAGCTTTGCAGAATGACAGACAGAACAAACTGTCACTGAATCAATGAATTTATGGGTGATGTAAAACTGGGAGTTTCCATATGGCCTCTCATGAAATGACAAGATTTTGTCCACAGGCTTGTGAGAGGGTCAAAATGGTGAAATTATCAGGTATCCAAGAGGGACTTGCCATCTGCTTGACAATTTAATTATCCATCTGTCTCTCTGTCTTGTTGAATGATCATTTTTAATAAAATGAGGTAAAATGGTTTGTCCTCTTAATGTTAATTATTAGCCAGTTTGATGTGCTGTCGTATTGATTTAAATCCATGCTATTTTTGAATGTGGGTGAGGGTACAAAACAAATTTGTGTGTAAACACTCAGAATCTCATCTAACAAAATGTCAGTGTCAGCTGTTATCGAGGAACAATATCTCTCTAACTACCACAGATACGTGGGCAGACATGGTTCATTTTTTTAAATGGAGAACACAAGCAGAGGACAGCGGTCAGTGTGAGAAAGTAGAAAAGAGTTTAAAGTAGCAACCCTTCCATTTTATGAAAGTTTTTGATGCTTAGGATGAGGAAATAAGTATAGCACACAGGACAGGATCATATTCCTGTTGTTTCTCTCCAAAGTTGTCTGCACACAGTCATGATTTATTTATTTTGCCAAGATCTATTCATTTATCCAAAAATACATAAAAATGTGATTTATACATACAATGACCTGAATAAGTCTGTTCTATGATGAGCATGTTTTTCATTTCATTGACTAAAGTAGCAATACATTAGTGGCTGTTTATGTTAGAAATACACCATTTGTAATTTTCACAATGCACTAGTGAATCTGATTCTGACCCATACTGTATATCACTACACTAAAGTTTTTTTTTTTTTTTAATGTTATCTTTGATATCAAAAATACATTCAAAATTCAATTCATACATGCAATAATTGTGTGATGCAACTGTCCTGATATCACAATGAAGAAAAAGCCTCATTAACAGAATGAAAACCTTAAGTATTTTAGCAAATTTTTTGAAAATGCTCACTATATTTTAAGATTTGTACTATTCTTTATTGTGGACTTTTGTATTTTTCATTAGCCCAAGTACAGCTAACACTGATAAATTCAGTCCAGTCATTTCTCTTGTGCTTATCTGATGAAGGTTTATTTGAGCATGCGGCTTTATTCTACATTATTGTATTGTTGCTTTTTTGATGAAGATATATTTGAGCACATGGCATTATTGTGGACTATTTTGTTTGTGCTTGTTTTTATGAAGATGCATTGGATCATATGGTGCATTAAGCATTTCACACCTGTTTGATCTGTATGCCACCCAAGCTGGTGTCGTTCATCCAAGTCGTTCATCTTGCTACTACTGAAAAAGTACATGTTTTTATGCCAGTCCATATAGTGCAGTACTATAATGGCTTGTTTCCACCAAGCGGTGCGGTACGGTTCAGTACAGTACAGTACGATTTGGGACCACAAACCCTGATCCGGCTTGCGTTCCTAAGTCATTTTTGCGTGAAGAAGAAGAAAGCGACACAGTAAACAACAATGGATGACATACAGCAGATCTTGTTCTTGCTTCTCGGCATGTGGCTGTTGTCACAAGAAGAAGATACGCTTTGTTTGAGCCAATGCTGCAGACTGCAAGGAAAAACACAGCCGAAAAAGCACATGCAAGTGACGATTCTCTGTAAACCAATCGACGTTCTGCAGTGAGTCTAGCTCCACCCTTTAGTACTGGACTACTGTGCTAGGTACCCCAACGGAAGGGTGCCAAAAAAGTGGTGCGGTACGGTTCGGAATTAGGGTACCATTCACAACTTCTGATGATGGAAACGGCAAAAATTGCGTACTGTACTGAACCGTACTGCTCGGTGGAAACGAGCCATAAGTGCAATATAATTCAGCCCCTGTACTTGATAGGGTTAAAATGTGGCTCAGTCACTGCTCACAAGTGTCTAATGGACTGTGCTAAACTGATATTTTCTTTTTCGAAAAGAATCTGGATATACATTGTATTGACCTAGGAGCTTTACATTCCGAAGTGAACTTAATGAAAAGAGAAGAGAGATCCCTGAGCTAAAGAATTCTATTCAAAGTGATTAAAAATCAGATGAAAAGTTAATTTGTTCTCATAGCCTGAAGCTGCTAATTTACTTGATATCCACAGAGGATCTGATTTGCAAATGGATTGTTGTTGAGTGATCATTAGTCTTCAGTCAAAACCTTCTCAACTGGAACAGTTTGGAATCATTTTTAACTTCGTTCTGTATTTGTTACTTGATTTTAAGATTATAGATATTCTGCTCTGTAATCTTTCCAAATGGAGAGAATTTGTCTCAGGACATGACTTCTGTGTTCATGCATAATTTAGATATGCGGAAGCTTCATTATGTTTTCTCCATGAAAACATTCTCCATGCATTGAATGTCCCCAAAGCAAGCAAGAAATGATTATGAATGGACATCCCACCCCAGATAATAAGCTGATATTGCATAATCATAATATCCTCAATAGTAACAGAAGTCAGATGCAATGGTTTTGCCATCAGAGCAGAAGCACCCTTATTCCACAGAGAGCTGATATAAAATATTGAACTCATGACCTACTTCTCCACTCTCCTTGATTTTGTAACTATGATTATCTGAAAACACAAGGGTACATGTTTGGTTTAATATCATTCGATTACCCATTGTCCTAATTATAATTTAGTATTTTATTGTTATTGCTACCTCAATAGAAAACATGAATGCATAATCAGTCTTGGGATGCTTCTTCTAACTTCTACCTCCTCATATATTAGTCATCTAGACTGTATTTGCATTCAGTGCATTTATGGAGAAGATTATATAGTTAATGTATTTTTCATTAGTAATTCATGAATGTAGTATCTCTCTTTAGGCTGAATATACAAAAGTTCAGTAAGTTTTCTTTTTGTAAAGAAATTCATGCTTTCAACTGATAATGGTGACAATAAAGACATTTATAGTGTTACAAAAGATTGCTATTTCAAGTAAATGCTGTTCATTTGAACTTTCTATTCAAAGAGTCCTGAAAAAACATGTATCACAGTTTCTACAAAAATATTAAGCAGCACAACTGTTTTCAACATTGATGATAATAATAATAAGAAATGTTTCTTGAGAAAGTGGCACTTGTAAAGCTCCAAATGTATAAAAAAATTGAGTTTGCCCTGTAAATAAAACTTGGCAGTTAGCCTGTAACTTTATTGGACACTGCAAAATTACATGGGTCGGATTGTAAGAATGATAATCTGACCCTCACTAATGTAAGTGACATCCAGAACGAAATGCAGATCAAAATCACAGAGAAAACACAACAACCTGTGCTGTTTGTTACAAATAATCTCATCATCGCAGGGATGAAAATCAATTTTTCTAAGTAACAATAATATAAAATGTATACCTCCATGGCCTGTAAATTTTCTTGTCATTGGCAAGCGTGGTTTATTTTGGCCCCCAAATGCGAGTGGTCAGGTTTGTCTGCTTCAGGGTGCTTTTTCGGCTCTTGGCCCACATCGCCATGGAGATGAGAGTTGTAAATTGGGAAAGTAGGGGATTAGTGTTGGGTCTGTAAACTGTGAGCAGACTGCTCCACTGACCTACTGCTCATTCAGTGCCATCACATTTGGCTCCTGTCTGCAAATGTTAGATAGTCACACAGCTGAGATATGCAGGGGTTTATGGGCAAAACATTCTTCTAATGTCTGTTTGAAATCCCGACATAACCGAGTGAGACAAATCTCTTGTTGGAACACAGCGCATGCTTTACTGCCACAGACATGTTTCATCAATAGCTTTTGTAGGTCAGCAAATCCCAATTGTGTATCCAACAATGGATTTAGGAGGAAAATGCTTGCTTGATTTCTTAAAGTCGACATAAAATTCTTATTTTTTTTATGGAATATTGCAGTATTTATTATTAATGATTTATCCATTCATGTTGTTGTTGTTGTTGTTGTTGTTTATTATTTTTATTTAATATGCCCTCGTTATCTTCAAAATAAATCAAAATAAAATCCTTCTCTTCTCTGATGATGTGTTTACTGGCACACGGGTGGGACAATCTGTCACTCACATGAGATCAAATGACAACGATCCGATCAGTTCGTGTTGGAAAATATCAAGTCCTGCCCTACATTTTATCTTGTTCTAGAAGCCGTTTCACTCGGATATACGTCACAATAGAGAAGAAAAAACTATCACCCAAAAAGTTCACCCAAAAACAACAAAAATTCTGTCACTAATTACTCACTCTCATGTCATTCCAAACCCGTAATGCTTTGGCACACAAATGAAGATCTTTTTAAATGTGGGGTAAGTGCTATTTCAAAAATGCTTTAGTAAAAGTGTCTCGGGCCGAGTACCAAAACAAACTTGTAGCCAATCAGCAGTAAGGGGCGTGTCTACTAATGATGGGGAGAAGAGATCGCTCAGTGCACGTCATTATTCAAAAGACACGACACACAGGACGGGCATTAGCCGAGCGACGAGAGATGGCAGATAAAAAACAAAAGTGGAAAATGTCTGTGGAACAAAGGAAGGCTTACGATCAGGCAAGAAGTAGGACCCGTGTAAATATCGGATCAGCTTTCCAACGCTGGAGAGGACTCAAGGAGTGGCAAGGCCTGCAATCGGACGCCGAGGTTGCTTTATTTCTTCTCAATAGGAGAGTAACATTGGTTTTGTTTTGTTTCACATAACTAATATATGCTGGCTTTTGCTTGAATATGCTGGTGTGTCATGTTCGCTTGTTTGCTCATTTGCAAACATATTGTCGTTCACTTCAGCAATGATAAAGACCCATTCATTTCCACACCCGATAACCCTGGAGCGTCTAAACCTCCTCCACTGTCTGTTTCAAGCATCAGCTCCCAAACAGTGTCCAAACAGTAAGATAATATACTCCTAATATATGTTTGTTTCCTTTGGTTCCTCTTTCCTAACCCTCTAATCTTGTCATAATTGTAATATGTTCGTGCTCATGCTATCGAGTTGTTCATGAGAACTGCGTTTGTGTTTTTGGGATGGAAGGGATGACTTTTTCATTGAACATTTGACCTGGATTACCATAGTAACACGCATTGCTTTCACTTATTGATGACATCATACCCTCGGCCCGTCGGCCGGCTGGCACAGCAGATTCTGCCATAGTCGTTGCCTGCGTTGCGTACGTATGTGTGGGGCGGAGTTATCAAAATAGGGGTGAGACCCTTTTGGGGTAGGGGCGTGTTTGTTTTGGTGATTTGAAATCTCTACATCGGTTACCAGAAAGCACTTACCCCAGCTTTAAGAGCGTCAAAGTGGCATTTATTGTTTGAATTTTGTGATAAAATGGACAGAATTTGAAAGATGACACTTTGTTTCTTTTTAGAAGTAACAAAGCACAGTGCTATTTGCCATTATTGAATGAGAGGTGCGCTACAAATGAAGAGTTTGGTTCCAAAACGCAACAAATCCATTTTGATTAATTTGAGTAAAAATGTGTTAAAGAGAGAGTGAGTGAGTGGAGATAGGGAGAAAACATGACAGAATAACACGTTGGATATCGCATTTTGCGTAAAATAAAAAAAATTGACTTTTCAATACCGACCAGATACAATACAGATTTTGGCGGGAACTTTTTTTTTTTTTTTTTTTTTTTTTTAATAAATTGCTTTCATTGCATTTTGGAATCAAACTCTTCAAATGATGTTTAGTTTAGGGAAAAACTGCAGACCTGGCAACCCTGGCTTAAACTATGGGTGATTCATAGAGTCAAATAGAGCCTACTTTTATGTAGCTATTTTTTAACTGCTAATGCGCTATTGTCGCGTTAACTTGCCCTAAATTCAACATGAGACATTTTCTTCACACACGGTTCACACAGTTTGAGTTTCAGTCAGACACGTTTTTCCGTTTTGCCCTAATCATCGGCTGTTTTTAAACAATCTGCCGATGACCGATAGTGAAAATAATAGCTTTTATCGGCCGATACTGATTATTGGCTGGTACATCGGTGCATCTCTAGTCTTTATGTGAACATCCCGCAAGACAATTGTGTGAAAATTCAGAATGGAGACAGGAATTTTTTTTTTTTTCTTTCAAATATTTAGAAAATATAGAGTACAACCATCTGTCAAGGCTGTAGTATGGTGTATAGCTGTTTATTTTTATGTATAAAAGAAATGTGACTGAGTATTTTTCATGTCTTGAGGGAGGATCACATATGGGGGTCCTGCCAGGGCATATGGGCCCTAGTTAAGGCAACATAAACACGTCCAGTGTGACACACAGACACCCCGTGGCATTTATGAATCGGGATTTGGCAAGTGGCAAGAGGACTTCCTGAGATCGAAGCCAGAAGCCCCGTGACACACAATCCTGGGATCCCTGTAAACACTAGCTCGATACAGCCTCAGCCATTAAGTGTCTCATTTATATTTCAGCAGCTTCTGCAGCTCAGGGGCAACCAAAGATATTTCTCTCAGGAACAGCACCATCGCTGTGTGTTTAGGGCTGTGAATATGAGAATATGATGAGGCTGGGAGGAAAATACAAGAGGAAACAAACAATCCTCAGACTTTATAAGCTAATGGGTCAAACAAAAAAGCACAAAACATGATTATAAATACAGCATCATGCATTCAAGTGAAATATCCCTGCAACAGTATCATGAAAACCAGTAATTACAACTGTCTGTGCATTGAAAGAAAAAGTTGTAGCATTTCCCAGTACTTGGTGCACTGTTTAATCAAACCCCCACTCCATCTGTCCAGGCATTCATGCAATCTCTCTCTATATTTTAATGAAAAGTAGGGCAGCGGGAGCCCAAGTCCAGTACATATAATCCTTACAGGCTGCGCTACACTCTGTATGCCACACTGGATTAATCCCACGGGAAACATGGCGAGTCTTCACTGGATTTTAGGTCAGCGTGCCAAGGCACAACTTTCAGTCCCACATTTTTTATTTATTCATTTCATCACCCAGTTTGCACATGCTGAGCCGTGGCAATGCGGTGAACAAAAGCACGCACCCCACATCCACAGAACCTCATCATCCTCACTCTCTTTGTGACCTTATGCTATCCATGCTAAAGATAAAAAATGCAATTTTCTTCAAATGGAGACGAATAAACCTCAAAATACCCATAAATAATGACACAACATCATAGCAAGCAAGGAGGATTAAGTAATGTTGATTTAAACGCACCAACACGCATAAACATAGCATCCTCCCTCTTGACGTTACTACGAGCGAGCCACAATATCAACAGTGAAATTTTAAGTGGAGAAACTGGTAAACACTTTCGGTAACAAATCTGAGCAGGCTCAGTAACCACCACTTCATCTAACAGAGACTGAGAAGATGAATACTTGAAGTTTAATTTGCTCTTGTGATGGTGCTCTTGAGAATCTATGATCTAGACTTAATTTTTTTTTTTACAGTCACAGTGTTCCTTTGCATTTTCATACTATGGGACATATGAGACTTCATAAAAGACCTAGTTGAGACATCTGGAACTCACTGAAATATAGGCCTCCAGATTGCGACTAAAACGTACGATAATTGTGACAATAATTTAAAAACTAGGCAGGAAGGAAGGCTTTGTGTGAGTCTATATGCGGGATGCATGAACCACCAGTCACAAAGTCATTAAACCAAGCAACTTTCTATTGGTCAGTGCGGCAAACTCACATGACCAACTTGAACGTGATGCAGACTCTGCAAGGGGAAATCTTTCGCCATCACAGGAAATTCCAAATTGCGCAGATTCCTATTGAAATGACTGAATTTTGCCAGTGAAAATACACTAAACAATGATAAATGTGACTGCACCTTTAGCAGTTTGAATCAGACTCACAAAGGCAGTGAATCGAATTGTTCTCTCACTGAATCAAGAATAATTTTTTGGTTATGTCCGATTCATAATGTACCGGGAACTGTTAATGTGAAGTAGACTATATCTTAGATAGACAGAAGACATTGAAGGTGATGATACATGCTGAGCCGTGCCAATGCGGTGAACAAAAGCACGCACCCCACATCCACAGAACCTCATCATCCTCACTTTCTTTGTGACCTTATGCTATCCATGCTAAAGATAAAAAATGCATTTTTCTTCAAATGGAGACGAAATAAACCTCAAAATACCCATAAATAATGACACAACATCATAGCAAGCAAGGAGGATTAAGTAAAGGATTAAAAGTAAAAGTAAAGTATAAAGTTAAGGAGGATTTTATATTTATATTTTTATATATATATATATATATATATATATATATATATATATATATATATATATATATATATATATATACTTACTTTTTTTTATTTTATTTATTTTTTTACAAAAATATTATTGCCTATTGTTTGTAATATGAGGTCCAATTGTAAGGATGAACCGACTGTAATTTATTTATTTTAGAGACATGCTGGAAACATAATTAACACATTTCATCTTTTTCCCAGGCTAACAGGCTAAAATATTCAGCAAAATTTTTTTTTGTCCTGATGCTTTTATTGTGCTGATCTCCAGTGTTGGTTTTGTCTGTTTTATCAAGATGTAAGCACAAAAATTGGCCTTGAAACATACTGAAAAATGAATGTAGAGTTAATTAAAATCAAGCTTTGATCATCCACAATATGCAAACAACCCCTTACAAACTATGCAGATCCCTTTAGTATTACATTCCATTATATCAACACACGCACACATGAACACACGCAATACTGATATTATATACTGCTTATGTTACTGACATACAATGGGATCCATAAGTCTGAGACCTCTTGAAAATCTGGGACTCAAAATCTAATTTTAACCTGAAAATATGTAACTGCTGCTGCAGTAATTTGAAATGAAGAAAAAAAAAACATGATTATGCAACTGAAACAGCACGTTCAAAAGAGTACATGATGGATTCAAACAGTGCTTAATGTAATAGATATTCTAACTGATCAATAGCTTCCATGTCCTACAATGAGCTGCTATGACACAATGTAAACGTGTGAACTAGTGTGAGGACACGCTCAGAATTCCGCATTCAGAAAGACGGAGTGCATTGATCCTCTGTGCTCCAGATCTGTCAGTCAACCTGTGGGTGGGATGCTAAAACATTCACTAGACCACGGGGACCGTCGCAGTGTGTCTGACTGTGTAAATTCACAATTCATCTTCAAAAGAACAATAGCACTAGTCTACAACCAATGACAAGTGAAGGAAGGAAATGGTTTTGGAGTTTCACAATATATTTAAAGAGAAGGTTCACCCAAAAACAAATATTCTGTTCTGTCATCATTTGCTCACTTATTTTAGTATTGTTAATATACAATTACAGCTTATTAATATTTTAAAATGTACTTATTGTTTATATTTTCATTATATATATATTATATTTATGTAAAGTTTTCGGGGGGTGAACTATAGCTTTAAAGGGTTAGTTCACCCAAAAATGAATATTCAGTCATCATTTACTCACCCTTATGTCGTTCCAAACCCGTAAGACTTTCGTTCATCTTCAGAACACAAATGAAGATGTTTTTAAATGAAAACTGAAAGCATTCTGTCCCTCTATTGACAGCTACGCAACTACCACTTTGACGTAGGGGTGTGCGATATATATCGTCTGCGATAATATCGTAATTGCTGTTTTAACGATGTGCCAGTGCATTCTAACATTATCGAGTATATCCCTCACACACATGCAGAGAGCGCACGCATACACTACATGATGTAGTCTTCTAGATTAGACTAGTGCACGTGTGCATTTACAGTGCATGCTTTCACTGCATGATTTACTCTGTATTTATATCATTTAATATAGCCTAGTTAATAAATATCACATAGCATGATAACAAATGTGATATTGATTTTATGCAAGTTTACTAAACAAGAAGTTAATATTAAATGTGGGGTAAGTGCTATTTCAAAAATGCTTTAGTAAAAGTGTCTCGGCCGAGTACCAAAACAAACTTGTAGCCAATCAGAAGTAAGGGGCGTGTCTACTAATGATGGGGAGAAGAGATGGCTCAGTGCACGTCATTATTCAAAAGACACGACACACAGGACGGGCATTAGCCGAGCGACGAGAGATGGCAGATAAAAAACAAAAGTGGAAAATGTCTGTGGAACAAAAGAAGGCTTACGATCAGGCAAGAAGTAGGACCCATGTAAATATCGGATGAGCTTTCCAGCGCTGGAGAGGACTCAAGGAGTGGCAAGGCCTGCAATTGGACGCCGAGGTTGCTTTATTTCTTCTCAATAGGAGAGTAACATTGTTTTTTTTGTTTCACAGAACTAATATATGCTGGCTTTTGCTTGAATATGCACGTGAGTCATGTTCGCTTGTTTGTTCATTTGCAATCGTATTGTCGTTCACTTCAGCAATGATAAAGACCCATTCATTTCCACACCCGATAACCCTGGAGCGTCTAAACCTCCTCCACTGTCTGTTTCAAGCATCAGCTCCCAAACAGTGTCCAAACAGTAAGATAATATACTCCTAATATATGTTTGTTTCCTTTGGTTCCTCTTTCCTAACCCTCTAATCTTGTCATAATTGTAATATGTTCGTGCTCATGCTATCGAGTTGTTCATGAGAACTGCGTTTGTGTTTTTGGGATGGAAGGGATGACTTTTTCATTGAACATTTGACCTGGATTACCATTGTAACACGCATTGCTTTCACTTATTGATGACATCATACTCTCGGCCCGTCGGCCGGCTGGCACAGCAGATTCTGCCATAGTCGTTGCCTGCGTTGCGTACGTATGTGTGGGGCGGAGTTTGTTTTGGTGATTTGAAATATCTACATCGGTTACCAGAAAGCACTTACCCCACCTTTAAATGTGACGTGATAGATCGCTGTAGTGCCTCAGTTCAAGCGGCAGCGCGGAGTGCGAGTCATCTCTTCCACTTTAATACAAGTTATATCTCGAAAAACATGCATGAATATCAAAAGGTATGTTGAAAGATACACTACTGTATTATGACTCATGTAATCCCTCAATCAGTTTTTCAACCGCATAAAGACGTCAATACAGCTCGTAAACAGTAAGTCACATAACATTGTATTTAGCCTACCTCAGGAAAGTCATCCGTCATATTGTTAGTTAGCAATAAAGAAACACTAGAGAGGAGCTTACTTACTGTTAATTATATGCTTGAATAAATTTGTCATGAAGGCAAGTGCTTATGAAAAATACCTTATGTGCGCAATTGAGTTGTATACAAACATTTCAGCTTTTTATTTGGGTGTAATTAGCCTATTATATCTGAAAATAAATAGCAGTTTAATATAATACCTTTGTTGTAAATTGCAACCAATGTTATTGTGTACCAAATGAGAGGGTTCTCTGTATAGTTTGCAGCATTATTTGGGAGAGGTTTCTTATCCATAAGAAAAATCTAACTATTGGTATTGGCATCGGCCGATATCAGTATGAATAATGGGCTATCGGGATCTGCTGAGAAATGTATTATCGGTGCATCTCTAATAAAGACCCTATTAAATCGAAATTTGTTGGTGGTTTTTTGACTTATTTGTTAGCTTTGAGGCTGTCTGTATGCAAGTGTGCTACTAATGCTGAAAAAAATTTGCTTTTGGCAGATATACAGATTTAAAATTTCTAAAAAATGGTAAGCAAGCGCTTTTGAATGACAAAAATAGACTTGATATCTGCTGAAATAGACAGATATTTCCTTACACATGCCAGTTGACAGTTGCCATTAGTATTTTGGTGTATTCAAGCATGCTTTTTGGCCAAGACACAGCCGACCAGAGGCGACAACACAGTCAACTTTCGTCACTGCTAGTTCTTTGACGTCGGCTTGGTGTGTCCCAGGCTTAATACCACCTGCCTCCAACTAACAAGTAGCAAATAGGAAATCGGGGTGGTTTTTTTCCATACTTATATGGATTTAGTCCGTATTTATGCAGGGAGGGGTGGATATCTGAATAATGATTGAAACTGTGAAATGGCCTTTGGAATAAAAAAATGCATCAGCATTAAAAACCTTTGCTTGTCAAGAAGTGATAGTTTTTTATTTGTGGTAGTTTTTTTATCAAAGCAGTACAACAAATCTTTTGCACTAAAACCCCCCTAGGTTTTCATTTGACTGATTCTGGCAGTATGCGGAAACCACTTGTTCTCAGCTAAATAATTGAAAATGTCAGATCAGAGTCATATTTCTAAACTATTTTGTCCTACTTGCCATATTGAATAGAAAGGCACTCTCTGTCATTTGAGGCAATTACGAACTAGATGTGAAGGGAAGCAGATGTTAGAACATGATGTGATCTATCATCTGTGATTGATAACACCTTCCATTCTAGTAATAGCCATTTGTAACATTTGATTAACAATAAGAGTCAAAAATAGCGAGCTATTACTGCTGTGAAATGGGCAACTGTTATTCTGCATCTCAAAGTGTGAGTCATCCTTTATTTAACATTCAGAAAAGCTATCCATTATGCATCATAATTACTGTTAAGAGACTTGAAGAACAATGACCTTAGAAATGCTGGAACGTGCAGTAATGGGCTCTTAGCGGCAGCATTTTAAACTTACAGGTTTTTTGTATGCATTTCTTTTCAGATGTGTTGATGGACTCCACGACGGCAACAGCAGAGCTGGGCTGGACGATATATCCATCATTGGGGGTGAGCCTCATTGAAATAATTTAGATGATCAGACCTAGCATAAATTAATAATTCAGTGCACAAATTCACCATGACTCATGTGGTGCAGAAATAGAAGTTGAAAGAATTCCAAATTAGATTATTTTTAATGCAATCCATGCAGTTTGTCTCACTTCAGCACATTTTTACCTTAGATGTCATAATGTGTCTGTAATGGTGTGAAACCAGAATGAATGTTCTATAAATATGCAAATAGCTGGAAAAACATGCTTTTTCTATTAGCCGCACACATTGCTTATTCAAACGTTATTATCTGTTCTTTGGTTCCAGTGGGAAGAGGTGAGTGGCTACGACGAGAACATGAACACCATCCGCACCTACCAAGTTTGCAATGTCTTTGACGGCAACCAGAACAACTGGGTGCGCAGCAAATACATCTGGCGGCGGGGTGCCCAGCGGATCCACGTGGAGATGAAGTTCTCTGTGCGAGACTGCAGCAGCATCCCGAAAGTCCCTGGCTCTTGTAAGGAGACCTTTAATCTGTACTACTTCGAATCAGACTCTGACGTAGCCACCAAGGTGTATCCCGCCTGGATGGAGAACCCTTGGGTCAAGGTGGACACAATTGCGGCCGATGAGAGTTTCTCCCAGGTGGACCTGGGCGTCGGTATGATGAAGATCAACACGGAAGTACGCAGCTTCGGGCCGGTGTCCCGTAATGGCTTCTATTTGGCCTTTCAGGATTACGGAGCCTGCATGTCGCTCATCGCCGTAAAGGTTTTCTATCGCAAATGCCCCCGAATTATTCGGAATGGGGCTGTCTTTCAGGAGACCTTGTCAGGTGCGGAGAGCACCTCTCTGGTGTCCGCCCGAGGCACTTGTGTACCTAATGGAGAGGAAGTGGATGTGCCCATTAAACTGTACTGCAATGGAGATGGGGAGTGGCTGGTACCTATCGGGCGTTGCGTGTGCAAGGCTGGGTACGAGTCTGTGGACAACGGGACTGTGTGTAAAGGTGAGTTGCTTATTCAGTAATGCTTATTAGGTATTTTGAATACTTTGAATTGATTTTGTTCGTAAAGGGACAGCCCACAAAAAAATTTAAATGGTCACACTCATGATGTTCCAAACCCATATTCTGTTATTTGAGGGTTGTTTTCTTTTATGATAGATCATAGATAAACAGGCCATCAAACTCCAAAAAGGACACAAAGCACCATAAAAGCAGCCCATATACTCATGGGCTGTATTCCATTTTCTTTGAAGCTGTATGATTTTTGTGTGAATTCAAATTCTTAAGCTTTGTCACCAGAACAAACATAGAAAAAAGTAAGGAAAGAAAGAGATGGGAATACTCTTAAGAGATGTTTTTGGAAATACAAAATATTCTTAACTTTTGAAAATTAGAAGAAAATAGCAATTTTTTTTTATTCTTAATGTTTTGTGAAACCGGACCCAGAAGATAGTACAGACTTTATGGTGCTTTATATTACTTTTATCTACTTTTCTTGGGCTTGACAGTACATAAAATATATTAAAATTAGTTTATTTCACCAAACTTTTTGTCTAAATAAAATTAAAATGAGAGTTTGAAACTACATTAGGCTGAGTAATTAATAATTAATATTTTCATTTAAACTGTTCTTTAAAGTCTTCCATTCTCATCTTTGTTTGATCTGGTTTAAATGGCTCACTAAAAAGGGAAACTCTTGTTACGTAAATGAGCAATTTCTAGCAGATTTGACCCTTAAAAATTGCTTTCATCTCTGTAACAGGATGTTGTCAGGTTGTTTTTTTTTTAATTTTTTTTTTAGGTAGCCTGACAAAACATTTTTTACAGTGCCGGATGCCAGCAATGATAAATAAATAATGAATAGCCTCAGCTTCAGCCTCAGATTTCTGCACCCACGTAAAGCACCATGAAATAGAAATACATCGACAAGTTATGAAAAAGCTTGCATACAAAGACTTTTTGTCTTTTTGATTTATTATTTTATCCCATGACAGAAAAGGAGGACCCAATGTCCTTCCTGAATGCGCGCACACACACACACACACACACACACACACACACGTTACAGAGTCTTACTATTGAGAGCTGCCCTGCAGGTACAAAACATTCACTGGCCTTATCCTTATGAAAGCTAGTTGAAAGACATCGGGCCATTGTGTCCTCCTGCCTGTTTCTATCCATGTGCAGAGGATTTCTTCGCTTACAATCATTGTTATTTCAACCTAAATCCACACACGCGCATGCACACAAGCACTGACCCTTAAAACTGTTTTTATAACATGAGATTTTGCCGTTATTCTTGCATTACTTGACAAGGAAATAGCTCTCTGTCTGTGAGAACAAGGGAGCCGTAATGAATAGAAATCCTCCAGTCAGTTGTAATGCTGCCTTGATAGGTTGGAATGAATAGAGGGATTTGGGAAGAAAAAGGTGTTTTTTTTTTCGCCCTCGCTCAGCACTCAGCAGATATGATTACATTCAAGGAGAGCAGGGTGGCGATGAGGGAACGATTTTGGCAGGGTTCTCCTGGGTACTGTTGACAGAATCTAAATTACTAATATCCCCCCATCTGGAGCAGCTGATGGATGGAAATCGGCAATATCCTGGCCGAGCACAAGCCAGACCATCTCTTTTATTTCCCCTGGTGTTAATCCTCCTCGCTGCCACCACTTTAATGACACTCCTAATTGACTAATTTGGAGTGCACAGAGGGAGCTGGGTGGACGCTTAGACGCTGCTATCCCTAGCGAGTCCATTCAGAAATCAAGCACAACTAATGAATCCCCCTGTGGTTGTTAACCAAGGGCTGCATGTAGACAAATGGATTTATGAGTTCCATTTTCTGTCTCTAAAAGAAATATGCAGTAGCAATACTCATTAAAGCCAAGTAGAGACATAATGGTCTAATTGATAGCAAGCTTGACGTGTAATTCTCTTATACTGTAATGTTATACTGGTACAATGGCACAGCACTGCATGCTTCAGGTCAATGCAAATTCAAAAGCCCTTCGTGAGTGGTTTCATCTCAGTGGCTATGTGTGTTTTTAAGGCCTTACAGTGCTCAACAATAAGGATTTTTGTCTGATGGACTCACTTTACTTTTTTATTAAATAAATAATAAAGAATAAATACATCTTTATTAAATTTGCTCGACAATAAAGATTTTTGTCTACTGACTTAAAGGGTTAGTTCACCCAAAAATGAAAATTCTGTCATTCCTCATGTCATTCCAAACCCGTAAGTCCTTCGTTCATCTTCAGAACACAAACAGATATTTTTGATGTAATCCGAGAGCTCTCTGACCTCTCCTTAGACAGTCATTTAATTACCACTTTCAAGGTCCAGAAAGGTAGTAAAAACATTGTTAAAATAGTCCGTTTGACCGCAGTGGTTCAACCTTAATTTTATGAAGCGTCGAGAATACTTTTCGTGCGCAAAAAACAAAGAAAAATAACGACTTTATTCAACAAATTCTTCTCGTCTGTGTCATTCTCCTACGCTGTTGATGTAGTGGTTCTTCCTGTATAATTCAGCAAACCCTTTTGTTACTAGGTAAAAACAAATCTGGATTACTTGAATACTTCACTTTGTTACTCAAAGTCATGAGTTTATATATTTAGATATCTGTCTAGATTCATTTCCCTTTTTGTAGTATTCAGATATGATTCAGACACACACTGACTTTGGCCCATGGTTTGGGGACATTTAAGTTTCAAAAGCACATAATTGTTAATCCTGCAAGAAAAAGAAATGTTAGTTATGATTAATAAAAAATTCCATCACAGCATTCTCTCAGTTGAGCGGCAAGTGCAACGCAGATTTGAAAAAACATAGAGACGTGTACATGATTAATAGATGTTGTTAGGAAATTTAGGGGAGAATAAGACAATGCAAAATAATGTTTAAAATTAGCAATGTTTAAAGATTAGTAAAATAATGCCTAATTTACAGTACATGTACTGTATTTACAAATAGCCTACTATTAGCCCTTTTAACCTTAAACTCACTTTAACCCCCGCATGCTTAATCAATTGTAATCATTGGTCTTTGTTTTCTATTTTTACATAAAATATTAATTCATATTTTACAGAATTTTTTCTATAAAATACACATTACAAAATATAAGCAATTACCTGTAAATTTAATAGTGGAACTTTAAATTACAACAAATATCTGTAAAACAACAGGTATTTCATTGTATAATGACAAAAAGGGAAAATTCAGTAAAAAAAAATACAGACTATATTTACCTGTAAAATCATTTTTTTTTTTTTTAACAGTGTGGGCAAGAATAGCTATAAATAATACTGACCCAAAACTCTCTCACACTGGCCCTGGGCCATCGGGCCATTCTCATTGTTGAGTCCTGTTTTGTATTTAGCCTATTGAAACATGACTAACCATCATTATGAAAGGAAGTACAGGAACAGCTTGTGAAATATAATTTACATATGTCTTGTGCCAGGAACGCCTCTCCTCTCCATAGTCGAGCTGAGACTCACCCACACCTCAAGTAATTTTAGTGGTAGCACTAATTCAGTTAATCCAACTGACCATCTGACCCTCTTTGTTCTTTTCTGAGATGTTCTTCAGCCCTCTCGCTGTCATTCAGATGTGGTTTGTGATGGATATTATTGACTGGCCTTCTAGATTGCATTTCATAAGTAATTACATAGACCTCATGGTACAGTCTCTTCTTGTTTTAATGTTTAATGATTATAAATAGCGAAATTCATCTGGACAGTGTTGGCTGCAGATGAATTACCTCTACTGTATGGAGCTGGACTGTGGCCAATCCCTCAAGCCAAGCCTGCCTGTGTCTCCAAACAAGATGAATGTCGGCTGATTTTGCTTATATTGTGTTATGGCCAATCAATACATTCCTCCACGGCCAGCCGCAATGAGCATTTGTTTCAGTATGTTGACCTTTCAATTAGAAGTAATGGTTTTGTTATCTTGTTAACTTTGAATATGATATTTTATTGTCTTAGGGAGTACCTTAGGCGTAAACCTCAATTTTTGATTTGTTGGCGTAACCTCAAAGCTAAAAGCTTACACTAAATCAAGGCTGTATATTCTTTATTATGTAAATGTCTGAAGTGTTACATTTGCTAAATCCTGCAACGAGTGTCCACTGGAATGTTGTATCTATCTTTTAATCTTTCACAGTCACTGTTGAGGGCCGCTTAGTGACCGTTGCAGTGCTGACGTTATTTAAAAGCTCTGGTTTCATGTATTTACTAGCTGGATAATCTGTTCAGATGGGCACTATAGATCATCATGTACCAACACTGTCTGTTTTCAGTGAACAAACGACTCTTCAAATGACTCTTATGAGGCGGTGAATTTTTGTGAATCAGGAGCTTACAGTGTGACCGTGTAGTAGAGACCTGCACTCCCACGGGATATGCTAGAGGGAAAATCTGCCCATAACTGCTGGTCTAGGATCAGTTTTCTCAATAATAATAATAACGTATAGGCGAAACCTTTGGCAAGTGATCCAGTGCATATCTGTGTTTGTGCTCTGGAGAGCGTCAAAGGTTTCTATTTACAACATGTTTTTGCAGTGTTGATCAGTGTAGCCAATCACAAACATATCTGTTGATATCTTGAACGTTATGGCCAATCAGAGGTGTTTAAGTTAAAATCCACTAATGCACACTTGTGAATCCTCTCATTACAACAAACAAAGTGTAGACAATATGTAAATAAATTATTAATTGTGTAGTGTAGACAGCTTCATATTATAACATAGTTTTGTGAGATAGTGATTGACTAAAATAAGTGACAGGTTTTTATTTGTGATTACAAAGAGAACACTCTTTTTACGCTTTTTGCCATGCCAAATCACGCATGCAGTAAGCTTGCTTTTCTAATAAAATTAATAGTGGTTTGTGAATGTAGATGCTTTAATAACAAATTATTTATCGTGAGCGTTTATGCTGGGATGTGTAGGTTGTTGCTCGGTGGCCTAATTTGAAACTATTTCATGCAAATTTCATGGACGTACTGAAAAAAATCTATGTATTCTTTTGTGGGGAATTTTTGCGGGCAGGAGCGGGAAAAATCATGAATGTTGCAGGTGGGAGTTGGAGAAGGTAACGTTGTGCGTGTGGGACAGAATTCCGCGGGAGCGGGACAGAAAAACGTCCCGGGCAGGCCGCTACAGTGCAGCATGATTCTGACCAAATGACTCATGAGGAGTTTTTTTTTTTTTAAGGAAATTAATTACTGTAGCCATAGATCCCGTGTTTTTCCGTGGGTGCTCGACCATTTCCACTGGTGCTCTCGACAAATGTCAAGAGCGCATTATTGTAACGAATCGCTCCGCTTGCAGGCGAATTTCCTTCACTCTAGCACAAAACTGGACTCTGGCTTTCAAATATACTGTAGTATGGCACTGCTCTCGCCTAGATATTACGTGTGCACGCTCAAACTTTGTCCTGTGCACTCATGAATCTCTTCCCGTGCAGGGCAGCCGACGACTTCCGTAACCCGAACGAAGCACGTTGTTGGGCGTGCTCTTGCTCTCACTCTAGTTGATGTGTGCGCGTGCTCTTCCGGGAGAAGTGCCCATACTAGGAATCCCGCCCTTTATGACGTCATACAGGGCCATACTCAAAAAAAACTTTAAACGTATACGACCCTCAAGGAGTGTATTTGACACAGAAATACTCCATCATAAGTCCAACTCGTTTTTTTGAAACTTTGGCCATGTTTAGCATGAGAATCCAACTCTTTAACAGTGTAAATAAGTCAGAATGCATGAAATAGCATCAGACATCCCCTTTAATGTTGCCAGAAGCTTTCAACCACCAGACTTTCATGATTGACTAGCGAAATATCACAGTGTACCTTTAAGTTGTAAAGGATTCACGGATTCACCTTTGTTTCATGAGAGCGCATTTTCAAATTCTCTAGTTATTTTTTTATTTAATAGGGCCTAGTTATTTTTGAGTTAAGTGCTTATTGTAAATTAGGTATTTATTGAATTATTGTAACATGTGAGAGGCACATTGTAACATGACCATATGACAGCTTAAAATTTTATCTGATCTAATAAAAAAAAATATACAAAGCAAACTAAATTTAGGTAAAATATTTTGTCAATAAAATAAAATTATTAACTTTTCTGTATAACATTAAGGGATATTTTAATAATAAAAAATAAACAAATGTTGGAGGTTGACAGTGAACACTCTGCAAAACACAGCTATACAACATAGTTCAAATCAATGTGAAACAGATGAAACATTCAGACATTCTGAAGTATACAGAGCTTAACACAACACATAGCTCTCACAGAACAGGAGACAAATTAAATAGCCAGAATGCTTTAAATTTCTTGAAATAATCATTTCTGAGTCTTTATTCTCCTGTTTCTCATGGTTTCTCAATAAAATTAAAAAGTTATTCATGTGAATTATATCGCTAACCTCATAGAATAGCATAGTGCTAATAGCGGGGCACATTGTAAGGCAGTGTTGCAACGTGCCCCACTTACGCAATTGGGATTTAATCCTGACTAGTGTCTTCTACTAGTTAGCTAAGCATTAAAGAACTGTCTAAACTGCCAAATAACAGATTGGAGATTAAAATAATAGCAGATTTGTCTTATTTTAAATAAACACTAAAAACAGACATTAATAAATAACTTAAATTTACTTTTGCTATGGTTAAATGTTCATGTGTGATAGTTTCCATTTTTTAAAATCTATTTGGTGCATTTTCTTTCTCTAAGTAGTGTTGATATGACAACTAGTAAATACATGAAGTTTTGTCATGCTAGCATGTGTGGAAACTACAACTAGCCTCGCTTTAGGTTGTGCCCCGCTCACCTCTTGTTCAAAAAGAGTCACCGGAGTCTGAAACCCTGCCTTGTATATTTTACAGCATTGGCACGTTTAGCAGAGAGAATATGTCTTATATGTAAAGCAAAATGGACATTTTAAATGAAATATCATACCAAATCAGTCGAGAGATTCAAATCGAACCAGTGTTTTTTGTTTTAGTATTATTCATGTTTCAAATTTAATTTTATCTTAAGTTTTAGTAATTTTATTTACTTTTTTATTCGTTTTTTTAGTACTTCAGCTTAAAAAACTTATTTCAGTTAGTTGCCAAGGCAACAGTTTTCATCTTATTTTCATTTTATTTCAGCTTTATTTTAATTATTGAAAGGGATTTTTAATAGTTTTAGTTAACAATAACAACACTTATCGAATAGTGAACTCTATAACAATACCCAGCCCTAAAGAGAGAACAGTTCAATAGATCCCTTAGGCTGCTTCAATGTCCTCACATTGGAAATGGTTCTTGAATATCAGGCATATGACACATTCACTGTGACAAAGGCTATTGTATGTGTCTGGATGTAATTATATATGGCAGTGAGACTGCACTGTGGATGTGAGGTCTGGAAAGTCCCAAGATGAACCGTGTTATTCAGCATGGCAGGAAAAAAGGGTGCTGGAGCCTGTCTCCTGTACTGACTTTATCAGGTACAGCGCTCTAATCCAATCTCAGCAGCACATTGCTGCAGGGAGGTCGTCTGCAACCTTATTTGTACCTGTGACAGGATGTATTTCAATTTGTTTCACCACAGCACTGAATGAAAAGAGACTGCAGTCAGGCTATACAGAAACCAAATCACTTTTGTTAATTGTCCGTGCAGAAGAAAAGCACACACATACAGTATACATCGCAAACACCACAGATGCATACAATATCTGCATATTTTAGTTGCACAATGACAACTTGCCCATAGGCTGCAAGGTTATGTTACAATCCTTGGATATTAAATCAAAAGCTTTAGCCTTTAAAAAAAAAAATCACTTCTGAAGAAGGTTAGGTGGTCATGCAAGGCCGGGTCATTAATCCACAGGTTTTGATTTCTGTCATACAGTGGATTATTGAGAATTTGTTTAGATTACTTCCTCATTCTACATCTCACAAAACTTTGATATTAACGTGTTGACCGGTGGAGACCATCTGATCGCTTCACTGCCTTTTTTGTTTAGCTGAGAATGCAACTGATAATAATAAGATGGTTAAGTTTTTATTAGGGTTGCCACATTCTGACTTTTTCTAAGTAATACTTATACTGTTATGTTCAATGTGAAAGTGCTGCAGTTATACGCTGCTTGCAGGTATTATTGAAGTGTAATTTCCATGACTTCACAATCTGTGCAAATGCCTGTAGGTATGGCACTTTTCATTAGTATAGTACCAAACAGGGCCTGTTTATTTTAACAAATGGTCACTAAAATCTTCAACCATCAACCTCAGTAGGTCAAATTAAATAACATAAGAGCTGATTTTTGTTCTCTTAATTTATAAAAAAAAAAATTATATCCTGGTACCTAAATACTGTTTAAAAACCTTATTTGTGTAGATTATTATTATTATTAGTAGTATTATTAAATATTAATAGGTTTAGACTAGTCGACTAGACGGTTTGTCATTTTCACACATCCCTAATAATTATTAGGTTAATTTTAGGTTATAGAATAGCTTTTTTAAAACATCTAATAGGTCTCGCAAATTAAAATGCATGGTATGTGTGCCTTTTAAAATATCATGGGATATTTTATATGAGAATTTACATAACAGTGTACCATATTTGTGGAAAGTGCTCGGTATATTAACCCTCTGGACCCTAAGGATATTTTGTGGCCCTGAAGAAGTTTGACATGCTCTGACATTTGTGTTTTTTTTCAGTTGCTTTAAAGCATATTAATGGCTAAAGTCTGATTACACTGTATTCAGCACAAACAGGGCTACAGTAATATGTGAGCAACATGTACATAAAAGTTTGTAGTTTTGAGAAAATAATGTTGAAAAAACTAAAATGTTAAATCACTGAAATCAGGCCATATAACACACAGTAAACATTTGTTCACAAGGCTTTTCAGAACTGGATGTTGTTGCCTAGAGTTTTTTCTTCAAAACAATGTGAAAACCATTTTGATCACTCATTCATACAAAACAATATAGTCATTTAACTTTTGTAAGACACTTATTGTCAGAATGGCTGTATGCGGGAAGGGTGTGGACCATCATGAATAATGCTGTGATTCACACCTGAGGCGTCAACGACTCCTCCCCTGAATATCAATGAGGAATGTGACAGAGGGAACTATAGAGAATGCATGTGAGGAGACTTCATGATTGAATGTATTGTTTGTAGCTTATTCACAAAATCACGTTTAATTTAAAAGAAGTCATCTGACTATACGTTTTCTTTACATAAAGACTTTAGACCTACAGTACCGTTCAAAAGTTTTAGATCTGTATGTTTTAAAAAAAATAAGTCTCTTCTGCTCACCAAGGCTGGATTTATTTGATCCAAAATAGTAAAAACAGTAATACTGTGAAATATTTTTACAATTTAAAATAAATGTTTTCTATGTGAATACATGGTAAAGTGTAATTTATTCCTGTGATCAAAGCTGAATTTTCAGCATCATTACTCCAGTCTTCAGTGTCACATGATCCTTCAGAAATCATTATAATTATTTGCTCAACAAACATTTCTTATTATTATGAATGTTGAAAACAGTTGTGTAATGTTTTTCAGGATTCTTTGATAAATCAAAGATTTAACCCAGAGGGAACAGAAAGTTCAAAAGAATAACATTTATCTGAAATAAAAAGATTTTGTAACGTTATAAATGTCTTTACTGTGTTTTTTTGATCAATATAAGGCATCTTTGTGAATAAAAGTATTAATTTCTTTCAAAAAACAAAACAGCAACAAAAAAACTAAACTCTTACTCAGAATGGTAGTGTATAATGTTACAATAGATTTCTATTTCAGATAAATGCTGTTGTTTTGAACTTTCTATTTATCAAAGAATCCTGAAATAAATTGTACACAAATGCTTTCAACATTCATAATAATAAGAAATGTTTCTTGAGCAGCAAATCAGCATATTACAATGATTTCTGAAGGATCATGTGAAACTGAAGTAAATAAAATGGAATAAATTGCATTTTAAAAATATATCCAAATAGAAAACAATTATTTTAAATTATAAAAATACTTCGCAATATTGCTGTTTTTGCTGTATTTTGGATCAAATAAATGCAGCCTTGTTAAGCAGAAGAATTTTTTTTGAAAACATTGGAAAATCTAAAACTTTTTAATGGTAGTGTATAGCTACTTGGATTTACACATGAAAACAACACATAGAGCAGTGGTAAAAAAAATACAGCGCAAAAGAGACGTTGAGGGCAAAAGTGCAAACAGAGACAGTGCAAGATGAACGAAAACTAATTAGTCTCTCTATTTGAGCGCGCTTGTTGCGCGTCTACATTTAAAATAACGAACTTGAGTGCGCAAAAGACGCAACATATATGAACGGCCCCTTAGTCAGTGGTTATATCAGCGTAGCAGTCAATAAACGGGACAGTCATGTACGGGACATTTAGGCCCAATAAACGGGACGTCCCGGCTAATACGGGACAGTTGGCAACCCTACTTTTATATCATGCTGTGTTTAATATTATAGAGCATACAGTATCCCCATGTCGTACTGTATCTTTATTTAGCATTGAAAGGTTGCCTACCTATTTCATATTTCAACATGTTTCTGTTGATTTCACACATTTTAGTCTGGCAATAGTTCAACTAGTAGCCTACAATGTGAAGTTTATGCATCAATAATGCTAATATAAGTGAGAAGAAATGTTTTACCTAAAAAATTCTCATAAATCACGTTCTGTTTCTTCTGAGGTAAATCCAAGGTAAACTCAAGGTAAACTCACAGCGTGTCTTGAATGAAGAAGCTGATTCTTTGTTTTGAGGTGATGGGGGGCGTTTACAGGTTCGCATTCCTTCCTCGTGGACGATTTGCATGTGAATCGCTTTGCGCGCGCGTGGGTGTGGTCACATTAAAGTTAATGAGGCGCCGCTGGAAGAACTGTACCTCTCGCTGTTTTCATACGGATTATATAAACAGAGAATATTTGTTTTTTATATAAACGACTTCATTTAAAAGTAGACATTCCAAGCTTTATAAAGATATACAGTGGGGAGAACAAGTATTTGATACACTGCCAATTTTGCAGGTTTGCCCACTTACAAAGCATGTAGAGGTCTGTAATTTTTATCATAGGTACACTTCAACTGTGAGTGACGGAATCTAAAACAAAAATCCAAAAAATCACATTGTATGATTTTTAAATAATTAATTTGCATTTTATTGCATGACATAAGTATTTGATACATCAGAAAAGCAGAACTTAATATTTGGTACAGAAACCTTTGTTTGCAATTACAGAGATCATACATTTCCTGTAGTTCTTGACCAGGTTTACACACACTGCAGCAGGGATTTTGGCCCACTCCTCCATACAGACCTTCTCCAGATCCTTCAGGTTTTGGGGCTGTCGCTGGGCAATACGGACTTTCAGTTCAGGTCTGGAGACTGGCTAGGCCACTCCAGGACCTTGAGATGCTTCTTACGGAGCAACTCCTTAGTTGCCCTGGCTGTGTGTTTCGGGTCGTTGTCATGCTGGAAGACCCAGCCACGACCCATCTTCGACCCATCTTCAGTGCTCTTACTGAGGGAAGGAGGTTGTTGGCCAAGATCTTGCGATACATGGCCCCATCCATCCTCCCCTCAATACTGTGCAGTCGTCCTGTCCCCTTTGCTGAAAAGCATCCCCAAAGAATGATGTTTCCACCTCCATGCTTCACGGTTGGGATGGTGTTCTTGGGGTTGTACTCATCCTTCTTCTTCCTCCAAACACGGCGAGTGGAGTTTAGACCAAAAAGCTCTATTTTTGTCTCATCAGACCACATGACCTTCTCCCAATCCTCCTCTGGATCATCCAGATGGTCATTGGCAAACTTCAGACGGGCCTGGACATGCGCTGGCTTGAGCAGGGGGACCTTGCGTGTGCTGCAGGATTTTAATCCATGACGGCGTAGTGTGTTACTAATGGTTTTTTTGAGACTGTGGTCCCAGCTCTCTTCAGGTCATTGACCAGGTCCTGCCGTGTAGTTCTGGGCTGATCCCTCACCTTCCTCATGATCATTGATGCCCCACGAGGTGAGATCTTGCATGGTGCCCAAGACCGAGGGAGATTGACCGTCATCTTGAACTTCTTCCATTTTCTAATAATTGCGCCAACAGTTGTTGCCTTCTCACCAAGCTGCTTGCCTATTGTCCTGTAGCCCATCCCAGCCTTGTGCAGGTCTACAATTTTATCCCTGATGTCCTTACACAGCTCTCTGGTCTTGGCCATTGTGGAGAGGTTGGAGTCTGTTTGATTGAGTGTGTGGACAGGTGTCTTTTATACAGGTAACGAGTTCGAACAGGTGCAGTTAATACAGGTAATGAGTGGAGAACAGGAGGGCTTCTTAAAGAAAAACTAACAGGTCTGTGAGAGCCGAAATTCTTACTGGTTGGTAGGTGATCAAATACTTATGTCATGCAATAAAATGCAAATTAATTATTTAAAAATCATACAATGTGATTTTCTGGATTTTTGTTTTAGATTCCGTCTCTCACAGTTGAAGTGTACCTATGATAAAAATTACAGACTTCTACATGCTTTGTAAGTAGGAAAACCTGCAAAATCGGCAGTGTATCAAATACTTGTTCTCCCCACTGTATCTGTCGTGTCTGTGTGACAAGTATTCTCTGAGTTCTGAGTTTATTTTCAGACGCATTTCAGAGTAGACATCACAGGGAGACAGACGGGAGAACGCGCATCCTGTTTGTTTTCTTTATTTAGCGAAAAGCACAACATTTAGTTTTTATTTTGAGTGTACATAAAAAAACTTTAAGCTTTGTAAAGACATATCAAAAGGCAAAAAATGACGGAGTATTTTAAGTTGTTTTACACTGTCATGAGGAAAAATCCAGCAAAACGCGCGGGCGCGTTCTTCGGGTTCAGGGGGTTAAGGCTGATTGAAAATTCACTGAAAGGGATTCAGTTCAAACAATTAGTATGTTTCTCTTCTTTTAAGTGGGCTCTAGACTGCGACCAAAATGGTCGCAAATGCGATAATTTTTTGATAATGTGCGAGTTAAAATTTCACACGGTCGCATTAGTGCGAGTGCATAGTGTTCAGGTAGTTTTGGTACCTGGCTGGCACATGTACTCCGTTAACCCTTTGACGCGTACAATCAAACGGGTGTGATCAGTCTTGGCTGGTCCCTGGAGCGTACAATCACACCGGTGTGATTAGAACGTTGTGCAAAAACTGCTAAATTCAAATGTGCTTTGGCTGGCGCTGAGCTAGAGATGAACGTGCTCAGCGCTTGACATATATGACAACTATTCAGTGTTAAGTACTAGCAAAATAATACATTCATAGTTTGTAAAATACACACTGATGTCTATGGAAGAGGCAATAACAATCCATTCAAATATAAATTGACGAAGTGTTTTATTCATATCAGATACACATTGTGTAAGTAACTATAAAGTTTACTCTATTCTTCTCCCACTTCACCATCCGCTTACTTTCATATACACTCACCTAAAGGATTATTAGGAACACCATACTAATACTGTGTTTGACCCCCTTTCGCCTTCAGAACTGCCTTAATTCTACGTGGCATTGGTTCAACAAGGTGCTGAAAGCATTCTTTAGAAATGTTGGCCCATATTGATAGGATAGCATCTTGCAGTTGATGGAGATTTGTGGGATGCACATCCAGGGCACGAAGCTCCCGTTCCACCACATCCCAAAGATGCTCTATTGGGTTGAGATCTGGTGACTGTGGGGGCCATTTTAGTACAGTGAACTCATTGTCATGTTCAAGAAACCAATTTGAAATGATTCGAGCTTTGTGACATGGTGCATTATCCTGCTGGAAGTAGCCATCAGAGGATGGGTACATGGTGGTCATAAAGGGATGGACATGGTCAGAAACAATGCTCAGGTAGGCCGTGGCATTTAAACGATGCCCAATTGGCACTAAGGGGCCTAAAGTGTGCCAAGAAAACATCCCCCACACCATTACACCACCACCACCAGCCTGCACAGTGGTAACAAGGCATGATGGATCCATGTTCTCATTCTGTTTACGCCAAATTCTGACTCTACCATCTGAATGTCTCAACAGAAATCGAGACTCATCAGACCAGGCAACATTTTTCCAGTCTTCAACTGTCCAATTTTGGTGAGCTCGTGCAAATTGTAGCCTCTTTTTCCTATTTGTAGTGGAGATGAGTGGTACCCGGTGGGGTCTTCTGCTGTTGTAGCCCATCCGCCTCAAGGTTGTGCGTGTTGTGGCTTCACAAATGCTTTGCTGCATACCTCGGTTGTAACGAGTGGTTATTTCAGTCAAAGTTGCTCTTCTATCAGCTTGAATCAGTCGGCCCATTCTCCTCTGACCTCTAGCATCAACAAGGCATTTTCGCCCACAGGACTGCCGCATACTGGATGTTTTTCCCTTTTCACACCATTCTTTGTAAACTCTAGAAATGGTTGTGCGTGAAAATCCCAGTAACTGAGCAGATTGTGAAATACTCAGACCGGCCCGTCTGGCACCAACAACCATGCCACGCTCAAAATTGCTTAAATCACCTTTCTTTCCCATTCTGACATTCAGTTTGGAGTTCAGGAGATTGTCTTGACCAGGACCACACCCCTAAATGCATTGAAGCAACTGCCATGTGATTGGTTGATTAGATAATTGCATTAATGAGAAATTGAACAGGTGTTCCTAATAATCCTTTAGGTGAGTGTATTTCGGGAGAAGTGGATGAATTGACGTGTTGTAAATCCGACAGATCCGATTCTCTGAACTGCAGCACAAACTAACATGGCGATGCCATTCACTTACACATTCACTCACATGTATTTGAAAATCTGAATATCAGGTAGTTGATGACATAGCCAACAAGTTTGTGAATATTTTGAATAAAAAAGGAAAAACTAAATAAAAACAATACATCTGCCATACAGCGCTATTGTGGCTGCGGTGTGTCACGTGACAAGCATGACACATCGTCATGGACATAATACTTTTAATAAAATAATAACACACATGGCAATAATGCTTTTGTTATATATGATAATATTTTAGTAATGTTTTTTTTTAAATTTATGCTTGTTGGAAACAATGTTCAGATTAAAATATTATCTGAACAAATATCAAGCTTTTAGTCACTGTCAATCTTTACATCAGTGCAAAACCAGCATATACAAATTAAGAAAATGATTAATCAACATGCAAGGTCATTATGATTAACATAAAAAAGGGTGCATAAGTCGGTGCGGCCAACTGAAAAAGTTAGTCGCACCAGTGCGACCAGTGGGAAGAATGAGTCTAGAGCCCTGGTTATTATTTTTATTTTTTTAGATGTGGAAATCAACAGCACTGTCTTAATTAATGTTTCATAGTTCAGATTCGTAATACATAATCATGCCATATTTGAGCTTATTGGGTTTAAATAGTGAAATATTTTTATGATGCAACTGAATGAAAGTGCCTTGTGTCTTGCTCTTTTTTTTTTTTTTTTTGGTATATATGTCACTTTCTCGTTTGTCATTAGCTTATGTCAACATTCAGCGTGGTTTATTTAAAGGCTTTCAAGGCAGAAGTGCTTTGCGTGTATTGGACTGTGCATTGAAGCGGACTGTTTTTGAGCTGACCTTTGTGTCTAAAGACGTTAGGCTTATGATAAGGGCAAATCTCAATTTTAGCTTTCCGAGTGCGTTCCTTTGTTGCATTAAAGTCAAAACATTGTCATAAATGTAATTTTTGACAAGGGCTTTTATAGGCTATACCAATCAGTACAAATACTAAATGTATTGTTATAAGCGAGTACAAATTGTCCACAATCATTTCCCTTTTCTTCTGAGAGACATGGAAACCTGTATCGAGATAAAAGATGAGGCTTCATTGGAGCACGGGGTTAATCAATGCTGAGAGCTGGATGTCCACACCGGAGCTGCCTGGCCCTCATCTCTTTGATGGGAAGCAGGTGTCCTGTTGTCATCGATAAGGGGCTCATTGATCAAAGGCCCTTCAGGAGTCCAGTGCTCATCCATCAGACTCCAGCGGCCAGGCAATGTCAGGGAAACGAGGACTGTCAGTGCCTCTCTTCCTCACACATCACCATGAAAGAAAGCGCTTCACTGGCCAGGCAAAAAAAAAAAAGTCAACTAGGAGGGCTTTTTTATTCCCTTTTTTATGTAGGCCCATACTAAGGGTGTGTGCGATAAGACCAAAATCTTATTTCAGGATATGAGAAAATCCATTTCACAATAGTGAAATAGAACAATAGTGATACATTGCGTTCCCAAACACCAGGCATCTGAACGCAAGATGACATGACAGCGTTTATTGCGTTTCGTCTGCATGCTCATTTATGATGTAGGTCACAGTGGCATCCCTGATTGCAGCAAATTCTATTTTTATTACAGATAATTTGCGATATTTTGTGACAATTTTGTTCTCTTGAACACATGGGATGGAAATGGTGCTTTTATTCTAGGGCTGCCCCTGACTAAAGATTTTTTTAGCCGACTTAATCGCACATTTATATAAATTTAATTACTTAAATACGTATATCCTGGGGGGTGGAGTATATGCCTATTCCGCGCTCAAACGCGCGAATAAAGCTTGCCACAAAAGTAATGATTATGAATGTTTCAGAAAAAATAGCAAGGAGACATTTTAATTGTTTATTAATAAACTAGTGTTTTCTGAGTCAGTGTTGGCTGCAAAGGTGAAGTTTTTGTATTCACAATGGTGTCACAGCTCCAAATAGTTAAATAGTTAATGCATTAACTAACGTTAACTAATGAGACCTTATTGTAAAATGTTACCTATTGTTCTTTATAATTCTTTTGCATTTTAATCTGTTTGAAACATTTGTTTACTTTATACATTTTTTTGTGTATTGTTTTATTGTATTTAAATGTTCAGTTCTTTTTGTTATAAGAAAAAGTTAAACAATTTTTGCAACTTGCAATATCGTGATAATAACGTATACCGTGATAAAAGCTTCAGCAATTATCACAACATGAAAATTTGATACGGTCACATGCCTACCTTTCAAATGTTAAGCCATATTTGAGGTTGATGGATGATAGGCGAATGTTTAGATTTCCTGCCTGACATACTGTACAGTAATTACTACAAGGACCCGCCGTTAACGATCTGTCACTCACAGACTGCGTGACTTCGCCATTTCCTGTGGAGTTTTTTTCTGCAACTAACCGACTAATAAAATCTAGGCCGACTAAGCCTCTGTTGTCGACTAACGTTTAGTTGACTATTAGGGGTCAGCCCTACTTTATTTACAAATGTTTTATACCATATTCCAATTTTGTACATAAGTTAAATTCGCAAATTTGGATGGACACATACAGTGGGGAGAACAAGTATTTGATACACTGCCGATTTTGCAGGTTTGCCCACTTACAAAGCATGTAGAAGTCTGTAATTTTTATCATAGGTGCTCTTCAACTGTGAGTGACGGAATCTAAAACAAAAATCCAGAAAATCACATTGTATGATTAAGTAATTAATTTGCATTTTATTGCATGACATAAGTATTTGATACATCAGAAAAGCAGAACTTAATATTTGGTACAGAAACCTTTGCTTGCAATTACAGAGATCATACGTTTCCTGTAGTTCTTGACCAGGTTTGCACACACTGCAGCAGGGATTTTGGCCCACTCCTCCATATAGACCTTCTCCAGATCCTTCAGGTTTCGGGGCTGTTGCTGGGCAATACGGACTTTCAGCTCCCTCCAAAGATTTTCTATTGGGTTCAGGTCTGGAGACTGGCTAGGCCACTCCAGGACCTTGAAATGCTTCTTACGGAGCCACTCCTTAGTTGCCCTGGCTGTGTGTTTCGGGTCGTTGTCATGCTGGAAGACCCAGCCACGACCCATCTTCAATGCTCTTACTGAGGGAAGGAGGTTGTTGGCCAAGATCTCGCGATACATGGCCCCATCCATCCTCCCCTCAATACGGTGCAGTCGTCCTGTCCCCTTTGCAGAAAAGCATCCCCAAAGAATGATGTTTCCACCTCCATGCTTTACGGTTGGGATGGTGTTCTTGGGGTTGTACACATCCTTCTTCTTCCTCCAAACATGGCGAGTGGAGTTTAGACCAAAAAGCTCTATTTTTGTCTCATCAGACCACATGACCTTCTCCCATTCCTCCTCTGGATCATCCAGATGGTCATTGGCAAACTTTAGACGGGCCTGGACATGCGCTGGCTTTAGCAGGGGGACCTTGCGTGCGCTGCAGGATTTCAATCCATGACGGCGTAGTGTGTTACTAATGGTTTTCTTTGAGACTGTGGTCCCAGTTCTCTTCAGGTCATTGACCAGGTCCTGCCGTGTAGTTCTGGGCTGATCCCTCACCTTCCTCATGATCAATGATGCCCCACGAGGTGAGATCTTGCATGGTGCCCCAGACCGAGGGAGATTGACCGTCATCTTGAACTTCTTCCATTTTCTAGTAATTGCGCCAACAATTGTTGCCTTCTCACCAAGCTGCTTGCCTGTTGTCCTGTAGCCCATCCCAGCCTTGTGCAGGTCTACAATTTTATCCCTGATGTCCTTACACAGCTCTCTGGTCTTGGCCATTGTGGAGAAGTTGGAGTCTGTTTGATTGAGTGTGTGGACAGGTGCAGTTAATACAGGTAATGAGTGGAGAACAGGAGGGCTTCTTAAAGAAAAACTAACAGGTCTGTGAGAGCCGGAATTCTTACTGTTTGTTAGGTGATCAAATACTTATGTCATGCAATAAAATGCAAATTAATTATTTAAAAATCATACAATGTGATTCTCTGGATTTTTTAGATTCTGTCTCTCACAGTTGAAGTGTACCTATGATAAAAATTACAGAACTCTACATGCTTTGTAAGTAGGAAAACCTGCAAAATCGGCAGTGTATCAAATACTTGTTCTCCCCACTGTAGCTAATGACACAGACAGCAGCATGGTTTATGATGTCTCTTTAAGACCGAATGCACCGATCCAATATACTGACACACATCCGTTTTCTCATTTAAGACAAAACTAACTGTGTTTACGTCAGCTCTCCACATGATGCGCAGTGTCAATAACTTGAAGTTGTACTGTGCTATCCGGATATATTTATATAAGATATAAATGATATAGCAAAATCTCTAATGATAGACACTTTAAATTGTTGACACAGTATATGTCGCTATACTGCACAGCCCTAGCTGCACAGTGTCACAGAGGTAATTTGGAAGCGTCAAAGGCCTCCAGCATGTCAAATCACAGCTAATTGACCTACATGGGGAAGTAAATGGTGCTTAAAACAGGCCGCCCATCGTCGTCTCTGCTCACACATTGGCACACCTGCTTAAATGAGTGACAAAAGGGCCTTGTGGGGGGCACAGAGAAATAGGGCATGTAAGGTCTCTGTTGTGCAGCTGTGAAATGAGGTTTGATCCCAAACTCAGCCAGTGGCTGTTGAAATGGATTTTATCCATTTTCCCTCTTCCTCTATTTTTTCAACCAGCACCATAAAAATGACCAAAAAATTATTGCAAAATCAAACATCAGCTTACAGAACCTATTGAGTAAAGTCATTAGCATAAGTTCCAGCCTTATGTAGTTCTCATTGTATGTGGGTGGTTGACATTTAGGGATGATTATTTAGGGAGAAAATGCAGTGAACAAGACAAGAAAATTATATAGTTTGCACTTACCCGTGGCTACTTAGAAAAGTGTATGATAATTGGACTTTTTTTCTTTCTTTTTTTTAAACTAACACAGCTTTTGTTTTTTCTAAATCTTACATTTCTATTTTACATTTAAATTATGCAATTTTAATTAAATATTATAAACAGCAACAATAATAATAATAATTATTATTATTGTTATTATAATTCATGTTTTAGTGGGTTTTTTTTTTTGTCCGTATAATGGAAGCTAAAGGTGTCAAGTGTTTTCATTTTCAATTTCATTCCATTCCTTTAATGTAGTATGCTGTTGTCGAAGCTGAAACAACACTGGCAACAAAAGCTACTTTAAATACATTTAAATACATTTTTGCTATACTACTACTAACCTTCCCTCTTTCCCACTCCATAAAACCATGAACTCTCCAACAGTGTATTAATTTAGCATTTTATCAATTTCACATTATCTAGTTTGACACAAAATGCATTAGCTTTGACTTTGCATGCTGACCCAAGGGGAAGCACAGTGCTTTGATTAATGTGTATTTAACAACTTACTGTCTTTTTGTGTAGGCAAAGGACAAGATTACCATTATTGACTTGTTGCAAACAATTAAGAGGTTTAGCGAGCAGCCATCCTGAATTGATTTACCATTCCAGAACGTTGTTTAGATAAAGCTGTTTACTTGTGTGAAGCATATTTACCTTTGTGATTTGGATAAGTTATTTATCAAGCCTCTGAATCATCATCTGAACGCTTATACAATTTATACGGAAGATCTGAGATTGATATGCCCCATCTGAAACCCTCATCACTGTCGGATCATTTTCATTGTTGGCTACTGCTGTGCGTTTTCTGCTAGCTCTGTCCCCAGCAGTGCCGCTGAATGACACATTGATACAGTTGACAACCTCACAAAAGGAACACAGAGCATCCTAGATGCATGAAGTTGACACCACACAATAAGATCTGGTCCGGGTGTCATAACGTCAAATAAAAGAGCTTGTTCTATGAACATGGGGGTCTTTGTCTCAGGTAGAGGTTAGCAGATGGAGCTGACACCATTAATATTTACAACTCTAAATGAAATGAATACATTTGGACTGTCAGTCACGGCACAATGGAGGCAGTCAGCAGAAAAAAGCTCCCTGGAGAGCAGAGGCTTAGGCGTCTGTGAGCACTGAAATATTAACATCAAATACTATGAATGAATAAAACAAAATCACTCTCTGAGGGAAATAGCTTTGCAGGTAAACTGGGTGTGTTAAGGGTAGGCGGTAGTCGGTTACATTACAGTACATCAGATTTCACTTATCACGTGAAGATAGTAAGAAGAGATGACTGACAGGATGATATGGGAGGATTTGGTGCACAACAGATCCTGAGCGTCATTGACAAATATCTTATCTTGTGAATGTGTGGTCAGTACGACTGCTCCCTATATACAGAGTACACATGATTGCGAATTGGAAAGGGAAAGTAAAAAGCGAGCATGCATTCAAAAGCGTTTTTAGTACCCCGCATATTGAATGCGGCTCCCAGATGCCTGCAAATTATATGCAATAATTACCCAACTATGTAATTGCGAGAGAACGCAAAAGCATTGAATTATATATTTTTTTTGTCATCACCATGTCCCTTTAGGGGCTCCACAGAATGTGTCATTTACTTTCCGAACATAGTATTCGGCTTTGGGCACATCCCTAATTTGTAGTATAGTAGAGCTCTGTGCAGGAATAGTGTGACTAAAAATCAGTACTCGGGGAGGTAACACACCTTGGAGCCAGCCTGGAAGCTTTTTGGTCCTACATTTATCAGTGACACATGCAAAAAGCTGATGTGCACAAAATTGCGTAAATTGGATGAAAAAATAAAGCTCACAATGAAAATCAATACACAATGGCACTTCAACAGCGCTCCTGTACTGCAGTCACAATGAAGCAATTGAGGTCTGTTTCTGTCTGTGGGTATGCTAGTTGGGAGAGTCCTCTCATGATGCTAATGAAAGCACAGACAGAATATGCTTTATTTCAGAGAATATGGTTGTTTGCTCTTTGCTGTCTTACATTTAATGCCTGAGTGTTTGAATATTTCCAGCCTCATTGCATTGGTATTCTTAACTTTTGCACTACATTTTTTTTGTACGTTTGAATGTGGAAATGTACAGTATGGAGGTATTGACACTGAAACAAACTTTGCAACGTTATTAACGTACTGACATATGATATACATACACGCATATATATTTTTTATATATTATATACAGTAGTGGCCAAAAGTGATGTCCAACCTAGGAAAATTGGTTTCTTTGCACTTTATACTTTTTGTTAGTCAATAATTTTATCCCTTAAAACTCATATTTGATCACCAAAATGGCATATTTAAACGTTTTTCCTGTGGAAAAAAAAAAATTGTCATGCCTTAAAATAGCTTGAATGTAACTCTACACCCTTGCTTCATTTATTATATGTGAACTCATGAATATGCAAATTAGCCCCACCTCCACACACTCACACCAACTCAGAGATTCACTCGGTCAAATTTACTGTAGTAAACGCTGCACAATGGCAAGTGGAAGTACTAGTTTAATTTAGCCATATATGTTTGAACCAGAAACTGATTCAGAAGAAGTGGAAGAGTGAATTATACAGGCTCGTCTACAGGTCGATGTATCAGAATGGTAATGCGTTTTATGTATCGCTCACTACAACGTCGGACACATAACGGTAATTAATACGATTAGCCTTTGGCTTGACTACGTTATCAAACAGCTAATAATGCGTTGCTAATGTTTCACAAACCATGTTCTCACGTGTCAGACATCATAACATAATAATATACATCGTATACATAATTCACCCACTATATTGCTAAATGTACCTGATTTTTCATATCAACTGAAAAATATCCCGGGATAACCTGGCTTCTCTTGAGACTCCCCAGAGCGCGCGGTCATAGTTAATGATATGCTAAAGCCCGCCCACACGTTGCTGTGATTGGTTACAAGGTAGTTTGTGACGTCAGAAACACCGGCAACTTCAAACCGTGTTTTTGAGAACCATGTTCTTTGGTTCACTGCAGTTTTAAGGAGAAAATACTTGGCAATGGTGTTGACTTATGAATTTGCACATTGTATTAAAAACACCACATAGACATACAAACAACATTTAAAAACTTGATTTTCACCACAGGGGGGGTAAATATTTTATATGCATGTTGGGAAGTTGTGCCTGAAGTTTAAAAATAATGCACTGGCGTCATTTTAGGCCAAGTCGTCATTATACCAAACTTACACTTAATATTCCCAGCATATGATTTAATAAACTATGTGGCAGGCATTAGCTATATTATTGGATGTTATTTTGTAGGTTTTAGTAGATGGCTCCTTCTAGATGGAAGGAACTGTCCTCTGCCAGGAGGATTGTTAAAATGGCTAAATCTAGGCAATCGGTTTTGGATATTGCTCATGTGCACAATGTGGAAGACTAGTGAGTATTTTGACAGAAGGATGAAAATCACCTGAATGTAGGGCCACCTTAAAACAGCATCTAAAGACTTGGATGAGACCTTCAACCTTCAATTTCATCTTGAACTGTAAGATAACAGCTATAAGAAAGAGGCTGTATTGATAGGTTATTCTAATGATACCATTATCTACTGCAAAAAAACACCATGCATTTGCCAAGAAAAATAAGGACTGGTGTGTGGAAGATTTGAGCCATGTTCTGCAGTCCGACAAGTCAAAATTGAACAACCTAGCATTGGCTGGTGTCAGGTATGTTTCTAGGAGACGACTGAGTGTTTTAATACCAAATGCATGCGTGACACTATTAAGCAGGGCAAGGGGAACCTAATGGTATTGGGGACGCATGTCTGCAGCAGGTGTTGGAGGGATCTACAATGTTTCTGGCACTTTGAAAATGGACCAATACTTGGGAATCCTGCTGAATACAATGTAGCCAAGTATAGAGGATATGTTGGGAGATCAATGATAATGATCCCAAACTCACAGTGAATGCAAAAAAGTTACGTGTTCATAAGTGTTCATGCTCAGCATTTTAAAGTCTTCAGGTAGCCTAACCTTAAAGCCATTGAAAACCTGTGGGAAATTATAAACCTGAATTGTTATAATTCATGTGTAAAGTTTAAGAGTCAATGCCCAGAAGAATTTGTCTGGCTATCACCAGACCAAGCTCAATTTAAGATTGAACATTGGTCTGGGGAGTCTGCTCTGTATTTTCTACTGCACAAGAGGCTGATAAACGAGCATCATTCAAATGACTCTGTACGCAATTGGATAGTCCTTCAACCAATCAGACCACAAAAGGCGTGATCAACGGGCAATGACCCATCGCTTCTCTATCCGTCATCATGTTAAACCCGCCAATAGCGCGCCAGGTGGATAAGCCAGTCTGTGATTGGTTCCCGCAAAAGTGTAACAGAAGCAGTAGAAATGAATGTACAGGTTTCCAGACTGAGTTGCGGGGGCGAAATCAAATTGCCGGCAGATCAGGCTGGGTTCACCCAGTCTACAGAAGAATGGCTACTGTAATCAAAAACAAGGGAGAACCAACATAATATTAATAACTGATTACATTGTAGTGAATGTATGCTTTATTTCCTGTGAGCTTTTGGTTTTTCTAAGCATTTTTTGCATAATACAATAAAACCCATATTTAAATATATGCTGCAGTTTGCCTTTCTTGCCAAATAATTTATTTCTTTTGACCTTTCTATCACAAATATTTAAAAAAAAAAAGTTTCTTCAGCAACAAATCGGCATATTAGAATGATTTCTGAAGACTGGAGTAATGGCTGCTGGAAATTCAGCTTTGCCATCACATGAATAAATTACATTTTAAAATATATTAAAATAGAAAATGGTTATTTTAAATTGTGATAATATTTCACAATATTACTGTTTTTTTTACATTAACATGTCTGTGTATATATGATCTCTCTCTCTCTGTCTCTCTGCATGTGTTCTACAACACTTTATGTACAAATACTTATGTTTACTAATGAGATTGCGTTGACATTTGTTACACATAAAAATGAGTAAGGCCCCTTCTCAGTTAAATCCAGCACAGACTAAGTGTTTAATGTTGTGGCCAGAGCATATTTTCCATAGACACAACAAAAAAAGATCAGTTTTTGTTATTTAAATGAGCCTGTCAGTATTTTAAAGGGTTGTTTTCTTCTTTCTGGATGGTACACCCTAAATGTCCTTCAACTCAGTCTGGCCATGGCCCATAATTATTCAGATTCCAGACATTAGTGATGATAAAGGCATGAAAGAGTCTATTAACGACTTTACTCTCTAGAGCTTCCTCTGCTTTATTCTTGTGGTTTATGTTCAGATCTCTCAAGCATGTGTCTTGGCCAGCCGCCCCTCGTATTACACTTCTAGCTCGGGCACTGCTCGGCCATGTTGGCTCTCTGGGCACAGAGGGGAGGATTCCTGTGCTTCCCAGGCTCCGTCCTGTCCTGCTGGGTAATCCCGGCCATCTTGTAAGAATTCAAGATTAATCTGAATCTTCTGTTGTGCTCAGCCATGGTGATGAAAGTCTGGGAGAGTTCCCTCACACATCGGTGGGAATTAATGACCTTGTCTGAGGATGAAAACAAGATGTTAGCTTGAACTAGTACATGGTACAGCTGTCGTCATTGTTCTGTAAGAATGTACAGTACAAGACTTCAATGACTTTAAGGATTTAAGTGCATTAGTGTCCTGAGTTTTTAAGAACTTGCTCAAGCTGTTACATCTTGACATTTTTTGAAGACATGCTCTTAGACATATGTTAGACATATGCACTTTTTCTAGACCAAACATAGTATATCAGATATTAACTTCTCACGCTACAAATACATTTTCTTTATCAGTAAAAAATCAAACAATCTTTAAAACAGGATTAGCTTGAAAAAAAGAGAGGAAAAAATAAGACTCAGTTGTTTTATTTTAAACAACTTATTTTAAGTGCAAAAATTGGAGATAAAAAAAACAACAACTTGCCAATGTTGAGAAACTTATGATATACAAATAAGATTAGAAAATTAGAAAATAAGGCAAAAAAAAAAAAAAATGCAAGGTGTCAATTCACTGAACAATTTGCTGTATTCACAAAAGTCAGCACAAAAATAATTTGCATGGTTAAATTAATGCTTCTCTATTGCCGCCCACAGAATTTTGTTTAAAAGAAATGTTTGTGCAGTTTCTATTGATCCGGACAACAGTAATTCATCAAATGATGATCATTAACGTAGAAGAGCATCATAACTGGGCATATATCCAGACGTATAGTGTAGACCTAGCACATTTTTATTTTTTTTTTTTTTTTTTTTTAGAGCCAAATAGCCAATTGAGGTGCTTCTGCAACTAAGCGCTTAGAACTGTCCTGCAAAATGTGATGTTTTTATATTAAAAATTATTTCATCAAGGGCACGTTTGCACTGTTACTTTTTCATAATTCATTTACTGTATTGGTGCAACAACTAAGACAGCATGTGCAAATAAATGATGATATTAGTGGGTGTAATTCATTTTTGGTATACCTACTTCTTTCCTACGAAATGTTAACAAGCTTCTACAGGCATCATTGGAGGCTCACTGTGGAGATTGTTTATACATTCTTGAGATGAGCTCTTCATAGTTGTGTTTACTGACAGTTCTGCTATAGCCGCTTCACTCCGTTTCATCACATGCTGCCTAGTTGTTTCTGACTGTGTCTTTACTGTGGTCATATATTAGGTTCCTATATATGTATATATATCACTGCAAAAATGATGACTCTTAAGTATTTGCATATTTAAATGAAACCAGCGACTTTTTTTGGCCATGCAGTGTATATTATAGCAACATTTGTGCTTCACTAGAGGGTAAACTAATAGGGTAAACACAAATTATGCTACTCACTTTGAAGGCTTTGTGAAACATGGATGCTCAAGGAAGAGGCTCATTACCATAGTAACTCCTTAAATTCTTCATTCACCTTGATATGGAGATGACAGGCAGTATAGTACAGATGAGTTCAGTCCTTCACCCCCATTAAACAAGTGAACTCCCCTGTGTGAATCCTGAGATGAGTTCAGCAGGTTGACACGGCACCTCTAATGGATATTAATGTCTCTCCAACCGCCTGCTTTGCCAAGGAGGGTTACAGACACATCTGTGGCCTCAAGTTGGCCAAGAAAATTGTTAGAGAGGGCTTACAAAAGACTGCAACCATATCTTACTGCATGAAATTATGTCTGTCAATGTAAAAGGCCCGTGATGTCAGTCTCTGCTTTGTCTGAGGAAGAATTTACCTTTTTCTCTCCTGCGGATTTAATTTCCTCACTCTCAACCGCTGTGATCTTAGGCTGTGGTTTTTGAGCCGAGCAGCTTGTTTATGAAGCGACCAAAGTATGTGCACGTGGAGTCATATAGTGTAAGCTTGATTCTTCATCCTAATGTTTGATGAAGATGCAAAAAACCTTTACCATAAAAGCTTCAAAATACATAAATAGCTGTGGCTTTAGTTGTCATGTTTTGAAGACATTTTGTTGTCAATTGAGTTACAGACTCAATTTCTGTGTTCTTGAATGAATCTGTTTTTGTCATGCACTGACTCATAAGTAACTCCCTTTTAAAATGTTTACTCCTGCCCTCAAAGACTGACTAATCCACAAGCCGTGAAAGACCATTTCATTGGTTGGACCTACTGAACAAATACACTAAATGAGTCTGTGTTTTGAGTCTCTAAGTGGAAACACTGAATAAACTAGGACATCTCATTAGGAAACGAAATGAACAAATTAGGACGTGTTGTTCGTGAATGAGTTGGCGTTTCGAGTCTAAACAAGACTCAAACTGGGACATGCCATTTGTGAATGAGCAATAGTGACCAATAGTGTGTGAATGAAAGTGGGCATGTTGGTCATTCAGTACGAAATATGAGTCAATCTTGGGTGGAAGAATTCTCCTAATTATTTAAGTCTAAAAATGACTGCTGGTACACAATTAAAATGAAGTTTTTGATAACCCATGATCAATTGTTTTAATATAGCATGATAAAACCATATAACCATCTTTTTAATAAGAAGAAAGACACTCAGTCATTATGCAAACGATTCTGTGTTTTTGAACAATTCTGTTGAGTGAATTATTTATACAATGTCTCAATAAGACTCAATAAGTCACCACCTACAGGCAATGATGTAACCTAGAGTGAAGGTGCGGTCACATTAGTCACATTAGCAAAAAAAGCTCACTGTCAATAGTGTAGCAATGTTTGAACCACCATTCACACAGAAGTCCCTTTAAAAACAAGTATTCTGTTGGACATCTTGGCGAATTTCTGTGAAAAACCCGATGCAAAATCAGAGTGGGGAAATGTTTTGCCCTTACATGAAATTCCTGTTTGCGCGGACACCTATTGATTGCAAGATTCACAGGACAACGGTAAATGTAACTGCACCTTAAAGGGATAGTTCACCCAAAAATAAAAATTAGCCCATGATTTACTCACCCTCAAGTCATCCTAGGTGTATATGATATTCTTCTTTCAGACGAATACAATCGGAGTTATATGGCAGTGAATGGCTGATTTGTTTTGAAGTCTATAAAAGTGCATCTATCCATCATATAACTGCTCCACACGGCTCCGGGGGGTTAATAAAGGCCTTCTGAAGCGAAGCCATGCGTTTGTGTAAGAAAATATCCATATTTAAAACTTTAAAAACTAAAAATAACTAGCTTCCTGCAGACGGCCTACGCAAGTCGACTTGCGGCAAAAGAGTAACCCCTGACGCGATATATGACACAGGATGTAGGAGTATCGCAAGCTTTGACGCCTCTCGCGGTTCAAACAAATAGGCCTGGGCAACAAACTCAAGCCCCTCTTCTCTTATATCGAAATCCTCCGGCATTTCTCTTTAAAAATTCTCGTTTTAGACTTCTAATTCATGATCAGTGTTTTGTTTTGCTCTATCCTCTGCACTTTCGTGTTCGTCAATACGCACGCGTCAGGTCAGGGGTTACTCTTTCGCCGTAAATCGATGCGTACGGCCGTCTGTCGGAAGCTAGTTATTTTAGTTAATGAAGTTTTAAATATGGATATTTTTCTCACACAAACACATCGCTTCGCTTCAGAAGGCCTTTATTACAGTGTTAATTTCATTGACGAATAATTTTCGTCATCAACCTTTTTTCACTGACGAAAACGAGACGATAACTAAATAAAAACCAGTTTTGGATGACAAAAACTATGACGGAAATCTACTGTCATTTTCTTCAACGAATAAAAACGATACGAAAATGTTAGGGAGGGACGATTAGGAAAGAGATCCAGTCAGAACTGATGTCCTGTGTAATAGATGCGCACATTTGAATTGTAACCGCGGGAATATGCGGCGCTGTTGCACGTTCTACAGGCTCAAGAAACTGCGCTTCAGAGCGGTTCAATCAATGAATATCGCACATTTATGCCAGGCAATTGTTTATGAACTAATGCTGATGAATAATGACAATGTTTACTTTACGATGTTTATATAGTAATATGTTTTAGACGGTTGTAACAGTGCATATTTTATCTCCCTCATCTAAACTTGAGAGAAGCCTGCAACTGCAATAGTAAGGCATTTCAAAATAAGAGTCAATGTGTATTTCGAGCTTGTTTATAATTAAAAGTCACGCATTATATATACGTTTTTGGTTACACTATAAACTGTATTTAATTTCATTCCTATTTAATTCATAGTCAGGAGGAAAGACTAAGAACAGTATTTGACACATATTATTCAATAAAGTATCAGGGTTATAATAGTTAACTAAAACCATTAAAAAATATTCATTACTTGAAATTAAGTAAATGTTAACTGAAATAAAAAAAAAATAAACTTAAACTTATTTGAAGCTTTAGCTTAACCTGATATACTAACTAAAACAGAAATACAAAATTATAAAAACTATATAGATGTTTAAAAAAAAAAAAAAAAAAAAAGTGAATTGAGCTCTCTTTCGTGTATTTTTGCGCTTTAATGGTCAAAAACACAATTATGTCAAAATGTTAGTTTTGACGTGTTCAAGTGACAGTCGGTTATGTAATGCTTAAATGCTCAATTAATGCATTACAATTTAACTAAACTCATTAGATTTTAGTTGACTAAATCTACTGTAGATTTAGTTGACTAAAATCTTATGATATTTAGTCGACTAAAACTAGACTAAAACTAAAAACAATTCAGGTGACTAAAATATCTGCTTTATTAACCCCCCGGAGCCGTGTGGATATCTTTTATGATGGATAGATGCACTTTTATGGACTTCAAAACAAATCATTATCTGCCATTATAAAGCATTATAAAGAGCCAGGACATTTTTTAATATAACTCCGATTGTATTCGTCTGAAAGAAGAATGTCATATACACCTAGAAAAATTGTTCACTAAATCAAAGTCACCACCACTGTAAAACAACCAGTAATGGCATCGCCATACGGAATTGTTTGGGGGGAAAAAGTTTATTATTCAAACATGTTTCACAAACACTCCCCTCATCTTCCATTGGTCTGCCAAACGGATAGTCCCAACCCAAACTCACGCCCTTGGTTGAGCTAGATTGGGCTGGACTCCCAGTAGATTTTACACTTTTTGAGAGAATTAACCTATGATTTGTTTGAGAAAATTACACACCTTTAAATAAGTAAGTTTGTGTTTAAGAGGCACGGAAATGTCTTTCACCAAAGGATAAACTGTTATACCGAGGCAATAAAATATTTTCTGATTTTCCCTGTTGTAAAATGTGCCTCATAAAAGTGCACAACTGTTCACAGGAATTAAGATAAACAGATCGGTAAGATTATAAAAAATGTGCGCTGCCACAAAGGTCTTTAATCGATTTCTCCCAGAATTCCATTAGCACCTACTTAAATACTCTAGTCATGTACATTGCTCGGCACACACATCTAATATGTCGCCAGGATATTGTTCTTCTGTCGTTCTCCCTCTCGCACAGCACAATCTCTATTGTGGAGCCCTGTGGTACCACAGATTTAATTCCACTCCTGTACACTGTCACTCACACCCACTCTGCCTCATTCAACTGTAACCAACACCTCATTCACCACGTCCACCGCTCTAACTCACTGTGATGTGTGAGCGTGTAAGCCTTATATTCCTTCTGGCAGAAAGAGAATGTTCTGTCATCAATCATAGGCTGAGAGCGCCAGCCAAGAGTAATGTTTTACTGTCAAAGCCATTTGGGGTATTAGGCTAATAGAATGAGTTTCATTGTACTTCCTAGAACACACTTTGCTCTTGGTAAGTGTTGATTGCTTTGCACCTGCAGATGATATGTGACACATATTACATCTACCCTCAATCTTTGATTTATTTCCAACCGGAGTCATTGGGCTATTTCTGTGTTGTACAAACGCTTGTATTATTGTGAGTGTGGAGGTTATTTTGGCCGAGGGGCAGATGTGACAGCTGTTGACTGATTTGCTTTGAGCAAATAAAGGATGCTGTCTGTGACTGTGAAAATGTGTGAGTTTTGATTGTGACTTTAACATATCAACCTAACATATCAACCTTTGCAGTCGCATGACAAGATGGTGTAGTCTTTGTTTTTAAGTATATTCTAAATTATGAATGTGTTAACGTCCCGGTTCACCCAAAAGAGTCCCAGTTTCATGAGGTATGTCCCGACTTTTCACTAAAAATATAAATATGTCACAGTTTCAGCTGCTAGGATCAATGACTTATAAAGGAATAGTTCACCCAAAAATGTAAAATCGGTCATTTATGCTGATGAACTTTCTATTCATCAAAGAATCCAGAATTTTTTTTGAACAGGTATCATGGTTTCCACAAAAGTATTAAGCAGCACAGGTGTTTTCAACATTGGTATAAATAAGCTATGTTTCTTGAGCAGCAAATAATACATTTTCAGCAAATCAGTTTGCATGTATGGTTGTCATAACAATAACTTCACGTTGCTCATAACAATAACTCTACTGCTCCTCGTCATACTCTCAATGCTGGCAGCTTGTCACATTAGCTAACAAGCTGGAGTAATGCCCATAAAACACGTGGAATTACATTTTATATGTAATTTGTTGTTATTTAAAAATGTTATTTGTATTTGATTCTGTTCAGACATTTGGGGAAACTGAATATATAATAAAAGTTGATAATAGGAAAAGTTGATTATATGTCCAGGAAGATAAATGAAACACACAAGGTGTAAAATAAATACATCATGACATCAATATAATACACTACAAATATAGTAATACACATTTACTCACATATTGATATGTGACCCTGGACCACAAAACCAGTCATAAGTCGCATGGGTATATTTGTGGCAATAGCCAACAATACATTGTATGGGTCAAAATTATCGATTTTTCTTTTATGCCAAAAATCATTAGGATATTAAGTAAAGATCATGTTCCATGAAGATATTTAGTAAATTTCCTACCATAAATATATCAAAAATGTATTGTTAGTAGTAATATGCATTGCTAAGGACTTCATTTGGACAACTTTAAAGGCGATTTTCTCAATATTTCGATTTTTTTGCACCCTCAGATTCCAGATTTTCAAATAGTTGTATCTCGGCCAAATATTGTCCTATCCTAACAAACCATACATCAATAGAAAGCTTATTTATTCAGAAAAAAATGACCCTTATGACTGGTTTTGTGGTCCAGGGTCACATATGATCTTTTGAAACTGCTATTATTTTTTTTATTTCAAGGGTGCTATTTTAGAGTTAAAGAGTTGGTCTGTTTATGAATTATATATACATTATCATGTAAACTTCTCTTTTTGGCAACACATATTCTTGGTGAAGCAGTTGAAGAATCATAATCAGTGCCTAAATATCCTGTTCAGACCTTATTAAAACAAAGCTTCCAAAAAACGTAATTAAGTTCTTCATTTAAAAAAGAATTAGGTCTGAATAGCACAAGCGCATTTGCATTTTGTTTTCAGTAAGACTGCTCTGATTTAACAAGGTCTTTGTTAGTTTATTCTACAGATATATCTGAGTGCCATTCGGGCTCTTTGTATGCGAAACAAAAGATTCAAAACTGCACTGGAGGCCCATCAGATGGCATTATGAGGGCTTTCACTTCCTATGTTTCTCTTCGATTCCAAACAGAAATATAAAGATGGCTGTTTTATAAGAACATGTGCTCGTGGGGAGACATTAATGTGAGTCACAGTGATGATAAAGAGCTCCAGATATTTATGTATGCATGATAGGTCTTCAAAGGATCAAAAATGACTTGTTTATTCTGATTTGCTATTCACTATAGTAAACTTTCTCTTCCTTTCTTAATGCAGCCTGTCCGTCTGGGTCCTTTAAAGCCTCTCAAGGGGACCAGCAATGTCTCCAGTGTCCCATCAACAGCCGCACCACCAACGAGGGTGCCACCAATTGTATCTGCCGCAGTGGATATTACCGTACGGACTCTGACCCTGTACAGATGCCATGCACCAGTATGTCATTCTCTTATGCTATTTTATGTCATTTACAATGGTTTTGACTCTTTTTTGAAAATAAGACAGGCTTTGATCTTCAAAGCACTCAGAAATAGGATTTTCACAGTACAGATGGTAATAAATATGGATGCATGATATACCGGTATATCATATTAGTTACTGGTCAAAGTATTGGCCAGTATTACAGATTTTTTTATATTAAATTTTTAAATTTTATCACTATAAATTAATATTTAATTGTGCTGCTCATTTCCTGTATTTTTGCTTTTAGTTTACCTTTGCTAATCTAACTTTCACTTAAGGTTAATTATTTAAAAACAGTAGTAATTTACAATTAATTGCAAATCACAAAATAAATATACATTTTTCATACTGTATTTTGTGATTTTAAATTGTAGCATTTAAATAGATTGATTAAATAGTGTTTTTTTTTATATATTTTTTAGACGGAATAATATAGAATTTTAATATATGTCATTTATTTTATTTAATTAATTTAATTTAACTTGGCAGGCAGAATTTTATTATAGGTGCATATCTAGTAATAAAGGACAAAAAAGTTAGAGCAGGGAATGTTGTTGTTGTTGTTTAATAATATTAACAATATTAACAATATATATTAATATTAATAATATTAACAATAATATTAATAATAATAATAATAATAATAATAATTATTATTATTATTATTATTATTTTTATTATTATATTATATTGTTCCCATTTGATATATATTAATGATATAATAGACAGAAGCAGGTTTATTAAGCTACAGTTACATTGCAAGACACATTGCACAGGTTCAAATACACATATGTGACCCTGGACCACAAAACCAGTCATAAGTTGCACGGGTATATTTGTGGCAATAGCCAACAATACATTGTATGGGTCAAAATTATCGATTTTTCTTTTATGCCAAAAAATCATTAGGATATTAAGTAAAGATCATGTTCCATGAAGATATTTTGTAAATTTCCTACCATAAATATATATAAAAATGTATTATTATTAGTAATATGCGTTGCTAAGGACTTCATTTGGACAACTTTAAAGGTGATTTTTTTTCTCCAATATTTTGATTTTTTTTTTTTTTTTTTTTTGCACCCTCAGATTCCAGATTTTCAAATAGTTGTATCTCGGCCAAATATTGTCCTAAATCTTATTTATTCAGATGATGTATGACTGGTTTTGTGGTCCAGGGTCACATATGAGCATTTAAAAGCGTTTTAATGCTTTTAATCAACCCGACAGCCCTCGAGTACCGAATTGAGTTTATACTGTAAAAAGACTGCTATTACAATATACTGCTTTATTTTAGTATGAACTTCGTTCAGAAAGTACCGGTCATTTTGACATCCCTACTCAGAAAAATAACTTCAGCACAGGAGACTTTCTTGAGCATATAGGCAGTCTTTTGATGAGGTCTTTTGTCTTTTTTATTTTTGTATGCGTTTGCCCTTTTTTAAACCTTCAGTTAAGTGCATCAAAAGAAAATGAGTGTGTAACTCACTGAACATTCATTCATTGCTGTAACTCACAGAGTAGCGAGATTGGCCCGATGAGATTTGCATAATGCTCTGTTCTTTTGGGACGGGTGGGCCTGTGTGAATAGTGGAGTAGTGCTCTACGCTGTCAGTAATCTGAACTGCTGCACTGTGTCCAGAATAGAGGGAGGAGAAAATTCTTCCCTTTAGCTCTTGTTTTACATTACAATGAACCACTTCTCTTTTCATCTCTTGTCATTACCCATTATTAAATTATTACTTTAATGTGGCTTGTTAGAAAGCGGAGATTACTTTGATCCAGTTTCTTTTTTACAGGAACAGTGATAATAGGCTAATGCATAAGTGAAAATCAGATCATAAAGACACACGTCGGAGCAGTTAGAATGTGCTTAAGTCAGCAACCCTGCAGACTATGAGGGAAAAAAACATGGGACAGGACACGTAAAGTTACTTTACATCACATAGGCCTTATTTCGGGGGACTTTAGGTAGGCTATTGTTGCGATTTATGATCAGATTAATTTTCAAAGACAAATTCAAAGGGTTCACATACTTTTCCCTGCACATTACACCACATAATCCAAGAAATTATTCCTAGACTTGGGTTTAATTAAACACACATCCCGATAAGACATAGACTTGCTGATGAGGCAGTGTGTTTCTCTTTCCACAGCGGTTCCGTCTGCGCCCCAGAGAGTGATTTCTAGCGTGAACGAAACCTCCCTGCGGCTGGAGTGGGATCCGCCGAAGGAGAGCGGAGGGCGTCAGGATGTGGTCTACAACATCATCTGCAAAAGCTGCGGTTCGGGACGAGGGGCCTGCACTCGCTGCGGTGACAATGTGCAGTTTGTGCCCCGTCAACTGGGCCTGACTGATACACGGGTCCATATTAGTGACCTGCTGGCCCACACGCAGTACACTTTTGAGATCCAGGCTGTGAGTGGAGTGTCTGACCAGAGTCCCTACTCACCTCAGTTCACCGCTGTCAACATCACCACAAACCAGGCTGGTAAGAAAGCAGTAAACACCGGTTATAGTTTGAGACATCGCAGATGATGTTCATAGTCGAAATGTTTTCAACTTGCTGTGGGCTGAATTTGACCTTGAATTACAGGAGCTTTTGTTTTGCCAGGCACCTTTTCTGTAAATTAGTATACGGATAAAATACACTGAGCAGCGGCACGCAGCAGTAGTAGAGACTGTAGTAGGGATGGGTCAGATTAGACTTAGTTCAGGGGTTTTCAAACGTTTTGATGCCATGGACCTCCAAAAATGATTAGTACAGTCAAACCAAAATGTATTCAAACACCTTCAACATTTTCTCACGTTATCACAGTTTATTCGCTATAGTTTAGAAAATGGCAATAAAATATGACAAGAACTCAGAGTTAAACTGTGTCAGAACAAATTCATCTTGATAATGTCAGATAACTTTGAGAGAAAGGTATGTAATGGATTACAATCAACCAATCAGCTGTCAGCTTTTAAATTTAAGTACACAATTAGATAATACCAATTTTGGTCAACCAATTACCAAGCAATGCTTCATTTTGTTCAGTCTGTGGTGTAAAAGGTCGCATTAGCAATTAAAGAAAAAACACTTAAGCAAAACAGGGTCAGGTCAAAGTGTCTGAATCATTTTGGTCCCAAATTTTTATCAATTTTACTGGTAGTCCACTTTATGAAGAATGTTTGGGTATAATATGTCACAGTTTACTTTATTTTGCCATCCTCACTTACATAAATGAACTATAGTGTCCTGCACCCACTAGTAAAAAAATATATCTGGTGTCTAAATAATTTTTGATTTGACTGTAGCTAAATATTTAAATGTGCAAAGACCTATTTATATTTTATATTATTAATAAATATTATACATGTATGAAACTATTCATTTAATATGTAATATAATTATTGCTATTTTATTATACTATACTATATATTACTATATATTATATATTTATTAAAAAATTATAATATTAACAAATATATACATACAGTGGGGAGAACAAGTATTTGATACACTGCCGATTTTGCAGGTTTTCCTACTTACAAAGCATGTAGAAGTCTGTAATTGTTATCATAGGTACACTTCAACTGTGAGAGACGGAATCTAAAACAAAAATCCAGAAAATCACATTGTATAATTTTTAAATAATTAATTGGCATTTTATTGCATGACATAAGTATTTGATCACCTACCAACCAGTAAGAATTCCGGCTCTCACAGACCTGTTCGTTTTTCTTTAAGAAGCCCTCCTGTTCTCCACTCATTACCTGTATTAACTGCACCTGTTTGAACTCGTTACCTGTATAAAAGACACCTGTCCACACACTCAATCAAACAGACTCCAACCTCTCCACAATGGCCAAGACCAGAGAGCTGTGTAAGGACATCAGGGATAAAATTGTAGCCCATCCCAGCCTTGTGCAGGTCTACAGGACAATAAGCAAGCAGCTTGGTGAGAAGGCAACAACTGTTGGCGCAATTATTAGAAAATGGAAGAAGTTCAAGATGACGGTCAATCTCCCTCGGTCTGGGGCACCATGCAAGATCTCACCTCGTGGGGCATCAATGATCATGAGGAAGGTGAGGGATCAGCCCAGAACTACACGGCAGGACCTGGTCAATGACCTGAAGAGAGCTGGGACCACAGTCTCAAAGAAAACCATTAGTAACACACTACGCCGTCATGGATTAAAATCCTGCAGCACACGCAAGGTCCCCCTGCTCAAGCCAGCGCATGTTCAGGCCTGTCTGAAGTTTGCCAATGACCATCTGGATGATCCAGAGGAGGAATGGGAGAAGGTCATGTGGTCTGATGAGACAAAAATAGAGCTTTTTGGTCTAAACTCCACTCGCCATGTTTGGACGAAGAAGAAGGATGAGTACAACCCCAAGAGCACCATCCCAACCGTGAAGCATGGAGGTGGAAACATCATTCTTTGGGGATGCTTTTCTGCAAGGGGGACAGGACGACTGCACCGTATTGAGGGGAGGATGGATGGGGCCATGTATCGCGAGATCTTGGCCAACAACCTCCTTCCCTCAGTAAGAGCATTGAAGATGGGTCGTGGCTGGGTCTTCCAGCATGACAACGACCTGAAACACACAGCCAGGGCAACTAAGGAGTGGCTCCGTAAGAAGCATCTCAAGGTCCTGGAGTGGCCTAGCCAGTCTCCAGACCTGAACCCAATAGAAAGTCGTATTGCCCAGCGACAGCCCCAAAACCTGAAGGATCTGGAGAAGGTCTGTATGGAGGAGTGGGCCAAAATCCCTGCTGCAGTGTGTGCAAACCTGGTCAAGAACTACAGGAAACGTATGATCTCTGTAATTGCAAACAAAGGTTTCTGTACCAAATATTAAGTTCTGCTTTTCTGATGTATCAAATACTTATGTCATGCAATAAAATGCAAATTAATTATTTAAAATTCATACAATGTGATTTTCTGGATTTTTGTTTTAGATTCCGTCATTCACAGTTGAAGAGTACCTATGATAAAAATTACAGACCTCTACATGCTTTGTAAGTGGGCAAAATCTGCAAAATCGGCAGTGTATCAAATACTTGTTCTCCCCACTGTACATTATATAAACACTATACATTTGTATAAAGATGTGCAAAATATTATCTGGAAAATACATAATTAATCTCATTATTTCCATCTAGTATTTTGTTTGAAACAGTACTACTATCAATTTTTGGTAAACCTATCTGCTGACCCCCTAAAGCCTCTTTCAGCCCCCTGGGGGTCCTTGCATACAACATTGAAAATGTTGAACTATTGGTCCGAAATTATCTTGTGATCTACATTTATCTACTGTCACCCTGCTTATTTTGAAAATATGTTTGCAAATCACCAGACTGTAGTCACACACTAGTATTGCTGTGAGTCTCACTATTCATGTTGCCTAGTTTTTTAGCCCTGCTGCATTGAGTATTATATGACTTCATCATGAAACTGATGTGTTTGCATCTTTTTATCTTCACCTGATCAGGTTTCTCATGTTCCATCAATTTTATCAGAGAACTGAAAGCTAGTCCACAACACTCGTCATATTGCTCTGTACAGGGATTTTAAATGTCAGTCAAAAAGAGCCAGTTCAAAAGGAACATAATAGTGTTTAATAGAGCATTTTAATGAGAGCCGTGTCCTCGGCTGTTCTGCAGTGAACTCGCTGGCCCTATCACTGGAGGCTGGGGCTCCACCGGTGTGCCTGTCAGTCCACATTACCGCTTCACTGCTGCCATTAAAAGACAAAAATCCACCTCACACCACCCGTGTCCCCCCAAACACAGAGAGAGGGACAATGCCAGGACCGGCTGCTCAGCCAGAGCCCAAGCATGAGCTCAACAGACACAGGTTTACACAGCACTCAGGAACTATAAACGTCCTCCCACGCTCAAGGATTTATTAATAATGTTTCTTTGACAAACTTACAGTACAAGCGAATGGTTTTTATAAAATGCATGATGTCCGAATCAAGTTAGGAAGGGTCCTAATAAGCAAAAACAGTATAAGAAAATTATTAATATTATTATTATTATTATTATTATTATTATTATTATTATTAATAGAAGTTTGATTTTAGATTTAGCTTCAGGGAAGGAATTCCAAGAATATATCTTAAAAAATATGTTTCTTGATACCATAAGAACCTCCATTTTGGAAACATTGTCTTGTAGGTATTCCCATTAATGTTTTAAAGTCTTTAATACATTGTTTCAAGCTGTGATTAACTAGGAAATTACTTTGTCGTTTGCCACAGTGGAAATTCTTGTGGAGAAAAGAATGATTCTGCAATCCATTTTAGATGGAAATGCTGGTAATCGGTTCCTCTTATTCTCCTCCAGAATACCGCAGGGACATATGAATTTATGATTTTCACTGAGAGAGTACTACTTGTATTTCTCATAAATTGCAGTCAAAGAGAGCAGCGGAATGATGAAGTACCACTTACTGCAAACTCTTTGGAAAACTGATCACCTCATCAAACCGAGAGAACTTATTTTCATATATTATGACTTGCTCTATTTTATAGCCACATACCTGTGGTGGATTCTCTCCAGACGTTTTGGGGTTTCTTCAACTTTAGAAAACTGCATTTCCTTTGAAACATTGTAGAGTGTTAAAGAAACCATTGGTGCTTAGAATAAACAAGATTCAAAAGCTAATAGCATTTTTGTTGTTGTCATTATAGTCCAAAGAGTTTTATATTTATTATTATAAGGTTAGGGTCAGTAAGAATTGTTTTTTTTTTTTAGAAAACCGTTATTTCAAATTATAATATTTCACAATATTAGTTTTTACAGTATTTTTGATTAAATAAATATATGAACATAAGAGACATTAAAAAATCTGACCCCAAACTTTTGAACAGTAGTGTACCTGTCCTGTATAAACCTTTATTTTCTATAAATTTTCAGGGATCTTGCTAGTAAATTTTAACCAAAGTCAATCATATCTCTTTTATAAGAGTACCAATGCTGAAGACCCAAAAATGAAAGTTCTGTCAAAATTTTATGATCTTCATATTGTTTCAAACAACTTTATTTCTTCCATGAAACAATAAAGAATACATCTTAAAGAATATTTATACTGTTCAATTAAACTGACTGGTGACCAGGGGCTCCAAAAAGGAACCAAAAGCACTATAAAAGTTGTCCGTACAACTTGTGCACTACATTCCAAGTCTTCTGAAGCCATATGATAGTTTGTGTGAAGGAAAGACTGAAATTTAAGCCGTAATGTTGCTGGTCGTCATTCACTTTCATTGTATGAAAAAGAGCAGTTTGAACATTCCACTAAATTGCCTGTATTTCGTTGAAGAAAGAAAGTCACGCCGGTTTCAAAAGACTCGAGGGTGAGTAAATGATGACAATTTGACTGGCTTGTCTTTAATAATGACCCAGATTGCAGTCCTGTCATCAGCATATTTGCAAATTATGGGGGTTAAAAAGTTACATGCGTCTGAGGAATTGAATTTTGTGATTGTTTGAAATGGTTCGTCTTCCTATTTAGAGTGCTAGTCTAATCACATCTGTCTTTCCTAGTGTTGTTTGGATGAATCTCTCCAAAATACACAAAGGCACACTCAACTTCTCAACAATCCCATCCTCCTCACACACCATCCCACCATTCAGTGCAGTAAATCAAGACACACAGCCTGTTCTGCCCATCGAAACTACTGCATGGAAAAACACTTAATCAGAGCTCAGAATCGAAGTTTACAGAGAAACTAAATAGCACAAGACATATTTTTTACACAACATTGTGTGCTTAATATTCCTGAGCTCTGATCGGCAACAGAGAACGCATAACCTGAGGCCTCGAACTCTCAGAGCAATCAACCATCAACTTTATGCCAACTATAAATTCAAAATATAAAACATCTTTCTTTGGGCATAACAACGATCAAAGACTATCAGTGTCATTTATTTGACCAATTTATTTTGAAAATGATTAAAATCAATGGTCTTAAAAGCTGAGATATTGTCTTACCTATTATATTTTATCACGCATGTCTGGGGAATCAGTATTTGGCTTATAAACAAAATCACAAACCCAAGCAAGCATGCCAGGAGCACACTTCATGTACAAGGCATCAATTGGCTTTAAGGCACTGCAATTTGTTTGATCTTTAAACCATGAGTGCAGTTTTACCAGCAGCCATAGTGTTTGCCAGCTTTCACGCTTGTCTTTTTGCTTCTTTAAGCTTGTAAATGATAATGAAGTGTTACATGGCCTTCCAGAGTCTTTCTTTCCAGTTAGTAGTCAGCCTGAAGCTGCAGTTGATATAATGGCTCCTCTATATCCAAAACGGCACGGGTGCCAGGGATCTGTGAGTGCTACGCAGAGGCCAGTGAGCATGTGAGCTCTAGCTCCAGATCTATGGACATTATAGCTGATCTTTGTTGGTAATAGTGTTGTGCTTAGGGAGAAATGTATATGCTGTTGTAGCGCTTTCCAGATGTCAAAAATAGTGAACTCCCTTCATTCATTATATAAACTTAGAGTTTTCAACCAGAGGTCCCTGAAGGTACTCCAGGGGTTCTGTTGAGAAGATATACACAACCGTTCAAAGGTTTAGGGTCGATATGATTTTTTACAAATGGCTTTGAAGGAAGTCCCTTATGCTCTCCAAGGCTGTATTTATTTTATTAAAATGTAAAAGATTTTAAATTGTAATAATATTTCACAATTGTACGGGTTTTAAAATGGTTTAATGTACATAATTTTAAAATGTAATGTATTCCTATGATGGCAAATCTGAATTTTCAGCATCATTACTCCAGTCTTCAGTGTCACATGACCCTTCAGAAATCATTCTGATATGCTGATTTGATGCTCAAGAAACATTTATTATTATTATCAATGTTGAAAACAGATGCTGCTTAATATTTCTGGGGAAGCTGATATTTATTTTTAGGATTTTGAATAGAAATTTCAAAATAACAGCATTTATTTAAAATTGAAATTTTTTGATCACTTTTGATCAAGATACTGCATCCTTGCTAAATAAAAGTATTAATTTCTTTCAATAAAATCTTGCTGACCTCAAACATATTGTATAAAATATGGTGTATAAAACATATCGAACATAGATTTTCATTATTAATTGTAATGAATTATTTTAAGTAATTTTCTAAATGATCTATTAAGGATTATACAGTGTATCAATTTTAATGTTCTTAATGAAAGTCATTATAAAGTTAGAGAGTGTCTTTGGTTTGGCTGAGATCCTGTGTGGTGATCTAATCACTTTCAGGATTGAGAACCACTCTTTATTATGAGTTAATTTTTCATGAAAAGATTCTCAGATGAACCCTTACACTTTTGTATCCAGCTATATATTTCTCATTTGTTTCCTTTGTTTTGTCATCCTCTCTACAGCTCCATCTGCTGTGTCAATCATGCATCAGGTCAGTCGAGCTGTGGACAGTATCACATTGTCCTGGTCCCAGCCAGACCAGCCAAATGGAGTCATTCTGGACTATGAGCTGCAGTATTATGAGAAGGTAATAAGTCGTCTCATAATAACATACTGAAGATGATCCTCTTCTCTCAAAGAATACAACATTCAGTGATCTTAAACTGAGGTGAACTTGAAAGCAATAATAAGCCTTTTCAACAACAACAATTACTTTTTTACTTGTATTTGTTCTGTTATTGTACAAGCCTAAATTAATTTAGTTCATTTAGGCCCAGTTTCACAGACAGGGCTTAGATTAAGCCAGGTTTAGGCCTTAGTTCAATTAGGACATTTAAGTAGCTTTTATAAACATGCTTTAGATGGCGTGCGTCTTGAGACAAAACAATGGCATTGACATATTCTAAGATATGTCAGTACAAGTTGCTTTCATTTAAAACAGCTCACATGCATTTTTAGGGGTTAGACTGTTAGATTCATTGACTTTCTTAAAAAATGTGCACCATTTTATAATTCTAAACTTTAATGTAGGTTTTTAATATGGCTTTTATTTTATGATAATCTCTGATCTTTGGTCCAAATCTAGAATATGGCTGAGTCGAACTCCTCTCTGCTGCGGAGTCAGACTAATACAGCAGTTATCCGGGGCCTAAAGCAGGGGACCATCTACGTGTTCCAGGTACGGGCCCGAACAGTGGCAGGCTTTGGACGTTTCAGTGGGAAGATGTACTTCCAAACAATGACTGAAGGTATTGGACTTTAAACAGACTTTTAACTCGACATTTTGCTTTGCTTTCCTAAATAATAGACTGATTACTTCTGTACAGTTAATAAGGTGCCACAGTCTGGCAAATACTGCTTTCCTGTCTCTGAAATGACATTAACCTAAGTCAGTTGGAGGTCAACTTTAGATCTATGTGCCATGGGCTAAGGCAGAATCATGAGCCAGTGGCCAAGCCATCGCAGCATGCTGTTTTTTTCTAATACTAATCTTATGAAAATGTAAACATTTTGCTACACTTAACTACTTGGAAACACATTTATTTGTTTTGTGAGCCAGCGCATTCTTAAGGGGGGGTAACATATGTATCGCTTTTATTTAGTTTTTATTTTGTATTTCCACCATGTTTGTTTGCACCGCAATTCAGAGAATCTTATCTGTTGGATTTACATCACATAAATTCATCCCCTTCTCCCGAAATACATAAATACATAATTAAGTGAACTGGGAGAAGAATAGAGTAAACTATATAGTTACCTACAAAATGTGTATCTGTTATGAATAAAAACACGTCGTCAAATTATAATTGAAAGGATTTTGTTGCATCCATAGACATCAGTGTGTATTTTACAAACTATAAATGTTTTTACTAAGTACTTATGTGTATTTAAGTGTCTGAAACCTAAGGGCATGTCTGACAAAATCCAAAAATGGACTGTTGACAAATTATTAAAATTTCACACAATTTAAAACGTGTTGACAGTCAATCGTTGAAGATGATTTAACAGCTTAAGAATGTTTGTCAGCCAATCAGAATCAAGAACTCAACAACACTGTGATATAAAATGTGGCAGCAAAAATATTTGAGGAAAAATTGTCAATTTACTTTTTACACTACCATTCAAAGGTTGGGCTCAGTAAGAATTTTATTTCATTAAATTTATCAAAAGTTGTAGTAATGACATATTGTTACAGAAATGTCTATTTCAAATAAATGCTTTTAATTTGTTTACTTTTGCCCTGTTTTGATCAAATAAATGCAGCCTTAGCATTAGCAAGCATAAGAGACTTGTTTTAAAAACAATCTTACCGACCCCAAATATTTTATATGTGTATCCTGATTCTTTGCCAACATTTAGATTAATACCCCTGAATTTCAAATGTTAATCTTCATATTTAAAGTGTGGGGAAACCTAAAATGTACTTGGTTAAAGCAGGAGAAATGATAGTGTTTGCTGCAGGTCTGCTGAAACCTCCAAGCAGATTATATTTGCATGTTTTAGGTTGTTTTTTTTTTCTTTTCTTTTTTTTCCAGAAATAAATGTTATAGGCTTTTGTGATTTCAAAACTGCCTAACTGATCTGATTTTGTGTCTGCCATGTGTACATCTGAAGACGAGTATAACTCCAGCCTGCAAGAGAAACTGCCCCTCATTATCGGCTCTGCTGCTGCTGGTGTTGTTTTTCTCATCGCTGTGGTTGTGCTCATTATCGTCTGTAATCGGTGAGTCTGTTGGTAATCATGATCTGGAATAAATTCAAACTGAACATATGTTTTATTTCCTCTTTCTCTTATAAATTGAGAAATAGCTTCAAAGTGCTTGAAAGTTCTTCTTCTGACTTTCTCTTCTTTTCCTGTCGGGGTCTCGTCAGGAGAGGCAGTGACAGGCCAGAGTCTGAATACACTGACAAGCTTCAGCATTACACCAGTGGCCACAGTGAGTAAACCATTCAGACATAGATGGAATATTTCATTTGTGCTTATAATATTTACTTGATTTTTTTTTAAACAAGACTCAAATAATTAAATGAAAACAGCGGACTGCTGCACAGCACACATAAACATTGGAACCACAGCACAACTTTACTTAAAATAAACAAAACAGGCTACAGCAGTGGAAAATAATTATTTTAAAATGAATTCATTTTAAATGGTAAAATATACTAAAATGTATATTTACAATTTTGTGACATCATGGTTGTAAAAACAAGCATATAATATAATAGAATATAATAGAATAGAATATATAAATGTAGTATTTTGTTCCACTCCATCTCTCAAAAATCATTGAAATATGATTATTACAACAATATAGGCCATATACTTCTGTTGCATATGCTGCAGCTCGTGTTTCTCTTTCCAAGTGTCTCCAGGAATGAAGATCTACATTGATCCTTTCACATATGAGGATCCCAATGAGGCAGTGCGTGAATTTGCCAAAGAAATAGACATGACCTGTGTGAAAATCGAGCAAGTCATTGGTGCAGGTGAATGTCACTGTTCACGTCAATTAAGTATATTTGAATATGCCTGAATTGCGTAGAGTGCTGATTTGCAGTCTAACCAACATCTTTGCATCTCATCTAGTTAGTCGACTGCATATAAGCAAATCAGCAGTTAATTAGAAAGCAGCTGCAGTCTAGCAAAAGCCTGGAGCTCTTGATTTGTTTAATTATTGCACCTTTAATTATTGTTAAAGGAGCAACAAAGTTTTAGTAAACCAGGCTGCTAATTTAATTATTTTCATCTAATTTAATTTTATGTTAAAGTTCCTGAGGTGTAATCAACTGGTTTATACATGGGTTAACTTTCTAGGTGAGTTTGGAGAGGTATGTAGCGGTAATCTCAGGTTTCCTGGGAAGAGGGAGATTCTGGTGGCCATCAAGACTCTGAAATCAGGCTACACTGAGAAGCAACGGCGGGACTTCTTGAGCGAAGCCAGCATCATGGGACAGTTTGACCATCCCAACATCATCCACCTGGAGGGGGTGGTGACAAAGAGCACTCCAGTAATGATCATCACTGAATTCATGGAGAACGGATCACTGGACTCCTTCCTTCGGGTAAATTTCAATGTTGCTGCGAGAAAATACAGCAACATTAAAAGTGCACTTAAATTTTGTAAGTTGAATTTTGTACTTACTGACACCTAGTGGTGTGGATGCAGTATCACACAGTAAATGTTTGTATATTGCTTTTTGTTATATGTGTAGCATAGGGGTGTAACAGTACACAAAACTGACGGTTCGGTACGTACCTCGGTTTTGAAGTCACGGTTCGGTACGGGTTCGGTACAGCAGGGGAGAGAAAACTAAATATAAAATTGCTTCTTTTTTTTTTTTATTAAACAGTGGTTTACTGAACAAATTGTGTCTGTCCTTAAATGAATTCAATTATAACTAAAAGTTTCTTAAAGATAAAAAAAAATGATCTCTGCTAATGCTGTAAAGTGTAAACTATATAGGGAGCCCTTACTTGCACATAACAACAGATCCCAAATTAGCCTAAATTCAGAAGCTATTTATTTTTTAGAAAATAATTTTTTTTTTAATTTTTTTTTTAGATATAATAATCAACACTCAAATAACGAATTGTATGCAAACATGTAAACTTCACATTAGGCAGTTTTTGCATTAACTTCTAAATCTAATTATAAAATTATGTTTTTACTCCAATTCGTTGTTGAAATAAAATCATTTATACACAGTGGCTGTCATTTTCATGACAGATTCATTTAAACATACATTAAATAATCAAGACATCACTAACAGGTTAAGTAGAATATAATTAATATAGGCTAATATAGTGCATATATTTAGTCAAAGAGTTCATTTCTCTAGTCTAGTGAACTAACAGCTGTGGACACTGAATGAGTTGCCTGAGGTAAATGTTTACAAGCTGTTTTATTGATGTCTTTCCACTGTTGAAACACTGATTGAGCGATTACACGATCGCGATTTAAATTATGATTAAAATTCGGCTGTGATGTGACCCACTCCATGTAGAATAAAATAGCTTGTATTAATTAGGACACTGATATGGCTAGCATCTTCATTACATTGAAGTGTACATGATTTTAAACATTTTAAAAAAAAATCTCAAAAGAAATATTTACACTACCGTTCAAAAGTTTGGGCTCTGTAAGATTTTGAAAGAAGTCTCTTATGCTCACTATGGCTGCATTGATCTAAAATACAATAAAAACAGTAAAAGGAAATGTTTTTAGCAGCCATTACTGCAGTCTTCAGTGTCACATGACCCTTCAGAAATCATTTAATATGTTGATTTGGTGCAATTTGGAATAGAAATCTTTTGAAACATTATAAATGGCTTTACTGTCACTTTTGATCAATTTGATGTGTCTCAGCTAAATAAACATATTATTTAACAAACTTTTCAACAGTGTTGTATTTATGTTTTAATTTTTTTAAGCAAAAAACCATGAGGTCACCTTTTTGGCAGCATGTGCCATTTAATCATGATTATCTGTTAAAAAATAACCTGCAATAATCACATTTCTAGATCCCCCCCCCCCATCTAAATTGTTAACAAGCCACATTTGTTTTTTAATTCTATACATTTAGATTTATGACACCTGATTTAAAAAAATAACTAATATTTTTGCCTACATGTACATATTTCCCAAAAATCAATTCAGTTCAGCTTTTTACCTCACAAAATTTGATGACACTTGTCCTTGTGCTGCTTTTAGCTGACCCATGATCCCATTGGGCAGGACCCAGATGTGTCTGCCGAGAGGCACAGCTGGACTAAAATCTAGATGTTTTGCCAAAAGATTGTGACACAAGCTCACAGAACAAAGATGTTTTGCTAGAAAGACTGATTTTATAATGCTAGAAATGCATTAATGTAGAGAAGAAATATCCTTATACACATGCTTTTAAAATATAGTATTTTAATATATTTAATATATTTCTGTATTCTCTGTATGTCCTCTTAGCAAAATGATGGCCAGTTCACTGTCATTCAGTTGGTCGGCATGTTGCGTGGCATTGCAGCTGGCATGAAATACCTCTGTGACATGAACTACGTACATCGCGATCTGGCTGCCCGCAACATACTGGTTAACAGCAATCTAGTCTGCAAAGTATCAGACTTTGGGCTTTCTCGCTTTCTGGAAGATGACACTTCAGATCCTACATACACAAGTGCCCTGGTGAGTGTGTGTTCAGTGGGTCATATGGCCTAATGCAATGTGGCAACACCTAATATTTCATGCTAGTGCATTATGTGTTCAGTTCCTAACTAAATTCAGTGTCCACACAGGGAGGGAAAATTCCAATACGATGGACTGCTCCCGAGGCCATTCAATACAGGAAGTTCACTTCCTCGAGTGATGTGTGGAGCTATGGGATCGTAATGTGGGAGGTCATGTCCTATGGAGAGCGACCGTACTGGGACATGAGCAATCAAGATGTATGGAACCATTACATGGTCATATTGATGATTATAGATTATAGTTTTCATCAAGCTACTGTACATTCAAGAAGAGCTGGATAAGGATGTCCCCTAGTGGACAAATGATGTCATGAAACAATATCTGCAAGTGCATTCAAGAACAGATGTACAATATAAAAGTTTTAGTTTAGTATGAGTTTATGAGGTTTCTGATGTATTCTTTAATCAGTCATTTCTGCTCCCATATCCCCAGGTAATAAATGCAATCGAGCAGGATTATAGGTTACCTCCTCCTATGGACTGTCCAAATGCTCTGCACCAACTAATGTTGGACTGCTGGCAGAAGGACAGAAACAACCGTCCGAAATTCAGTCAGATTGTTAACACTCTGGATAAGATGATCCGTAATCCTGGCAGCCTGAAGGCCACCACTCCTCTCTCTTCAGGGTAAGAGGTTTTATTTTGGGACTCAACACAGGCTCTTAAGCACTGGGCACTGAATTGTATTCAATTCATTAGTCTGTGTAAAAAAACAAACAAAAAAAAAACCCAATATGATTAGAATTCAGTATCCTTAGCACTGGTATCCTTAGCATCCTTAGTCTGATCTTAGAATTTAGAAATAATAAACGTATTAATAAACTTATATTTTTCTATTTATTAAATCAATTTTAAGTTAAGTTGTGACATAAGGTTTATACAGAAAGTGGTCAATTGGGGGGACAAGCTGCGGAGAGGCCCTGTCCAAAACCCCTCTCCTCGCCCCCCTACACCGCTCATACCCCAAGGATTTATTAAATTGATCTAAGTTTAATTTATTTCTAGAGCACATTTAAAAACAACAGTAGTTGACCAAAGTGCTGTACATAAAGGGTCATAAAACAAACAACAATAATAGGGTACTGTACATAGTATTGCACATTACAGGTCAGAAATTTATCAAAAGTGACAGTAAAGACATTTATAATGTTACAAAAGATTTCTATTTCAAATAAATTATGTTCTTTTGAACTTTCTAATCATCAAAGAACCCTGAAAAAAGTTTCCACAAAAATATTATGCAGCACAACTGTTTTCAACATTAAGAAATGTTTCTTGAGCACCAAATCAGCATATTAGAATGATTTCTGAATGATCATGTGACACTGAGGACTGGAGTAATGATACATTTTAAAATATATTAAAATAGAAAACAGTTATTTTAAATTGTAATAATATTTCACAATATTACTGTTTTTACTGTATTTTTTGATCAAATAAACACAGCCTTGGTGAACAGAAGAGACTTCTTTCAAAAATAATACAAAGTCTTACAGACTCCAAATTTCTGAACGGTAGTGCATGTTATTATGAATTATGAATTGTACCGTGTCCTTTTTTTTATTCCTTTTAACTAGGTCAAATGGTCTGAGATATTTTATTTCTAATTTAGCAGAATACACTTTTTTAATACACGTTACACAAGTTCCTATACTGGTGACACATGTTTGTGTTTTACAGCATACATCTACCTCTGCTGGACCGCAGCACACCAGACTTCTCCAGCTTCAGCACAGTGGATGAATGGCTGGACGCCATCAAAATGGGCCAGTACAAGGAGAACTTTGCCAATGAAGACCTCACTACCTTTGAAGCTGTGTCTCAAATGACTATGGAGTATGTTTTCACTATCTTCCGTAAAGCTTACTGGATTCATATCGATCAATTTCTTTACTAAGTTACAGGACCAGATGCTGTAGCCACCGGAAACCCTATTACTGTAAAGTTGATTAATAGCCTTATCTGCTTAGATCATTCTTTGACAACAGCATTATGCAGTGTTCTCTTACGCCCTCTTTCTGTCCTCGCAGAGATATTCTGAGGGTGGGAGTCACACTAGCCGGTCACCAGAAGAAGATTCTCAATAGTGTGCAGATGATGCGCGCCCGAATGAACCAGATACAGTCTGTGGAGGTTTGATTCTTAAGATTGGAGGAAGGGACCAGCCTGTGCACACCAGACCTCTGTGGACCTCCTCACAAAAAGACGCCCTCCCCCTCAGCAAGCCCGGTGTCCAGAGCCCAGCAGTAGCCACTTTCTCTGGGGATGATCAGGAACAGATCACCACAAGACCACTATGGTCTCAATACAGCACCAGCACACTGAAGGCAAGCTGAAGTCTTTCCAACGGCCAAAACTATCCATAAATGTCATTCTGGCTGCATTTACATGCACGTTCATGTTCCTGTATTATCTGTGACTTTGCAGTATTTCAAACAAGCCACATAAAAGCCTCATGTCTTTTCAAATGTTAGTATATCTGTTATTTCATAGACATTTAAAGTCAGCATGAAACAGAAGTTGCTATAGTCTTTTCTTCCCTATTGTGACGTATATCCAAGTGAAATGCCTTCTCGGACAAGATACTGCTGTGATCTCATGTGAGTGACAGGTTGTCCCACCCTCTTCATGGGATTTGATGGTGACTTTAAGAATAAATTCTAGGTGCAAACAAACTTATAGCCTACATACAGTGGGGAGAACAAGTATTTGATACACTGCCGATTTTGCAGATTTTGCCCACTTACAAAGCATGTAGAAGTCTGTAATTTTTATCATAGGTACTCTTCAACTGTGAGTGACGGAATCTAAAACAAAAATCCAGAAAATCACATTGTATGATTTTTAAGTAATTAATTTGCATTTTATTGCATGACATAAGTATTTGATACATCAGAAAAGCAGAACTTAATATTTGGTACAGAAACCTTTGTTTGCAATTACAGAGATCATACGTTTCTTGTAGTTCTTGACCAGGTTTGCACACACCGCAGCAGGGATTTTGGCCCACTCCTCCATACAGACCTTCTCCAGATCCTTCAGGTTTCGGGGCTGTCGCTGTGCAATACGGACTTTCAGCTCCCTCCAAAGATTTTCTATTGGGTTCAGGTCTGGAGACTGACTAGGCCACTTCAGGACGTTGAGATGCTTCTTACGGAGCCACTCCTTAGTTGCCTTGGCTGTGTGTTTCAGGTCGTTGTCATGCTGGAAGTCCCAGCCACGACCCATCTTCAATGCTCTTACTGAGGGAAGGAGGTTGTTGGCCAAGATCTCGCGATACATGGCCCCATCCATCCTCCCCTCAATACGGTGCAGTCGTCCTGTCCCCTTTGCAGAAAAGCATCCCCAAAGAATGATGTTTCCACCTCCATGCTTCACGGTTGGGATGGTGTTCTTGGGGTTGTACTCATCCTTCTTCTTCGTCCAAACACGGCAAGTGGAGTTTAGACCAAAAAGCTCTATTTTTGTCTCATCAGACCACATGACCTTCTTCCATTCCTCCTCTGGATCATCCAGATGGTCATTGGCAAACTTCAGACGGGCCTGGACATGCGCTGGCTTGAGCAGGGGGACCTTGCGTGCGCTGCAGGATTTTAATCCATGACGGCGTAGTGTGTTACTAATGGTTTTCTTTGAGACTGTGGACCCAGCTCTCTTCAGGTCATTGACCAGGTCCTGCCGTGTAGTTCTGGGCTGATCCCTCACCTTCCTCATGATCATTGATGCCCCACAAGGTGAGATCTTGCATGGTGCCCCAGACCGAGGGAGATTGACCGTCATCTTGAACTTCTTCCATTTTCTAATAATTACGCCAACAGTTGTTGCCTTCTCACCAAGCTGCTTGCCTATTGTCCTGTAGCCCATCCCAGCCTTGTGCAGGTCTACAATTTTATCCCTGATGTCCTTACACAGCTCTCTGGTCTTGGCCATTGTGGAGAGGTTGGAGTCTGTTTGATTGAGTGTGTGGACAGGTGTCTTTTATACAGGTAACAAGTTCAAACAGGTACAGTTAATACAGGTAATGAGTGGAGAACAGGAGGGCTTCTTAAAAGAAAAACTAACAGGTCTGTGAGAGCCGGAATTCTTACTGGTTGGTAGGTGATCAAATACTTATGTCATCCAATAAAATGCAAATTAATTATTTAAAAATCATACAATGTGATTTTCTGGATTTTTGTTTTAGATTCCGTCTCTCACATTTGAAGAGTACCTATGATAAAAATTACAGACCTCTACATGCTTTGTAAGTAGGAAAACCTACAAAATCGGCAGTGTATCAAATACTTGTTCTCCCCACTGTATGTATTTCTGGCATAGTCACCTTACTCTAAGCAGCTCTCTTTTATATATTTTATGAAGTGCACCCATTATACTATTAAAATTCAAATATTAAAAGAATATGACAGTTCTTTATAAGAATCTTGTGCAGTCATCTTTATCAAGATACTGTCACATTGGGTATAATTTTAATCAGAATGTTTCCATATGCATAATAAAAGGGAAGAAAAGGTTGTTTATGCATGTAAATGTAGCCACTATCACATGTTATTTTATAAAGTTTATTTTGGCTGTTAGTTCTGTGGGTAAATCTGCAATCTCATTAGATAAGATCAAATTAGATTTTGATCATATATACAGTATATGCCCTTTACTCTTTCATATGGTTTGGTTCTCATCTATATTCAGCAGAAATAACAGGATATGTTGTCTGGTTGTCAATCTGAAATAGACTATGGACTAATAGCAAGAAAAAAAGGAGAAACAATTATACATGTGTGATACTCATGTATGATGAGGAATGATCCATGTGATGGATCTTGAGCTGGCAGCACTTGCCAATATGAGGACTATTATAGAAATTCAACTATGTGAATAGTAGACAAAGCAACCAGTACTGGTTCAGTATGATATTGGGTTTTTTTGTACAAAGTAATGTGATGAATATTTTTTTATTTTCTTCATGAGTTTTATTTATTTGTTTTATACTTGATAACACCATTACTTTCCACGTAACCATATAATCATGCACCAGTGTTGTACTGCAGATGTTTTTGTCACATATCAGAGGCATTTCAAGTGCTGATTTCCTCACAGAGCCTGCCAACAGAATTGAATAGAAGTGCAGGCTGGATTTAATTTTGATGTTTGTTTTCTGTCCCAATTGTATATGTTCCTTGATGGGGTTTTTTTCTCTCAAATTTTATGTTTTGAAAAAAGTTTCCCCTATTTTTTCCCCCTACATTTTCCTGTTGATATTTTGATTATTTCTTGTATTTATATATACATGTATACATACACATATAATTATTTGTCTATATACAGTCCTGGGCCGTATTTATCAAGCCTCTGAGAATTACTCACAAGAACACTGCTAAGATTTGACTTAAGAGTAAAAAAATTCTTGGCTCAAAGCTGCGCTTAAAAGTTAGTTATCAAGCATCTCAGTCATTCTTTAAGTGAATTGTAGGACTAAATCTTAAGTGTCAGTCTTAGAGATGATTTACGACACTTTGCTGTGCCACAAACAGGATTTTGGATGACGACATAGGCATGGACCAGTCACTGAATAGATTTCCTTATTTAAGAATATTCTCAGATTATTCTCAGATAAATTCACATTGAATGGTGAAATTCCTAAGAGTTTACGTTCAACACACAATAAAGAATTTTCAAGAGAATACATTATGATATACACATTGGAAATGAAAGATAAACACGTTCCCTTTCAAAAGCTACACTCAATGATGCATAAGCTTATGCATATGGGAAGTGTCTTATCACGACCAGCTGTGAAAATAGTGTGAAAAGACGTCAATGAAATTGACCCGGAGGTATTTATAGCCTCGGCCGGTGACGTCATAGGCGCACCTGCTACACGAGGCGATAGATGAGCTCCAGCTGTAGCCATCAGATCTTTTTGTTTTCAGACCACTCTGTGTTGGTGTGTTATACAAAGTCTCTGAAAAATCTAAAAATCTCTCTCTGGAAAAATCTCTCTTTCTCTTTCAAAAACTCAACTCGAGATCTTTTGTCAGGAGTTAGTTTTTAAACTGATAGTGTGAAAAGAGTTCAAATGAAAAGAAGTTTATCAGTTAAAAGAGAAATATGAGTCAGCAGAAGCGTTGTGTGCCTCCATGCTCTCGCCCGATAGCAGACGTGGACACACACGATTGCTGCTTTGTGTGTTTGGGGGAAGAGCACGCGGTCGCTGCATTGGAGTCAGGCGAGTGCTGGCATTGTGTTCACAGTGAAGATGCTGCGCGCTCGGCTTGGCTTCTTTCAATCCGCACCCACATTGCAATCATGGGGCTCTAGGATTGATTTGGTCTGGATGCGACGGCTCATACATGGCCCAAAATGCGCCTGTATGCCTTCCCTCCAGTCGCTCTGCTCCCAGGAGTTCTAGCCAGGGTTCGCCAACAAGGGTCTTGCCTCTTATTGATAGCGCCGCGATGGCCGAACAGAGTGTGGTTCTCGGAGATAGTGTCTCTCCTCAATGGCTCGCCGTGGGCGATTCCGGCAAGGAGGGACCTTCTGTCTCAGGCAGAGGGCACGATATTCCATCCCAGGCCCGACCTGTGGAACCTTCATGTTTGGCCCCGATGGGCACCAACTGAGGGACACTGGGCTTTCGCCTGCAGTTATTGAGACCATCCTGAGTGCTAGGGCTTCCTCCACTCGGAAAGTTTATGCCAATAAATGGGGTGTCTTTGAAAGGTGGTGTGCGACACATAATGCAGACCCAGTCAACTGCCAGGTTGCTTTAGTTCTGGATTTTCTGCAAGAAAAATTGTCATCAGGCACTTGCCTCTCCACTCTTAGGGTTTATGTGGCCGCTCTATCGGCTTGCCACGTCCTGGTGGATGGGGTGCCGCTCGGGAGGCATCCTCTGCTCGCTCGCTTCATTCGTGGGGCCAGGCGGTTGAGGCCCCCTGTAAGAACCAAGATCCCTTCATGGGACTTAGCCATAGTCCTCGAGGGTCTGGTTGAGACCCCCTTTGAACCTCTAGAATCAGCGTCTGACAAACTTCTGATGGTTTTTCTTATGGCTATAACTTCTCTGAAAAGAATTGGGGATATGCAGGCTCTGTCAATATCGCCATCCTGCTTAGACTTTGCCCCAGGCTTGGTGAAAGTGATTTTGCATCCTCATCCTGACTACCTTCCTAAGGTTCCTTTTTCAACTGTGCATCCTGTCACTCTTGAAACCTTCTGCCCTCCGCCGTTCACAACGCCGGATCAGGAGAGACTTCATAGACTGTGCCTAGTCCGTGCTCTTCAGGCCTACGTCCACCGCACTAGCCAGTGGCATAAGTCAGAGCAATTGTTTGTTTGCCATGGGGGCCGTAACAGAGGTTCTGCCGCCACCAAGCAAACGATGTCACATTGGGTCAGGGATGCTATTGCTCTTGTCTATGAGGCGCGCGGTCAAGCTTCGCCTATAGGATTAAGGGCTCACTCCACCAGGGGAGTCGCTTCTTCTACTGCGTTAGCAAGGGGTGCTCCCTTACAAAGTGTTTGTGATGCGGCAGGTTGGTCCTCTCCGCACACATTCATAAGATTTTATAGCTTGGATGCTTATGCCACTCTGGGCTCTCATGTCCTTGAGTCGACATCACAAGCTAATGTATGAGGCCTCTTGCGTCCTTGTGCACACCTACACAACCGTAAGGGGTCCTGACACCATCAAGCACGGCGGCGTGGGTATTCTTGTTCCCATATGCATAAGTTTATGAAGCATTGAGTGTAGCTTTTGAAAGGGAACACTTGGGGTTACTTGACTGTAACCCTGTTCCCTGATAAAGCGGAACGAGATGCTGCATCGCTAGGCCGTGCTGATGATGCTCCAGGACTGGTCTTCAAACAAAAGAGATCTGATGGCTACAGCTGGAGCTCATCTATTTATAGCCTTGTGTAGCAGGTGCGCCTATGACGTCACCGGCCGAGGCTATAAATACCTCCGGGTCAATTTCATTGACGTGTTTTCACACTATTTTCACAGCTGGTCGTGATAAGATACTTCCCATATGCATAACCTTATGCAGCATCTCGTTCCGCTTTATTAGGGAACAGGGTTACAGTCAAGTAACCCCAAGTGTTTTCCACCATGTCTTACAAATTACAAATTTTAAACCGGTGTGCTGTTAACTGACCTGCCTATATATAGGCTAGATTTTATGATATAATCCAAAAGAAAACCAAATTGGTGGGAGGAAGAAGCGCTACTGCTTGCTGAATTAGTCGAACAGCAAATTTTTTTTTTTATAAAAGGCAAGTTTAGCCCAACATTAACCAGCACTGAAAAAGATGATGCCTGCTCTGTCCAAACGATACCGTTTGATTAACTGCTCATCGTCAAACATTTCAAAAACATTCTTCCTCTCCTGAAAGATTCGCACACATCTCTGTCTCCTCAGTGCCATCACAAGCCCCTACTGGCAACTCCTAACCACTTGAGAGACCTCTCGAACTGTCTTAAATAATAAGAGAATAAGAGTGATTCTTAGCTTTAAGAAATTTTATAACTTGCTTTTATACTTAAGTTTGAAAGTAGGAGTACATTTCATGAATTCTCAGCACTTAAGACTAAAATGGCACTTTGAGAAGCTTGATAAATACGGGCCCTGGTCAGAATTATTGGCACCCTAGATAAATATGGTGAAAATAAATCTGCATTGTTAATCCTTTTGATCTTTTATTCAAAAAAGTCACAAAAATCTAAACTTTCATTAAAGTAAAAAAATTAAAAATGGGCGAAATTCTCATTATGAAATAAATGTTTTTCTCTAATACACATTGGCCACAATTAATGGCACCCTTTTATTTAAAACTTTTTGTAACCTCCTTTTGCCAAGATAACTGCTCTGAGTCTCCTCCTATAATGCCTGATGAGTTTGGAGAACACCTGACAAGAGATCAGAGACCATTCCTCCATACAGAGTCTCTCCAGATCAGGGATGGGTAACGTCGGTCCTGGAGTGCCGCTGTCCTGCAGAGTTTAGCTCCAACCCTGATGAAAACTTGCCTGCCTGTAGCTCCCTAGTGCAGTAGCCAGGGCACTGATCAGGGAGTCGGCCACATTCATGTACACGATATACTGATTCATACTAGGAATATACTAGGAAGCTAGGGAAGCTAGGGACCCATAGTAATCCTGAAGACATTGGCTGCGTCCGAAAACCTAGGCAGCTGACTTGTTGCCTCGCTGCCTTATCAGGCAATGACTTGTATGGCAGCGTTTGCGCACAAAGGCACCTCACGAAACTTCGGATTTCGGACAGACTTCTGAGGCAGTGTAACAGTTTAATGATCTACAGCAAAGTAGTGTGAGCTTTTGTGGTAACTAAGCAAATATTTAATTACTACAGTAGTAATTTCTCGCTAGAAATGACATCAGAAGTGGAAAACGTTGGTCAAAAACGTACATTTACAAACAAACTGACCAACAACCGCAACTTTCAGACGCCATTTTTCTTTTGTAGCTCAACTGTCACCGAATGGAACGCATAGGATTGTGGGATATCAAAGGCAGCAAAGGATACATCTGTGCTGCCTTCAAAAATCGATCGGATGAAGGTCAGGAAGTGAAGTGAAGTGAAGCTAACATTGGATTCGGATGTGCCTTGATGCCTTCCTACCTTGAAATGCGTCCTCCGAAGGCAGCATTTTCCAGTTTTCGGACGCAGCCATTGATTAGCTTGTTCAGGTGTGTTTGATTAGGGTTAGAGCTTAACACTACAGTGGCCCTCCAGAACTGAAGTTGCCCATCCCTGCTCCAGATCCTTCAAATTCCCAAGTCCTCTTTTTTTTCTGTAGGATTCAGATCAGGGGACTGGCATGGCCATGGCAGAACCTTAATTTTGTGCTCAGTAACCCATTTTATGTTGATTTTGATATTTGTTTTGGATCCTTGTCCTGATAGAATTTTATTTGATAGATGTCCTGACAATTTTATTTGTTGTTATTTGATGAATCCATGATACCATGTATCTCAACCAGATTCCAGGACCTCCAGCAAAAAAAATAGGCCCACAATTTCAAAGATCCAGCGGTATATTTAACCGACCCCAAGACTTGGTTTTACTTTAATGTGATGGATGATTAAGGGAATTTGGCCCTTGTGTTTCCTCATATTTATACTCCTATGAAACAGGCAGTGATGGCTAGATAATTTCATCTTTCTAGTCACTCTGGTGTTCTACAAATTATAAATATTAAGGGGAATGTACTTCAGATATATTTTACTCATAAGATTTTCTAGGGATACCAATAATAAACATGCATTATAGAAAGACATTTATTTCATTATGTGATTTTTTTATTTTATTTTTTATTTTATTTTTTTTATTTATTTATTTTTTTTCACATTCAGTTTTACTTCAATGAAAGGTTAGATTTTTGTGAATATTTTTTTTAATGAAAGATCAAAAGGATAAACAATGCAGATTTATTTTCACAGCCTTCTTTTATCATATTTACCAAGGGTGGCAATATTTCTGACCATGACTGACCATTTCACAAATAGGGTACAATTTGGTGTCCAGTTACTTAAAAGCATTAGAAGCTCTAATTCTTATTTGTTGTAAGAACTGTTAGATGTTTGACAAACTATTATCTAACATAAAATTAGCATGAACGTAGCTGGTTTTCAACACTTTAAATGTCCCTGTCTCCTCCTAAAATTGTGATTTGTCCTGTCCCGTTCATTTTCAGGCCTTATTTTGTACCCTATTTGTAGGAGTTTTGCCGTCCCCATGAAACAGTATTAAGTTCTTGCCACCAAGGAAGTGCTGCACACACAAGAAGCAGCTCATGAAATTGAAGTATGAGATGAAAGGAGAAAAACCTAAAGACACATTAGAAAAGACTACAGGTCTGCTTTCATTGAAAGATATGTTTTATAATAATGAATAATACATTTTAATATCAAGATGCTCCCTTATTGGTATAGTTTTGTGCAGTTTATCTGAATTTTAGTGGTGTGGCAAAGGTCATTTGATGGGTATGAGCTTGGAGTAAGTGAAAAGACTTCACTGACCATGCTTGGACATATTTATTTTTCATCTGACATGCTTTACACATTAAACTTCGCAACATATTCAGCATTATTGTAAAATACTTTGCAAAATACATGCTTGCTTGTTTGTTGTTTTCAGTATATACAGTGTTGGTTAATAAGCAGTTACAGTTCTAATCTGTTGCTCTTCCCAGAGCACGGCACATTTGTAACCCAAAATAGTTGTTGAGTTGACACTGACACTGTGACACCGTCTCTTTAAGTGAATGTGCTTCCTATCAACTTGTTCATTGGTCTTCCACGTCTAAACACTTTTCACATGTGTAGAGATACTCTTGTTTACTTTCTTAATACAGTAGGTCTGAATCTCAAGTATTTCTCTCTCTCTCAGCACTGACACTTATTTTACCAACCATTACTTCTTTTCCTCCCTAGGCTCATTGACTTTTAAAGTGAGACAGACTGCTGTGCCCTTTGTAAAGCTTTGCCTAATAACTGTTAATGGTTATGTGCCACAATATTTATGCTCATATCTGTATTCCATGCTTTCATTTTACCTTGATCTGCATTTTTTAGAGTGTTGGGCAACCTTCCAACTGAAGGTGCAATGTTTTGTAAGCATTATTTCTTATTGCGAAACCATTTCTTATTCTCCTTTTGAGAATAAGAAATTTCAACTTCATAAAGGGAATTAAAAAAAATATTTCAGGCTCAGTTGACTGTCGTGATTTTTTTTTTTTTTTTTTTTCTTTTTTTTTTTTTCTTTAAATGTGTCTACCATAATTGGAGGACAGAACAGTATTGGAAAGGTTGTATGAAAAGAATGTACATATGTTAATATATTAGAAAATACCTTCATGTATATCTTTTTTCACTTTTTAATTGTACTGTTTCAGATTTTTTTCTTTTCACCCTCTATTCAATTTCATTGGTATTAACCCGTCATACACGTACACACACACTGTACTGTCCACCATGACCACTGTGAGTGAAGCAGGAGGCTCTGGATTTTGCGTAAATGTACATTTACTGTAACCCTGTGAATGATGTTACAGTTGAATAATTTGTAGTATTGCTATTGGTTTATTTTCTATGAAAGAACATTTGTGGCCCTTTGCGTTTTTCTTCAATAAAATATGGAGCAAGGGTCAGTGTCATGAGTCATGTGATAACCGTTCTGCTCCAGCCCACCAGAGGGAGATATAGGCTGCAAAATAAGATCAAGGTATGTTGATGTGCTTTTGAGGCATATATATTTAGCAGCACAATTGCTGGAGATATCACAAAAAGTTTAATGTGTAAATGTTGTTAGTATATTTCATCAGATCATATCATTTGTTTGAAATATTTGATTTCATGCTTTCATTCATGTTTTTGTATTTATTTCATAACTTTGTTAGACAGATGGCTTTTTGTCCAAAATACCATCTGCATATTCTTCTTGGATTAATGTGCTTCTGATATAGCATGTTGCTCAAATATCCTATTATATCTTGAAATGCCACTAAACACTTGCCATGTTTCTTTCCCTATATCTTTTAATTTCCTGCAGTTCATTTGGAAAGGTTTTTTTTTTTTTTTTTTTTTTTTTTTTTTTTTTTTTATAAATTATACTGGCATGTAAACTCATCCCTCAAAAGCCATTGGCATTTGACCTGCTCTGCCAGTGGAACGGAAGACTTGTTCCTCACTCTTGCCATCTATTCAGCCCAGTCTTGTTGTGATGACCCAGATGCTGAACAAATTTCTCTGTGTGTGTGAGTGAGGGAGGGAGGGAGGGAGGGAGGGAGGGAATAAGCTTCTCCATTGGTAGTATTAGAATGATTAGAAAGCTTTTGGCTGTGATTTGGAGTGTTACTGTGTGGATCCGGAAATCAGACCATAATTGGCCATTTTCAGTAATTGTTAATTTTTTTTTGCAGGTGATTTGTGATTATCCAACCAGTGGCAGACATTGGGACTGGGAGTGTTTTGGAAAACTTTTCTTTTTTTTCCAGCTCCATTTGGTGATGCTAACTGTTTTAGGTGGCTTACTGGATACCAATTTTGCATTCGCAGTCATGACAAATAGGGATCAAGTAAAGACACATCAACGGCTAATCTTTGAAACACGATCAAACTGTGTCAGGCCCATCTGATAACTGTAGTATCACCTTGTTGGCTGCAGTGGACAACAGTGTTTATTTAATCCCAGTGGAATTAGCCACCACAACAAACCACACCAAAAGTACAATGAAACATTAATCCAGTAATCCTGTAATCTGTACTAAATACATGGCCATGTTATTCTACATATACCATCCACATAAATTGAATTTGTCAGTAGGCCTACTGTTGTGAATGAAAGTGCTTTAATGATATGGCCCAGTTGATCCCTTGTAGTCAGAACGTCAATGCTGTGCATTCAAGTGGGTGTTTTAGTTTCCGAGACATTCATATTTTGTGACTATTGGTGCTTTTTCCCTACTCAAACCATTATTTATTTTGTGGCCAGTTGTCTCAACATTGCAAAGGTTCAGCGGGGGTGACAGTATCTTGCTCTTGGATATGTTGGTGAGGATCATACGGAGTGAGAGCCCAGAATGCACCTGGAAGAAAAGTGTGTTGTGTTTTCTGAGGACCATGTCCTCAGCCGAGGCTGACAGGTGCTCTTTTTAGGACCACTGGCGTGCAGTCTTCTTGCCATGTGTGTATGTGTGTATGTGAATGGGATTATCTCATCTTTCTCTTTAAAGACCCTGGTGAAAGAAATCAAGCTGGATGATCTTTTCCACTAAGCCCTGCCATGCACCCTCCTTGACGATTAATAGTTTGGTTCTGTAACATGAGATTGAATCAACTCAACTCTGCCAAAGCAAGGCACACAGATTTATCGTAATTTTATTTTCTTGCATGCGAGTTAGATCACGGTAAGTAGCATTTTGTCCTTTCCTGTTGTGTCCCATCCAAAACCCAGCTGTGTCAAACAGTTTGTTGCTCGTGATATTTATTATTTATTCATATGCCAGACTTTAATTGTGAATGGAAAATCTGCACGGCTTTCCTGACACTTCCAAATGCCCTACTGAGAAGATATCCTGAACCTATTGTACCTTCCGTTGCACTAATGAACTTGACATTTGTTTCTTTTACAGGGACATAAGAGGAAGTAACATTTCAGACAAGTTGATATTTTTCAAAGATGTGCCACATGAAAAAGGTCAAAGGCAAGTCTTCTTTTTTTTCCGTTAATGCCTGCCAGAAAGGTCAAGGTTACAATATGACCTATGGGAGTATTGTGTAATTCCATTGGGCTGTGCCATGCCATTCTCCAGTGTGATGTAAGAGGAAAGCTGTCTGTGGTCACAGCATGTGTTCTGTTTGCCTGGAGATTTACAGCAGCACAGGAGTAAACATGAATTCAGAAGACAGAGCGACAAAAATAAACAACGGCAGCTGGAAAAGCGATGAGTAATGACTGCTTTCATGAACGCACTGGAGAAGAGGTACTGTCAAAATCTTTTCGTATTCCCCTCGATTCATGTAAAATGTGGATGTTTTGAAAGCTTTGAAATTTTCAGGACAGCCATTACATTCAGGATATAAACAAGTGTGATTAAAGTGTGCGGCTGTGACGAAGTCGGGAGGTTTGCATGCAATTTCTGATTTGCAGCGTGCAATAGAAGGCAATCATGTTCTCTGTTGAGGTTCACACAGTTATTCACACCATCTCTCACTTTCAGGGCAGTAATCTGTTTGCACACAGCCCCATGTTAATCGTCACATGCATCACCATGGCAATGGAGACAGAATATGAAATCAGACACTACGCAGACTGAATCAAAGGACAAAAAAAAACGTGATTAAATGCGAAAACCGACAAGTCATTAGCTGTTTATCCAGGATGGAAGAAGACTTGCAACCACAGCCTTAGGTCAAATGTGTTGTGGGCACAATGGTTCAACTGGCATCCAATCAAGAGCAGAAGCGTATGGACCGAGATACAGATCAGCACAAAGTGTACATTTGAGTTAAAGAATCAGAATTTCCTTCTGACTGTGGGTAAACCGTGTGGGCTACACCTCCCCTTCTGTCGTCACATTCCCCTCCCCTCTCCATGCCCCCAGCGCTTCCCAGTCTCTAGTTCACTCGTCTCTGTTTACCTCTTTGCTAATCCCTCACATCGCGCTCTCTCTCTTCCCCACATTCTCTCGATAGAGAATCTCCTCCTCTTTCAAGCTCAGAGCCAGCGGGCTGCCACACAACCCACACTGGCTGCTACATGATCTCCTGGAAAACAGAGCTCCGTGTCTTTGTAGCCGCTTGCTGCTGCTCCAACATTTGTAGATTGCAATATAGGAGACAAGGAAAGATGCCTTCGCGACAACCCTGACTCCTGACATCTCCAGATGCGCCCCTGTCCCCTTTCCTAGTATCTCGCCCCCTGACCCTTTACCCCGTCCCCTCTCCTATACCCCTCTTCAAACCTTCCTCACTTAATCCCCCCAATCTCCCCCTCACCTCGCACCCTCTTGACAATGTTCTCATGTGTTCGTTGGCTTCAGCCTTTCCTTGCCTTGCTATCCTCTACCTTGTTAACTTGGGGGTATAACTGCCCATCTAACTGCTTATGTCCGGATCATCACACCGTGGACTGCACAGGTCAAGGACTTACCCGTCTTCCAGACTCCATCCCTTTGGACATACGGAGACTCCTTCTGTCTAACAACTGGATTCCCTGGATCCCTTCTGATTTCCTGGTTCTCTACAGTGATTTGGTCTACCTGGATCTAAGAAATAACTCCCTAACGAGGCTGGAGCCTGGGACTTTGAGCACATCCTCCAGACTGGTCTATCTAGACCTGGGGAGCAACAACTTGACTGAGATTCCCTCTGGAACTTTTGGGGAGTCCCGTAGTCTGATCAAGCTACGGCTGGGGAACAATCCGTATTTGAATATGGTCAACAAGGACGCCTTCTTGGGCCTCACCTCCTTACGAGAGCTCGAGCTAGAGAGGAATGCCCTCTCTGGCCTGGACGTCGGGGTGTTGAGCCAGTTGCCTTCCTTACGGTTGATACGCCTGGAAGGGAACCCCTGGGTGTGCAATTGCAACTTTGCCAAACTCTTCCTGTGGCTGTTGGAAAATCGTCACAAGCTCCCAACTGGTAAGCTGCTTAAATCTTGCTTTTGTGATCTGCATCCATTTGCATGAAATAATGTCATATTATTTTTTTTCGAATAAACACTAGAAACCTTTTCAATCACTTGAACCCTCACGGTTTGTGGTGGTTCACCTGTGGAAGATTCAAATGGTCAATAAAACTAAGGGTAAGAAGTGTTGATGCATAAGATCTACTGGGTCGTACATGTGGGTGAACTGATTTTTAATCAGAGATGCTTAAACTATTGGCGCTTGCAACTGAGACTGAACTAATTTGAATCATCACATTAGCATGATAGGCTAGCATGATAATAATTGAGATTGTGAGTTTTAAATAACACTTGTGATATTACATGGCTTCACTGCATCTTGTATTTAACTGAATAATGCATGAGAATGTTTTCAAAGAGGTCGACACACTGTAGGTGATCACTAGAATATGCGAAATATTCTTGTGCATAATTCATGAAACATATGCCACATAACATGTTCCCTAATTTTTATCTCATGCCTTGTCCTCTTTGTTGAAGTTAATTTGAGTGGTAACTAAAGGATGAAATTGAGGGAACTGTACCCTCTTGGATACGGTATCTGTTGGTCATTAGGTCACTTACCACTAGTCTAAGTTTAAGGTCAAGTTAAACTCCACAGCTACATCAAATATGGATGCATGATCCTCACTGTCCCTTAGAAGCACAGGTCACTTTTCTCTCCCTGTGTCTGTTTTGGAGACTAATGTAACATTAAGTTTCATGTTACAAACATGTCAATATAAAATAAATTTGTTTGGGTTTTGGTCACACATATACATTTATGTATTGTATATGGTTGGAAACCATAAAATATTATGACCATTTGATAAACGCTACTTTCTTATATCATAGTTATCCTCATAGGTGTGAATCTTCCTGATTGGATTAAACTCCATATTTAGGGAAAGATTTGCTTAATCATCAGACCATTTGAAGTTTATTTGACTAATTCTGCAGCTTATGATTTGAGGCAAGAGGCTGAGATCCTATCTGACTGTACTGTAAATTTTTACGTTTGTAACTAATAAATCAGTTCATTTTCAGAGTAATAATATTAACTGTACTCATTAATTATACAGGATTGAACAGGATGTTTGTTCTTTTGTCAACAGAAACAAGTCTTTTGTCCCATTCACAAATATTTGCAGTCTATAGACCTTGCACAGTCTTTTATGAACAACACTTATATTATTATAATTTGCAGATTCTTAACAAGTTGTGGATCATTAACAATGGTACACTGACTTGTGTATTAACTTTGAATTTACTATTACTTTAAATCCTGAAGATAATTATGATATACTGTATTAAATATTATTTTCGGTTTAAAAAACTAAAATTATTATTTTGTAAATTACATTTTGTATTGATGAACAATTGCAGAGAAGAACCAGAGGCATCCATATTGATTATAATGTGTGAAGATGTTTTAGACAGTCCAGATATCTATTATATATTTATATTCATACATTTGGCAGACACTTTTACCAAAATTTACATTGCATTCAAGGTATACATTTTATCAGTCCATGCATTTCCTGACAATTAAACCCACAACCTGTTACGTGTTACGTCGCTACATAACGCTATAAATGCCGGGGGGTTCACTTGCAAAAAAAAAAATACTATAATTTGTTTATTTATTGCAGTTCTAATAAGTAACAAAATGACACACAGTCCTTTAAATACATCAGAATCCACCATAATGTAGTCTTTAATTTAGATAGACTAGTTTAAACTCCCTTACAGTGTTGCAATTCTTGCGCTTGGGTATGGATGGACACGTTACATCCATTATTCAACCCAACATTGAATCTGATACTGATGATAGCACACTTCTGGCACACTTTTAGTTGCCTGGTAATTTGATATCCAGGTGGATAATCAAGGGCAAGAACCAAGATTTCCACCAATACAGTGCTGAGTATGTAAGTAAAGCATGTGTAGTGATGACAGGCGCACACATGACTCTTTAAACAACCCTCAAAGGTCAACAGACAGAGCCTGAGAGGTTGCCACGTCATACACTCACCTAAAGGATTATTAGGAACACCATACTAATACTGTGTTTGACCCCCTTTCGCCTTCAGAACTGCCTTAATTCTACGTGGCATTGATTCAACAAGGTGCTGAAAGCATTCTTTAGAAATGTTGGCCCATATTGATAGGATAGCATCTTGCAGTTGATGGAGATTTGTGGGATGCACATCCAGTGCACGAAGCTCCCGTTCCACCACATCCCAAAGATGCTCTATTGGGTTGAGATCTGGTGACTGTGGGGGCCATTTTAGTACAGTGAACTCATTGTCATGTTCAAGAAACCAATTTGAAATGATTCGAGCTTTGTGACATGGTGCATTATCCTGCTGGAAGTGGTGGTCATAAAGGGATGGACATGGTCAGAAACAATGCTCAGGTAGGCCGTGGCATTTAAACGATGCCCAATTGGCACTAAGGGGCCTAAAGTGTGCCAAGAAAACATCCCCCACACCATTACACCACCACCACCAGCCTGCACAGTGGTAACAAGGCATGATGGATCCATGTTCTCATTCTGTTTACGCCAAATTCTGACTCTACCATCTGAATGTCTCAACAGAAATCGAGACTCATCAGACCAGGCAACATTCTTCCAGTCTTCAACTGTCCAATTTTGGTGAGCTCGTGCAAATTGTAGCCTCTTTTTCCTATTTGTAGTGGAGATGAGTGGTACCCGGTGGGGTCTTCTGCTGTTGTAGCCCATCCGCCTCAAGGTTGTGGGTGTTGTGGCTTCACAAATGCTTTGCTGCATACCTCGGTTGTAACGAGTGGTTATTTCAGTCAAAGTTGCTCTTCTATCAGCTTGAATCAGTCGGCCCATTCTCCTCTGACCTCTAGCATCAACAAGGCATTTTCGCCCACAGGACTGCCGCATACTGGATGTTTTTCCCTTTTCACACCATTCTTTGTAAACTCTAGAAATGGTTGTGCGTGAAAATCCCAGTAACTGAGCAGATTGTGAAATACTCAGACCGGCCCGTCTGGCACCAACAACCATGCCACGCTCAAAATTGCTTAAATCACCTTTCTTTCCCATTCTGACATTCAGTTTGGAGTTCAGGAGATTGTCTTGACCAGGACCACACCCCTAAATGCATTGAAGCAACTGCCATGTGATTGGTTGATTAGATAATTGCATTAATGAGAAATTGAACAGGTGTTCCTAATAATCCTTTAGGTGAGTGTATAATGTCACAATTAAGACAACAAGTTATGTATTTACCGCAAGATAACACATGCACAATGGTAGCAAAAAGGATGGAATTTTTCAGGCTGAGATAGCCTGAGCACAATAATCAAATGTATTGAATGAATTAAGTGTAATCTGAATAGAGAGACATAGGATTCATATATCCAGCTTTATTACACACCAGAGGCGAAGCTTTGATTCATTTCACTGTTGCAAACATAAGAACATGGCAGTGTCCTCCTCGTGTTACACATATGTGGTGACAGCAGGCAACACGACACTAGTCGGCTGACTGAGCTTGTGGCTGCTGTGAGAATTTTCTAAATGGGTAAAAGCATGTGCTGCACGCGTGTTAGTCATTTGTGATTTTCGCTCTGGGAGATCTCCAGTGTGAAACACTGATGCTCTAGCATGGTAAAATGTTAGATGAGCTTGTAGAGATGGGCAAACGGCCACGTGACAGACTCAACAAAGGAGGCTGAGGTCACTAAATCCCCTGCATGTGGAAAACCCCTTCTGGATGGAGTGACTCATCCGCACTTACTGCCTCACAAGTTTGATGATGATGTCGACTGACTTTAGCCAATGACATGAACAAACATGGTGGCATTGTATTATGACATGGACGGTTATATATTAATGAGAATGGCATTTCTGTTATTTTAATTCAAAAATTCCCATTTGAAATCTTTTTTTCTATGTTCCTAAGCAACTACACAGAATCACAAGGGGTTTTGAGCGTGAACGCAATTAAAGGAGAGATGGGGCTCTGGAGCTCTGCCGCTCTGTTGTGTCTGTCTGTCAGCGTGGCTGTATTACGTAGGCGATGTTCCGCTTTAAATCTGTCATCTGGTGTCCGCTGATCACACGGCTGAAAGGAGATTAAACCTCCCTCTGTGAAAATACAAATACAAACCAACGAGGAAAATTTCACAAATGTTACCCATAAAGAGAGGGGAAAAAAATCAAACAAAATTGGAAAGCATCCCATCTAACATCTTATCTTGATGTTTTCTAAATGGGTAAAAGCATGTGCTGCACGCGTGTTAGTCATTTGTGATTTTCGCTCTGGGAGATCTCCAGTGTGAAACACTGATGCTCTAGCATGGTAAAATGTTAGATGAGCTTGTAGAGATGGGCAAACGGCCACGTGACAGACTCAACAAAGGAGGCTGAGGTCACTAAATCCCCTGCATGTGGAAAACCCCTTCTGGATGGAGTGACTCATCCGCACTTACTGCCTCACAAGTTTGATGATGATGTCGACTGACTTTAGCCAATGACATGAACAAACATGGTGGCATTGTATTATGACATGGACGGTTATATATTAATGAGAATGGCATTTCTGTTATTTTAATTCAAAAATTCCCATTTGAAATCTTTTTTTCTATGTTCCTAAGCAACTACACAGAATCACAAGGGGTTTTGAGCGTGAACGCAATTAAAGGAGAGATGGGGCTCTGGAGCTCTGCCGCTCTGTTGTGTCTGTCTGTCAGCGTGGCTGTATTACGTAGGCGATGTTCCGCTTTAAATCTGTCATCTGGTGTCCGCTGATCACACGGCTGAAAGGAGATTAAACCTCCCTCTGTGAAAATACAAATACAAACCAACGAGGAAAATTTCACAAATGTTACCCATAAAGAGAGGGGAAAAAAATCAAACAAAATTGGAAAGCATCCCATCTAACATCTTATCTTGATGTTATGTAATGGGAGTTTTCTGAGTCATAGCTGCAACGGTGTTATTGCTAGATACAAAAATTTCCAAATACCACCATGCTATAGTGGGGAATTTCTGTATATTGATTATATTATAATATGTTCATTTCTGTAAGTACATTATGTAGTCTTATTTCCTATAGATCATATGCATGTACTATTTTTGAGTGGAAACATTCAAAGATTTGACATTAGTAATGATATTACGATTTTGATATTTGTATGATATCAAAGCTATTATATTTTACCTGATCTCAAACAGATGTGAGCACTTTGTGTTTCAGTGCAAACCAAGCATGAATTTGGAAAACAACCTCATTCTAGGTGTAGCTCACCCATCACAATAGCACTTAAATGAAATACTGTTGAGTGTTATCACACATGTTCAGCTGGATATATAACCTTGAGTTTGTGTGTGTGTGTGTGTGTGTGTGTATGTGGGTTAATGAAGTCCACTTGCTCATTTATTATCCTTTGAAGCGATACACTGTCTGAATACGTGACCATCAAATGGCATTTAAAGAGCTGAACAAAAACAAATTAAATAGGGTTTTAAATGGGAAATATAAACTGAAACAAACTGTAAAATCTATATTTTTTAAAGAAGTCTCATGCTCACTAAGGCTGCATTTATTTGATAATAAGTACAGTTAAACAGTAATATTTTGAAATATTATTAATATTATTATTAATAATTTAAAATAACTGTTCTCTGTTTTAATATATTTTTAAATGTAATTTATTCTTGTGATGGCAAAGCTGAATTTTCTGCAGGATCATTACTCCAGTCTTCAGTGTCACATGACCCTTCAGAAATCAGAAAACATTTCTTATCAATGTTGAAAACCATTGTGCTGCTTAATATTTTTGTAGAAACTGATACATATTTTCAAGATTCTTTGATGAATAGAAAGTTCAAAAGAAAATTATTATTATTTGAAATATTTTTTTTGTAACATTTATAAATGTTTTTGATTGATTAATTTAATACATCCTTCCTGAATAAAAGTATTCATTTCTTTAAAAAAATTCTTTCCATTTTTTTTTTTTTAAATCTTACTGACTCCAAACGTTTTAACTGTAGTATACACACTATTGAATTGCATCGTGCACCTGAAATGTTTGTACATATTTGTGCAGATTGGCTTTCATTCTATCATAATATGATGTGTAATGGATGGTTGAGATTTAAAAAAAAAAAAAAAAAAAAAAAGACAAAACAGGGTGCTTTGTTCAAACTTGGATAATGTTTGTGCATGATATTGTGCAGCTGAGGATGCTTGTGACATTAGTGACCTGACATGTGAGCTGGTTCGGAAACTCATACAAGTCCGGTAACTGAACACTGGTCATGAGAGACTAAACTGAATGTTCCATGGACTCTTCAAAAGATTCACTGTGCCTTCTTTATCAAGGCATTTCTATTTAAGGTTTCATATAATGAGAAATCAATTTTTTCTTCATTTTAAATCATGTACTATGAAAATATACTGCATATTTTAGAATTCAAAACTTCCTCCCTAGTCCAAAAACACAAAAATAACAAAATAAACTAAGCTAAAGTGTGTGCGTCTGTGTGTGTCAGGCTCGGGGATAGAATATACAGTTTGTACAGTATAAAAACCATTATGTCTATGGAAAGTCCCCATAAAACATGGAATCCTAATGTTTGTGTGTGTGTGTATTAGGGCTGTCAAGCGATTTAAAAATTGTAATCTAATTAGTTACATGATGTGCCGATTTATTAATCTAATTAATCGCAAATCAATCTTGGCTGTGAAATTAAGTCACTATTTTGTTAGATGAGAAAATAATTGAAAGACATTACAAAAAGTAGCTTTAGAAAATAAGTATTTTGATTCAATGTAGAATTTATTACTCGTAAACTTTTAAGGCTACAATGTGGCCAATGTGGGGGGAAAAAAAATCAGAAGCTGCATCTGAAGTCAGTTGTCCTGCATAATGTTTGTTACTAAACTGCATGCAATGTAAGATGACGTACAGGTCTGGGCCGGGGCGGGGTGCATTAAAAGTATTAATAATCTTTATGTACAGTGGGGAGAACAAGTATTTGATACACTGCCAATTTTGCAGGTTTGCCCACTTACAAAGCATGTAGAAGTCTGTCATTTTTATCATAGGTACTCTTCAACTGTGAGTGACGGAATCTAAAACAAAAATCCAGAAAATCACATTGTATGATTTTTAAGTAATTAATTTGCATTTTATTGCATGACATAAGTATTTGATACACCAGAAAAGCAGACCTTAATATTTGGTACAGAAACCTTTGTTTGCAATTACAGAGATCATACGTTTCCTGTAGTTCTTGACCAGGTTTGCACACACTGCAGCAGGGATTTTGGCCCACTCCTCCATACAGACCTTCTCCAGATCCTTCAGGTTTCGGGGCTGTCGCTGGGCAATACGGACTTTCGGCTCCCTCCAAAGATTTTCTATTGGGTTCAGGTCTGGAGACTGGCTAGGCCACTCCAGGACCTTGAGATGCTTCTTACGGAGCCACTCCTTAGTTGCCCTGGCTGTGTGTTTCAGGTCGTTGTCACGCTGGAAGACCCAGCCATGACCCATCTTCAATGCTCTTACTGAGGGAAGGAGGTTGTTGGCCAAGATCTCGCGATACATGGCCCCATCCATCCTCCCGTCAATACGGTGCAGTCGTCCTGTACCCTTTGCAGAAAAGCATCCCCAAAGAATGATGTTTCCACCTCCATGGTTCACGGTTGGGATGGTGTTCTTGGGGTTGTACTCATCCTTCTTCTTCCTCCAAACACGGCGAGTGGAGTTTAGACCAAAAAGCTCTATTTTTGTCTCATCAGACCACATGACCTTCTCCCATTCCTCCTCTGGATCATCCAGATGGTCATTGGCAAACTTCAGACGGGCCTGGACATGTGCTGGCTTGAGCAGGGGGACCTTGCGTACGCTGCAGGATTTTAATCCATGACGGCGTAGTGTGTTACTAATGGTTTTCTTTGAGACTGTGGTCCCAGCTCTCTTCAGGTCATTGACCAGGTCCTGCCGTGTAGTTCTGGGCTGATGCCTCACCTTCCTCATGATCATTGATGCCCCACGAGGTGAGATCTTGCATGGTGCCCCAGACCGAGGGAGATTGACCGTCATCTTGAACTTCTTCCATTTTCTAATAATTGCGCCAACAGTTGTTGCCTTCTCACCAAGCTGCTTGCCTATTGTCCTGTAGCCCATCCCAGCCTTGTGCAGGTCTACAATTTTATCCCTGATGTCCTTACACAGCTCTCTGGTCTTGGCCATTGTGGAGAGGTTGGAGTCTGTTTGATTGAGTGTGTGGACAGGTGTCTTTTATACAGGTAACGAGTTCAAACAGGTTCAGTTAATACAGGTAATGAGTGGAGAACAGGAGGGCTTCTTAAAGAAAAACTAACAGGTCTGTGAGAGCCAGAATTCTTACTGGTTGGTAGATGATCAAATACTTATGTCATGCAATAAAATGCAAATTCATTATTTAAAAATCATACAATGTGATTTTCTGGATTTTTGTTTTAGACTTCTACATGCTTTGTAAGTGGGCAAACCTGCAAAATTGGCAGTGTATCAAATACTTGTTCTCCCCACTGTATGTATGTACAGTATGTATCTATGTATCTGTCTGTCCCTCTATCTATCTATCTATCTATCTATATATCTATCTATCATCTGTCTGTCTCTCCATCCATCCATCCATCCATGGAATAAAAATATAAAAACACCACATTGTATAGACTGTATATTTTCAATGATAATTTTCCCCCCTCTCTGTCTGTCTCTTTTCCAGGGTTAGAGGGTATGGAGTGCTCTCTTCCAGTGGATGGGCGGCAGGTGTCACTCAGTGTGCTTTCTGAGGACAGTTTCCGGGAGTGTCAGGGATTGCTGACTCTCACTGATTATCTCATAGTGATTTTTTCTGGAATTTGTATTTCAGTGGCAGCCATTATTGCCAGTTTCTTTCTGGCTTCCACTATCCACTGTTTCCAGCGGCTCAAATCCAAAAGGACAGATGAAGAGGAGGCAGAGGACTGAGGGGTCTTACTGGACAGAATGGAAGTTACAAATTACCCATAATTCAACACACAGTGGAAGCCAAGGGATTGGATATAGGTGTGAATCACCTTATTTCCATGACAAAAGAACACTGAATTAGGCCCCTGTGCAACTAAGGTGAGGCTGTTGTCTCGCATCTCGTGATTCACAACCTTCACCCATGGCTGTGATGCTTGAAGAAGCGTCACGTTTTTATACTTGAACACCAGTGATTGAATTGAGCCTTAAGACTGAAACTGTTCCTGAAAATGCAGTTTATGAAACCACTGTCTCATGCCCCTGTATTCAAAAGTAATCAGCATTATATTTTGACATCAGATAGCAACAATGGTCTTTTTATGGAAATGTGCAAGTTAATTCGTATTTTCTACATGAGTTATTTTTGGTATTGTGTACATGAATCTTGCTCTGTTGTAGTAAGGTTTAGCTACTTGCACTTTAAAGTACATAAGACATTGCACAAAATCCCAGTGAGCCATACTGTAAGCCATTTTTCATAAATCATAATGGCACTTATCACCAAAGAATTAACATAAAATTAGCATATATTGTGATGTAAATGTTTAAGCAAAGGGTTGAAAACACCATTATAAATATTGTAAGACATGTTTTACAGACTCCTCTTGTCTGTAACCTACAACAACTTCATAAATGTCATGCATACTCTTAATATAGAACACTTGCTGTAGTTACAGATGGGTCAAAATTATTTATCAAGTAATTAAGGTATTTTAAAGGCTAAATGGGGGAGGAAGACAATTTGGCTATTTCTACCATATTGTTCCGAATATACAAATACGCATAAAACAAGTGTGCCAAGAACTACGGTGTGTCAGAGTGTAATGTTAGAAGATCGCGAGCGCAAAAAGATAGTCTTGTTAAAAACGCTAACAGTCAAAGAAAAAGCTTACCATCTAAGGGCTCCTTCACACAGAACGCTTTTTTGTTTTGAAAAACGCAAGACGCGGGCAGTGGAATGGGGAAAAAACGCAAGGTCTCGAGATGCGTTTTTTAAAAGCTGAACCGATTTTAACTTGAGTGCCTCGTTTTTAGAATGCTGTGTCATGCGCGAGACGCTGCGTGTGCAACGGTTATGCACGTCCGTGTAGTGTGTGTTTACATAGAAAAACAATGGAAAAGTAGCACATTGGAATGGAAAAATGAGTTGTGTGTGACGGCCACACAGTGTGAACTCGGCATAAGAGTGTTTGCGTGCCTCGCTGACGGGACCAAACGTCCAACATATGTAATTTTAAAACTGAAAGCCTTTATATTTTCGCCTGGCTCCGCAGCGAAATTATTATTAAACATGGATCTTTATTTTCATTAAAATGGCTTATTTCTGCCTTTGTAGGCTCATTTTGTAAACATAAGCAACTAATTTAGAGTCGCAAACTGGGTGCCAGTGTGGTGAGCTGTACTGCTCGGCTAGATTCGCCTTAAAGTCGTGCATCTTCGGATGCGGAGCCGCGCGCAAAGTTAGAAAAATTGCCGTGCATACCGCCAAGCGAAATGGGGCCTCGTTCTCTCAACGCCCACTACCGCCCACTCCGCGATGACTCATTTTTGCCGCACGCACCTTCGCGCTCATGCGGACGCGTCGAGTATAAATATTTTTTTACAGTCTATGGTATAAACCAAGTTCCACTCCACGCATTTGTGAACTTCCCTAAGCACTTCCCCTCGGGGGAATCCCTGCCGCCATTTTGAAGTGTGTTCCACTTCGTGAAGTGGACGAGGGAAGTTTATATGGACAGACCCTCGCTCCCTCGATTTTGACTGTTCATATGTACACTTCAGGCAGCAATACCACAATGCAACCCGATTGTGACGTCACCACATATTGCGTTTAATTTACCCCATCACAAACAACGCTATGATATATTAATTATGTTTTAAAATATTTAAAACAACCCAAACACACCTATATACATATAGAATGCTACATTAAACAATTTCGTAAGGGGAAAAAAATAAATAATAAATCAACTCCATAGTGGATCCATTTCCAAGTGATGAAGGGCTTAGGACATTCCAATTCAGCCCATTGTAAAGGTTGCCAGTAGTGGGCACTGATGCAACGTAAGCAATGACACACATCCGAGTGAAAGAGACGGAGGGAAGTTAGCGAGTGATGGAATAATAAAAACAAACTGGGCTGCGTTCCACTCCACTTTTAGACACGCACTTGCGAACTTCCCTAAGCACTTCCCCTCGGGGGAATCCCTGCCGCCATTTTGAAGTGCGTTCCACTTCGTGAAGTGGACGAGGGAAGTTTATATGGACAGACCCTCGCTCCCTCGATTTTGACCGAGGGAGCGAGTCTACTTCATATGTACACTTCAGGCAGCTTCATATACCACAATGCAACACGAATGTGACATCACCGTATATCGCGTTTAATTTACCCCACCACAAACAACTCTATGATATTTTAATTATTTTTAAAAACATTTAAAACAACCCAAACACACCTATATACATATAGAATGCTGCATTAAACAATTTCGTAAAGGAAAAAAATAAATAATAAATCAACTCCATAGTGGATTCCAAGTGATCAAGGGCTTAGGACGTTCCAGTTCAGTCCATTGCAAAGGTTCCGCCAGTAGTGGGCACTCATGCAACGTAAGCAATGACGCACATCCGAGTGAACGAGATAGAGGGAAGTTAGCAAGTGAAGGCCATAATAAAAACGAACTGGAACGCAGCACTGGAATGCAGCCCAAGCTTAAGACGGTACCCAGATTTCTACTACAATAAGATTTCACTTCTACTGTTAATGAAATTTTGGTAGGCTACATGGTTTTATGAGATGGATAGCCTAATTGTTATATAATTCAGATGGGCTAAAGGTTATTTTTATGGTATGCCAAAAAGTGTTTATTGTTAAATGTGATCATTTGTACATTTGACCAGTATTTACCACACTTTAAATACAAAAATTAAAATATGAAAAATGATGCAATATGAAAATTTTCAAATAAAAGCATTTTCTTTATATATATATATATTTTTTAATAAAATACAAGATTTGGTCTTCAAAAAGCCTTTTTCCAAAAGGTACATCTTGAAAAAGGGGGTCGTCTTGTATTCGGAACAATACGGTCATTACTGGGGCGAACTTGTCCCCCTCAATGTCTATGCTGGTTACGGCCCTGCACTGATTATAGTCACGCACTGGCGTGATGTGATAGTCTAAAACAAAGATGCTTGACGCAGGAGGACGATGAAATCACATTTAATAAAACACCAGGAACCACAGAGACACACACCAGTACAAAACTTCAACACAAGATCATGAACAGAAGATAACTGAGGGTTGAACAGGTGAGACACTAATCAATAAAACAATGAATCACTATGACAACCAATGATTATATTATACTTTTTTAGAGCTCAAATAATTATTATTTTCTATTAAATCTCTCTTTACTGTCTTAAGCCGAAGCAGTCCCGCTTTCTGCCACCATCTCGTGAAAATAACAGTAAGTAATAACATGCTGTATCATTCCTCCTTTTCCTTTGACCCAGAAAGCCCTGGAACCTTTCAAAGTGCAAAGCAAACAATGGAGCAAATGCAGTGCCTTTATGTAATCTCATTTTATTTCTACTGCACATAGAATTTTGTTTTTTAGGTTGATGCTGGAGGAGGTTTTTTCTCAGTAAAAGCTTCTAAAATCAAGCTAAATATATTTGCTGTTAGATATCCATGACAGGGCAACAGTGACGTTTGAGTTTTACTCAGCGTCGTGAATTAAACCGACGACAGAGGAAAACAAGTGACAGAGAGCTATAGACTCCACGATCACCCCTCAGATGGAGAGAGGATGGAAAACATACTATGCTTTTGTGCTCATTTTCCCCACTCATTTTCTAGGTGAAAAGTTGAATGAGACAGAAGAAAGAATCTGTCAAAATGAGGCTCTCCAACATCCAGATCTCGTTGTTGCTATGGTTACGTGTCTGTGGGCCAGTTGTGTTAAATTCAGACACCGCTATACTGAGGATGGGTTTTGAATATTTGACTAATCAAGACTCCTCCTGTCCCTTGCCACTTCTCATTGACTTTTAACCAACTTTCCTCTCCTCAAAATTTCCTTGATTTATAACATGTCCATCTTCTGTATGTGTACTAATGTTATGAAACTAACATTCATGTTTCTTTCCTTACTGTTTACTCCTTTCCTTAGTATGATTTGGATGGCCATTCTTTAGAAGAGATCATAATAACATTAAATATTAATGCGCATCATTTTAACTACTGAGTTTTAAATACTCAGAGAAACACTGTAACATTGTGAAACATTAAAGGGTTAGTTCACCCAAAAATGAAAATTATCCCATGATTTACTCACCCTCAAGTCATCCTAGGTGTATATGACATTCTTCTTTCAGACGAATAAAATCAGAGTTATATTAAAAATGTCCTGGCTCTTCCAAACTTTATAATGGCAGTGAATTGTTGCTTTGTTTTTGAAGTCCATAAAAGTGCATCTATCCATCATATAACTGCTCCACACGGCTCCGGGGGGTTAATAAAGGCCTTCTGAAGCGAAGCAATGCGTTTGTGTAAGAAAAATATCCATATTTAAAACTTTATAAAGTAAATTATCTAGCTTCCACCAGATCGCCTTCCATATTAAACTTACAGAAAAAGTGTAGTGCCTCTCGCAGTTTAAAATGCTTACCCTACGCCTGACGACATTGCACACCAGTTACGTTTTTTTCCGATCTGGCGGAAGCTAGATATTTTACTTTATAAAGTTTTAAATATGGTTTTTTTTTTTACACAAACGCATTGCTTCGCTTCAGAAGGCCTTTATTAACCCTTTATTATAGGCCTTTATTAATTAATGTTTTACATTCAGGGCAAATGAAACTGATCCTCCAACTGTCCATTCAACCAATGGTGGACTATGACCTGAGAACGAAATCCCTTTCAGATCCCTGAAAACAAGAGGAGCATGACCCTGCATCCTGATCCTCTCTACTATCTCTGACACCGAAGCTGGTTAGTTTACAGTGGTGAGTGTGATTACAGCAAGAGAAAACTGGTCTGTCAATACTGGGTAAAAGGGGGAAAATACATTTTGTTCATTTTTAGAGGTTTCAAAATCCATTGCCAAGTATAAAATATATATTTGCTACATTATGATTGCTTGGAGCAGTGGTTTTCAACTGGCTTTTCTGATCATGAAAAAATATATATATTTGTATATATATAATTATATGTATTTAATTTGTATATACTAACTTAGGGAATGGAAAAACTCTTTGCATATCATATTGGCATATTTATCATAAACCAGTGTTCAATGTTTATGACACTCTGACTAATTTATGTATTTTGGTACATATTGTCATAATGGCCAAATTAACCAGCTAACAGGGACAGGTTGCTCACTTCTGCCTGTATGCATTTAATGGTAGCCTATATTTGCTTCCCATAAAGCATATATATTTTCAGATATTATATTAAAATATTTCAAAAAAATAGCTAAAAAGATTTTAAAATATATTTATATAATATCCAAATATATATATTTGTTATAAATTGGTGTATTCAAACAGTTTGTGATGATTTTCTTAATTTATATTTTCTTATGCATATTATTAATTTATGAGTTTTCTCTTTATTAATTCTTTGAATTCAGGTATTCATTTATTAACCTGCAGGCAATTAAAGTATTTAGTTTATCACCGTTTATTTTATTCTGTTTGATTTATATCCACTTGTATTTTGCATGTATTCATTTCTAATATTGTTATTCGTGCACTCATGTTCATATACTTTAAGAAATAGATCTTTGTTGCTTTCTGTTAGATATTGGATGCATTCCAATGACTGATGTATCTTAGAATTGACAGTTCTAGAGGTATAATATACTAGAGGTACTTTTCCAGAAAAGTGTTTTGTAAGATGTGTAAAATATAGTATTTGAAAAACCTTTGCTTTGCTGTCTTTGTTCTGAATGTATCAAAACCAATATAGGCCTATCTATTTTGCCTATTTCTGTAGCTGTAACATTTGACTGGGTTACACCGACCCAGCTGCTACACTAACGTCTGACATAATAGATATTGGATAGACCACTTGACCTTTTCTTGTCTGACTTAAACACAGGTATAGGAGGATGTAAATTCTCTTGTGCTTGTTCCCTTAGGCACTCTTGTTCTCTTGTTCTCTTTCTTGGCAAAGATTAGCATACTCAAATCCTATCTCAGATTATAGATCTCAGATTTAAGGCCCGTTCACACCAAGTACGATAACTATAACGATAATGATAAACATATAGATCTAAAAATCGTTAATTCGTTCTAAATATAAAAGAATAGCAGAATCCACATCACAACTATAACGATAACGGCACACTGGCAGTCTAGCACAGAGAAACGATATAGTTGGAGAACGATTTTTTCCAGCTGAAGAACGCTAAAAACATTATCAGCCAATAAGAATCCATTCCGCTTTTCTTCCGAATCTGTGAAAATGGTGACAGCATGCAACAAAAAAAAAAACATTTTACATTTAGCCAAAATGTAGGCCTATTATAAAATTAGAAATCTACTTTCTTGCCTCTTTATGTACATTTTGTGTTTAGTAATTGAAAGTTTAAACAAAATATATTTTCAGTCTAACAAACATATTCACAACACATGTTTAGCATATTTGAAATATACTTTGGACAAATAAAAAAATCTTTATTCTGAAACAAAGCCATTGAGAACCACTGGTTTGGATTTTAGTAAAAGTTATATGGTCGGTTTCACAGACAAGGCTTAAGCCTAGTTCCAGACTAAAATGGATGTTTGAGCTGTTTTAACTAAAAACCATTTGCACTGACAGATCTTAAAATATGTTGGTATCTTCCGACAGCTCTTTCAGTTTTTATCTAAAACATTTTCCCAGAACGTTTGAGTTAGAATAGTCTATAAGAGCACAATTGTAAGCATAATGAGGCTGTAAAAATCTCCTCAACAGCCTCTGTAATCCCATTTAGCCACTTGTTAGCAACCGCCTTTTTCAATACACATAACAGCTTCAAAAAAATCATGAGTGGGGTAATACTGATGTATTTTATGTCGTAGAATAAAACGTGAAAGTGTCTTGAGCTTGTGTTCACCACAGACCTTGTTTTAGCCATTTAACCAAAATCCCATTCAAAAAATCCATTGACTTCAGGACGATGTAACCGGAAGTGCTAAAACGCTAACTCGCTTCCATGTTTTGGCCTACAAAGTGATGTCATACCTGCACCACTCTATTGTCTCAAGATGCACATCAGTAATGTTTTTTTTAAGGCACGTTTATAAAAGCTACTCAAATGTCCTAACTGAACTAAGGCCTAATCCTGGCTTAATCTAAGCCTTGTTTGTGAAACCTGTCCTGGAGTACCACCAGCCCTGCACATTTTGTATGTCTCCCTATATCTGACACACCCATTTCAGATCTTGCAGTCTCTACTAATGAGCTCATGAGTTGGTCCAAGGTACAGGAAAATCCAAGGAGACAGGCAGAGAATCAAGACAAGGACCAGCAATGACATCCCAAAATGCAGTGAAACACTAACATTCCATAAGACTTTGCAAAGTCTGACAAAACACACAGATCTTAAATAGGCAAACATGAACTAGATAACAGCACACAGGTGGCATGAATCAGAACGTAATGAGTCCAGGCAATGAATCATGGGAAATGTATTTCATGATATGATCAAGGCGACAGGAGGCGTGCCCTCTGGTGGCTATCATCGGCACTCCAGCTGACAGGCATGACAATTACCTTCAAAGGAGACATTTATGCTTTCTGACATATATGGTATCAAGAATCTCTGTAGACTGTAATGTATGGTTATGTTGAGTAAGAATGCAGAGTGACAGAATATCTAATCTCAGTAATGAACTTCAGAAGATGGGCTTGGGAGGGGAGGAGGGAGAGCACGGCCCCCACTCCACTGTCCAAATGTGGAGTTTTAAAGGGCTATGATCTGAACAGATGGCCCTCTATGCTATTGTAGACAGGCTGGGATTATGCGGTTGCACACGACCAGCCAGGGGTATGCAGAGCTCCACGTGTGCTGGGATTATTTTAATTTTAAGAAGAGTAGCATATTTCATCTCAAGTTATATGGCAAACAGTCCTTTGTCTACTTGCCCCTAAAATGTATGGGGGGAGGTGGGACTACAACCACTACATCCTCTGGAAAGCCTGGTGCGGCTGGAGATTACACTGGATATAGGGTCTGCACGGATTACACCATTTAGTGCATTTTGTCAGATCTAATGAATTCATTGGATAGCTGTACTGAAATTCAGTAATTATAGATGCATGAACATGCTGCTTGACAGCAGAGATAAATGAGGTATATTACAAAAAAAGTGATAGGGCCTACATATAAAATGATAGGATAATGCTTATTTAAAATAACCATGTACAGTGCCTTTAAAAAATAAACAAGTATAAATACAAATAAAATTCTACATTGTAAATTAAACATCCTTCGGCCAATTTGCTGAAGTTGAATAGAACTGCAGAAAACAACTTTACGTGCAACTCTGCCGCCCTCATATGTAGGAAACAGGAACTGCACCGATAGAAACTCATGTCAGACTCACTACACATAATATTCTGATATCGCCTGGGGATTTACTACTATATTAAATTTCTCAAGAGCCCATATTTGCCGATAAATAGCCAAGCGGTAATAAATGCATTATAAGGTCGACCTCCAAACGCTAGACGTCACATGACGGCCGTTTCTCCCCAATGACGTAAAATCGCTTTGTTTTGGCACATGACCGGAAGTGTCGCAGGTTCCAAAAAGCGTTTCATGAATTCAGTTTGACATGTTGGAAGTTGAGAGATGAGCGCAAAGGACCCACAACAAAATGGTGCTTGCAGATCAGAGCTTATTTCGCAAGAGACTCGGACCAATGCAGAACTAAACTACGGGCTGAGACCGGCCACTCTGTCCAGTTGTTGGTCATGTTTTAAAGTTGTCGAGCAGTGCTAAAGGACGAGCGCTCATGCTAACGCTGCCAGTGTCACTGACTTTGAGTCACAGAGAGCTGTGCTGTTTTGTTCGTCACATGCTGTAGTTTGTTTTCGTTTTCGTTTTCGTTTGTGGTTGTCAGCTGCGGCTTGTTATATAAGAATCTTTTAAAATAAAGGAGATCATTTACTTTCTCTTTAGCCAGTAAGGACAGCTTTGCTTCCGAGAGGAGGACTCTGCTTGGCTTGGATAGTGGAGGTCTTGAATTTATTTGGACTGAAATGATCATAGACAGTGGTTGACCGAGGAACAGGAGGTCTCATAACAATGGTAAGTTATTAGTTCACCTAAAAATGTAAAATTCTGTAATGATTTACACAGCCTAATGACTTGTTAGGCAAAATTACAGCATCACTTTCATTGAATGGAAAAAGATGCAGTAAAAGTGACTGTGGCTATCAACCCTTATGCTTCTTCTTCACATCTCCTGTACACACTGTAAAAATTGTCAAGCTGTTAGTCAGAAAATCACTCATTGTGTTTTCTCTCTGTTTATGTTGGTGTGGCAAATATGTGTTCAGGACAGTGGTTCTCAACCAGGGGGCTAGGGCCCACTAGGTTGGTCAAGGGGGTCAAGATGTCTTAAAATGATTTAAGGCTAAACCTCTGATATTCCTCACTTAGGGGTTATGCTTGTGATACTTGGCAGGTCAAAACTGACTGAAGAAAATAAACATAACTTGTTTTTTGAAATATGAAATGAAATAAATGTGCTATATTTTGTTTCAATAAAATTGAAAATAGAAGACTTTTACTGGCCACTGTCCTGCAGAGTTTAGCTCCAACCCCAATTAAACACAACTGAACCAGCTAATCTAGGTATACTAGAAACTTCCAGGCAGGTGTGTTGAGGCAATTTGAAGCAAAACTCTGCAGGACAGTGGCCCTCCAGGAGCAGGTTTGGACACCCCTTGTATAAAATAATTCAAATATTAAAAAATATATTTGAATAACTGATTTAGAAGAAGAAGTGGAAGAGTGAATTATACAGGCTCGTCTACAAGTCGATGTATCAGAATGGTAATGCGTTTTATATATGGCTCTCTACAACGTTGGACACATAATGGTAATTAATATGAATAGCCCTTTCCTTGACTATGTTATCAAACAGCTAATAATGTGTTGCTAATGTTACACAAACCATGTTCCCACGAGTCAGACAGCTGCTTTCTAAAAATCAGCATCCTTAGAAACGCTTTGAACAACTTAGACCGTCAGTGGAGAAAGGCATATAGTTCATCATAACATCGTAAAATATATCATATACATAATTCACCTGCTATATTGCTAAATGTATACTGCTAATTTTTCATATCAACAGGAAAATATACCGGGATAACCTGGCTTCTCTTTAGACTCCCCTGCTTCAGAGAATAGTTAATGATATGCTAAAGCCCGCCCGCATGTTGACATGATTGGTTACAAGGTAGTTTGTGACGTCAGAAACACCAGCGATTTCAAACCGTGTTTTTGAGACAGTATTTTTTTCACTGCAGTTTTAAGGAGAAAATACTCAGCAATGGTGTTGACTTATGAATTTGCACATGGTTTGTTTTAAAGCATATTAAAAACACCACATAGACATATAAACAACATTATAAACTTGACTTTCACCACAGGGGGTCTTTAAATGCATGTAAGGCAAATTGGTGCCATCTGGTGGGAGAAATAAAGAAAATGTAATGCCATAGTGTAACCACTAGATGCCTATATAGATCTATATATACATACAAGTGGGGAGAACAAGTATTTGATACACTGCCGATTTTGCAGGTTTGCCTACTTACAAAGCATGTAGAGGTCTGTAATTTTTATCATAGCTACTCTTCAACTGTGAGTGACGGAATCTAAAACAAAATCCAGAAAATCACATTGTATGATTTTTAAGTAATTAATTTGCATTTTATTGCATGACATAAGTATTTCATACATCAGAAAAGCAGAACTTAATATTTGGTACAGAAACCTTTGTTTCCAATTACAGAGATTATACGTTTCCTGTAGTTCTTGACCAGGTTTGCACACACTGCAGCAGGGATTTTGGCCCACTCCTCCATACAGACCTTCTCCAGATCCTTCAGGTTTTGGGGCTGTCGCTGGGCAATACGGACTTTCAGCTCCCTCCAAAGATTTTCTATTGGGTTCAGGTCTGGAGACTGGCTAGGCCACTCCAGGACCTTGAGATGCTTCTTACGGAGCCACTCCTTAGTTGCCCTGGCTGTGTGTTTCGGGTCGTTGCCATGCTGGAAGACAATCTTCAATGCTCTTACTGAGGGAAGGAGGTTGTTGGCCAAGATCTCACGATACATGGCCCCATCCATCCTCCCCTCAATACGGTGCAGTCGTCCTGTCCCCTTTGCAGAAAAGCATCCCCAAAGAATGATGTTTCCACCTCCATGCTTCACAGTTGGGATGGTGTTCTTGGGGTTGTACTCATCCTTCTTCTTCCTCCAAACATGGCGAGTGGAGTTTAGACCAAAAAGCTCTATTTTTGTCTCGTCAGACCACATGACCTTCTCCCATTCCTCCTCTGGATCATCCAGATGGTCATTGGCAAACTTCAGACGGGCCTGGACATGCGCTGGCTTGAGCAGGGGGACCTTGCGTGCGCTGCAGGATTTTAATCCATGACGGCGTAGTGTGTTACTAATGGTTTTCTTTGAGACTGTGGTCCCAGCTCTCTTCAGGTCATTGACCAGGTCCTGCCGTGTAGTTCTGGGTTGATCCCTCACCTTCCTCATGATCATTGATGCCCCACGAGGTGAGATCTTGCATGGTGCCCCAGACCGAGGGAGATTGACCGTCATCTTGAATTTCTTCCATTTTCTAATAATTGCGCCAACAGTTGTTGCCTTCTCACCAAGCTGCTTGCCTATTGTCCTGTAGCCCATCCCAGCCTTGTGCAGGTCTACAATTTTATCCCTGATGTCGTTACACAGCTCTCTGGTCTTGGCCATTGTGGAGAGGTTGGAGTCTGTTTGATTGAGTGTGTGGACAGGTGTCTTTTATACAGGTAACGAGTTCAAACAGGTGCAGTTAATACAGGTAATGAGTGGAGAACAGGAGGGCTTCTTAAAGAAAAACTAACAGGTCTGTGAGAGCCGGAATTCTTACTGGTTGGTAGGTGATCAAATACTTATGTCATGCAATAAAATGCAAATTAATTATTTAAAAATCATACAATGTGATTTTCTGGATTTTTGTTTTAGATTCTGTCTCTCACAGTAAAAAAAATTACAGACCTCTACATGCTTTGTAAGTAGGAAAACCTGCAAAATCGGCAGCATATCAAATACTTGTTCTCCCCATTGTATATATACACAATGCTGTGGATTCCCTAGTTGCTTATACGAATATTTTCAAACATAATAACTTTTAATCACTTTTATTAGGTTTTGGATATATTTTGACATTATTAAAGACTTCTTCCTTGTGGTTGATTTGTAGATAGATCGCCATGAAATTGTATTTTTTTTTTTTGTATCACCCATTAATTTCCTCTCACTCTCACAAGTGTGACTTTAAGACCATTAAATCTTTTATAATCATGTCCACAGTTTTTTGTGTGCGTTTTCATATAGCAAATGCCACAAAAATCACTAAGTCATTGGGCCTTAGAGTATTGTTGTGTAAAGATGTGAGGCCTTTGATTCAAAAAGGTTGAGAACTGCTACACATTTGTTGTGAGATCAGATGTCAAATTTGTGTTTCTTTGACTCCTCAGACTTCAGATGACTGGAGTGAACGCTAACTGTGAAGTTCATTGCCTGCTAGGATTTACTTTAACTGACTAATCCCAGGGCACTCTTCCCATCCTATAATGTTGGAGGGACTTGTTGCCTGGGTGCTCAACACATATCTGGGCAAATATGTGAGCAACCTTAACACTGACCAGCTCTCCATTGCTCTTCTCAAAGGTATTTGAATTTGTTTTGCTCTGTTTTAATCAGAGTTGACTGTCTGTGTTGTGTATCATTTTGTGAAGTATGCATTTTGTAATGATCCAGGGGCAGTGGAGCTGGAGAACCTCCCACTAAGAAAAGATGCACTCCGAGGATTTGATCTGCCCTTTGAGGTCAAAGCAGGTTAGTGTTATTCCAGCCTTTGGACTTTTATGTGAACAGTTAAAGGTTCAATAAGTAATTTGTTTGTTTTGCTGGCTGATATGATAATAGCCCTGGACTTTATACTACACCTCTCAGTGGGCCCTTATGGAAATACCCTTTTGATTAATTTATCAATCGGGACACAATAATCAAAATAATGTGATATTAGGGAGGCCTAAGTCCTAAAGAGTAGTATTCTGCTGGTAATGTGATCTTAGCATGGTGGCTGCTTGAGATGGACTAACTGAAATGTTGTGTTATTGTCATTTTAAGTATAGTTGTCAAAGTAATATGTGTTTCAGTGTTAAACTTAGTAATAAAAGCACCTTTAAACAGAATGCATTTTGATTTTCATTAGAAATTCATTGACTGTCTGCACAAACATCAAGCCTTATGTCATTTATTCCATCTGAAGGTTAGGTATTTGCGTCTTGTGATCTTAATTGTGGGAATTAAGGAAACCCTTGCACAGCAGATGTCAAAACAGGATTATCTGGATATTCTTGTGCAGTGACATGATGGCACTTGCAAATATGTACAGTTGCAAGAAAAAGTATGTGAACCGCTTGCAGAATCTGTGAAAATGTGAATAATTTTGACTAAATAAGAGAGATCTTACAAAATGCATGTTATTTTTTATTTAGTGCTGTCCTGAATGAGATATTTTACATAAAAAATGTTTACATATAGTCCACAAGACAAAAAAATAGCTGAATTTATTAAAATTACCCTGTTCAAAAGTTTATGTACCCTTGATTCTTAATACTGTGTGTCATTCCCTGGATGATCCACGGCTGTTTTTTTTTGTTTTCTGATGGTTGTTCATGAGTCCACTGTTTGTCCTGAGCAGTTAAACTGACCAATGTTCTTCAGAAAAATCCTCCAGGTCCTGCACATTCTTCATTTTTTCAGCATCTTTTGCATATTTGAACCCTCTCCAGCAGTGACTGTATGATTTTGAGATCCATCTTTTCACACTGAGGACAATTGAGGGACTCAAACACAACTATTAAAAAAGGTTCAAACATTCACTGGAAAAATTAAGAATTTGCAGGACCTGGAGGATTTTTCTGAAGAACATTGGTCAGTTTAACTGCTCAGGGACTCAAGAACAACCATCACAAAACAAAAAAACAGCCGTGGATCATCCAAGTAACAACACACAGCATTAAGAATCAATGGTTCATAAACTTTTGAACAGGTCATTTTTAATAAATTCTGCTATTTTTTTTGTCTTGTGGACTATATGTAAAAAAAAATGTATGTAAAATATCTTATTCAGGACAGCACTAAATAAAAAAATAACGCATTTTGTATTATCTCTTTCATTTTGTTATAATTATTCACATTTTCACAGATTCTGCAAGTGGTTCACATACTTTTTCTTGCAACTGTATACTGTTTTTAAGATCTAGGTGTTATTAATTGCTCAATGGTTTAAATAGCTTAAATATCTGTTATACTACTGTCAGATTTTTGTGTCAGTAAGATTTTAATTTTTTTTGCATTACGTTGTTTAAGCGTGACAGTAGAGATATTTATAATATCACAAAAGATTTCTATTTTAAATAAATGCTTTTTTTTTTTTTTTTTTTTTAATTTTATTCATCAACAAATTGTAAAAAAAAAAAAAAAAAAAAAAACGGTATCATGGTTTCCAAAAAAAAAAAAATTCAACATTTTCAACATTGATAATAAGAAATGGTTTGAGAGCAGAATATTAGAATGATTTCTGAAGGATCACGTGACACTGAAGTCTGGCGTAAAATCAGCTTTGCCATTACAGGAGTAGGCTAAATTACACTTGAAATAGTGCTGGGTATTGACACAAATTTCATGATTCGATTTCGATTCACAAGTTTGCGATTCCATTCCGATTCAATTAAATTTAATTAATTTTAATATATATCAGTTAAAGTAAATGGCAAATTTCCTCAAGGAAAAAATCTCTCAACTAATGCTGTAAACTATAGCCTACAGGAAGTCAGTTGGTACTACATTACTATAATATTGGTTAAGATTAACTGAGTTGACACTTAAAATTACACACAAGGAAGTTTTTTTATAATAATAAAGTTATAATACTAACTTTATAATTACAGAATTATGTTTTTACTCCAATTCATTTTTTGAAATATAAACATTTAAATGTTTATAGGCTGTCATAAAAACTTGATGGATTTATTCAAACATACATTAAATATTGAAGAACAGTATACAAAAAAAATAAATTATATATATATATATATATATATATATATATATATAATGAATATGTAATATAGTGCATAATATACTGTATTTAGCAAAATGCTTCTAGCTGACTAACGAGTTTATGGTCACTGAATGGCTTTTTCTGAGGTAAATGAAACATTACGTGACATTGTTTATATGCGGTTTTATTGACGTCTTTCCGCGATTGAAACCTTGATTGAGCGATTACATGAGACATGATACGGATTTCGGTAAGTTGTACTGTGTCTTTTAACATACCTTCTTATGTTCATTCATGTTTATTCGAGCTATAACTAGTAGTAAAGCGGAAGAGATGATCAGTTCATGTGCTATGCACACTGCTGCTTCTGTAACAAAAGTAACAAAGCAAAAAGCTTATTGCAATTTATTTGATGGGAGGCGCACAATGTTCTCATTCATCAACTGAAAATAGCATAAACTAAAACAAGGGTCACAATAACTCGTTTGGGGTTTGTGAGATTGCAAACTAAGATGAGTGACATCTTTTTAATGATTGTAAAGGGAGCGCGCTTTCAAATCTATGTATAATCCATTGAATAAAAGTTTTGTTTTTCTTGCTGCTAAGAGTGACAGCCAATTACACGGTGCAAAATTTCAGAAGTGACATCTACATATAAATGTGGGATTCACTCTCGAAATTGCAATTGACATAGTGATATCTAGCATGGGGCAAAATATGGAGTGTCAAATTTTTAGTAAACTTTTAGTTAAAGTACAGGTAAATGTTTAATTGTCCATCTGACTAATAATATTTAAATTTATGACTCTGCAAATACATTAAAATAATTTGCAACAACTGTGAACAACTAATGAATTGTGATTTTTATCGCAATATGTATGCTTGTTATGATGCATAAATCTTAATTTTAAGTAAGTAATATACAGTCAATTATGCATGTACAACAATAACATGCATAGTTAATCTACTGTCTTAACATAACTGTCATTACCCCTAAGGGGTCCTTGCCCTGAAAAACGTTGAAGACCCCTGGACTAAAAGATTGATTCTTGGGACCAATCGATATCGTTTCATATAAATGAGAATCGATTAAAATCGATTTTTTTTTTTTTTAACCCAGCCCTAATTTTAAAGTAAATTAAAATAGAAAATAGTTATAATAAATAGTAATACTATTTCACAATAATACTGTTGTTAGCTTTGGTGAGCATAAACATCAAAAACATCAAAAAAAGCGTACCAATCCCAAACTTTTGAATGGTGGTGTATATGTAACATTTTATATGTAATTTATAAATATTATGTTTTTCAGGCGTCATTGGGAAGATCACCCTCCAGATCCCCTTTTATCGACCACACAGTGACCCATGGGTCATCTGCATGTCCCAGCTGAACCTTATTGTCGGCCCTGCTCCCCCACAGGAGTATGATGAAGTGCGAGAAAGGGAGGCTGAGAAAGAGCAGAAGAAACAGCTGCTCAAGGCACTAGAGGACAAGTGGAAGGTACAGGCTTTTTTAAAATATCAGCAGAATCACCTGTGATCACTTTTATGCATTTATGCTCCAAAAATGTGGAACCTTTTACTAATAGAAATGACAGGCTTGGAGCCCATTTGTAAAAAAAAAAAAGAAAAAAAAAGAAAAGAAAAGAAAAACAAAGATAGTTAATTTAGCCTGTGTTTAATATATTTGAAGTCTCTTTTCCTTCTATTAATTAATCTTATGCTATTATTGTCATTCTTGTTGTTGTTTTATTTTTATACTGAAAATAAAAAAAAACTTTTTATGATCACTGATCTATGAATAATACTCTGTGTTATTCATTATATAGAATAATGATCTATATAATACTCTGTTTTTTATATATAATTTATATATTTAACCAGAGTGAATGTGAGCAGAAGGGAGAGTCTTATTGGTACTCTGCCACAGCATCTGTTGTGACTCGAATCGTTGAGAATATTGAGGTAATTTTCACTATTATCATGTTTACTTCTTTACTTGCACTCTGCTGCTGTTATAGTTTAATGTCAGAAATACATTTTTATTATGCTATACTCATGCTATATTTTTTTTTTTTATGTTATTAGTTGAAAATTCAAGGTGTCCACTTACGTTTCGAAGATGATTTCTCCAACCCTGAGAAACCATATGCTTTTGGTGTCTGTATCAAGAATGTATCTGCACAGAACTGCTCCAAAGAACCAGTGAGTTATCCATATTATTTGGTATTTTCATGAAGTGGCTCTATCTTTACATATTGGAACATATAAGATGAACTCTTCACTCACAGGCTCAGAAGCTTATTCGGCAGAAGGAGCTGGAAATCAGTGAATTCAGTGTGTACTGGGACACAGAGTGCACCATTCTTGGAGATCTTCCCTCAACAGAAGTACAGGTAGATTTGTGATAATGTCAGGACACTCAATAGCACAATGGCTATTGCTTCTTGTAAACTCTTTCTCAAACAACTGTCTGTTACAGGAGCTGATGAGTAAATGTATGCAGAACCGTGAGCATCAGTATATATTTGAGCCAGTATGTGCCTCTGTGCTGTTGAGGAGAAATGCCACTAAAGAACCACTACGATCTCGTAATACACCTCGCATTGAGGGCCAAGTGCAATTGGAACCCCTTTCACTTCGTCTGTCACAGGTAACATTTTTCAAGATTTTCAAATCCTTATTTAAAATCCTTATATCAAAAGCCAATGTAACGTGTATACTTGAACACTTTTTGTGGTTTGATTTATTTGTGATGTCCTCTTTTAAGTCCACTTACAATTTAAACACCAAAACCACTTGCCCTTTCTGAATGACTTTAACTGAACTGGGTTGGGTTCATTTAAAATGTACCATATGTGAAACCACCCTTTGTTGACTTTTGCAGGTTTTTTTCATGTAAACTAACACTATGATTTTAAATTGGAATTTGATTACAGGTTCAGTATCAGCAGATTATGGCATTCCTCAAAGAGCTGGAGAGGCGAGAAAGGGAGATTATTTTTCGAAAGTGGAGACCTAAACTTCCCATATCTGGAAAGTAATGAGGTTTCTTTTTTCTATGCCATTACAAACAAAACAAAATATGTTTAGAAAAAGCTTTGAATCCTCTGAATAGGTCATGTTGATTTAAAATCTTTTGTTTAACATTGGTATTGTTTTTCTAAAATAATGTCTTTATTGTTGAAGTTGTCGGCAGTGGTGGATGTTTGCCATTAATGCCAACCTGAATGAGATCAGAGAGCAGCGCAGACAGGGAAGCTGGGACTTTGCTCTGCACAGGGCACGTGATGCCAAACTCTACACTAGCCTGTATGTCCAGAGGCTTAAAGGAGATACTTTGAGTCCACAGGAGGAGGTAAGAATTATGGATTTACAGGATTGAAGGGTATTCACAACAAAATTAGATTGTCACGATGTCTGAGCTCACTACCTTTGCATGTGTTGTTCTTGAGTTTGGAAAAAAATCTTGCTCTTTTATAATTTGTCTCTCTCACATCAATAGAGTGATTTGGAAAGGATTGAAGATGAACAGACACTGGAGGAGTTGCAGATTCTCCGGGAAATTGTTTATGTCTCCTTCCGCAAACATGAGGAAATTGCAGAGGCAAGCTGAGATTACTTACTTTAGTGCACTAGTTGTGGGCAATATGAAAATGTTAGAGTGAGAAGTCATGGGTGATACTGTGCAGCCTAATACTGAAAAACTATATAAAAAAATCTTTCAATTTTTTTTCTATTATCGTAATCACGTTCTAAACATTTGTTAAATCTAATCCCACATTAATTAATCATGTATTTTAATCATCCCTCATATCCATTTAGAGTCTACGAGAGCCCATAATAAACGAAACTCCAGCCACCTCTCCCTCAGGCTCCATACCTAAAAGTGGGAGTTCGGGCATGATCCAGTATCTGCAGTCTTGGTTCCCAGGCTGGGGTGGCTGGTATGGGGGTACAGAAAGAGGGCCAGATGACCTTTTACCAGGCACTGCCCAGTGGGAAATTCTTGGTGAGTTTTCCAGTTATGCTTACTGGTAAAAAAGGTTTATAACAATGATTTAATATAATTTTACATTTTATATAGAACATTTCTATACTATTATGCACCGTGTATCAAGACATCTCTCTCCTCCAAAACAGCTGAGACAGATGATCTCTTTGATCCTTTGGAGGATTCACAAACCCTGAATACCTTTACAAGAAGGGATCATCTCTTTGCACGGCTGGACTTTTTCCTTGAGAAAGCAGCTGTCACCCTGTACCATCAAGATAAAATGAAACCTCTTTTGAGTGAGAGCGGGGTCATTCAGCTGGAATTTTCAGGTTTTTTTAAAATATATTACTTAATATTGAAACAGAGTCTCAATGGCTTGGATACATTTTGAATGTTCATTTTATGTTTTTTATTTTGCTTAACAGGTGTGAAGATCGGGGTTGAGTCTCTTCCTCGCTCTGAGTCCTCTTTACTCACAGTAAAACTTGGTGGGCTGTTTCTCCGGGATCTCACAACCCAGGGCTCCATCTTTCCTGTCCTTGTTTCACCAAAACCGGTACGATTTTGCCCACATTTAAAGTTACTTGGTGCACTGGAACTGTTATCTGCATGTACTGAAAATATCTGTGGCAAAATATAGATGTAATAATAGATTTCAAATAACTTCTTTTCATTTAAGGATAAGGTTGTTGTTGCTCTCAGTCAACCTTTTGGCCAGACTAATATCACAAAAATGGGCAATCTGGGTGAGTAATCTACATCTACAGTATGAAAACACCTATGGGCAAATAAATGTCTATGAAGGCTGAATAAAATCTTCTTTTTAAATTTTACCTTTTTTACCTCAGGCTCTGATATAGAATCATCAGCACCTCCTGTCTTTGAGATGATTTATGAACGTAATCCAATAAGGAGCAAATTTGAGAGGAGACTGGAGGTCAATACCAGTCCTCTAAATATCATTTATAACCCTCAGGCTATCAAGAAAGTGGCTGAGTTTTTCTACAAAGGAAGGGTCCACACCTCGGGTTTGTATTGAGGATAAGCATCCCTCTTGAATTAGTTTAAATTGCTTTTGTGAGATATCAGTTTAATATGGTTTACGTTACATCTTCCAGGGTTTGGATATCAGTCTGAGTTAGAGCTGAGAGTGGCCGAAGCAGCCAGGAGGCAATATAACAAGCTGAAGATGCAAACCAAGGCAGAAATCAGACAAACCATTGATCAGCTGCTAGTCGGAGAGTTCATTGTAAGAGAGGACTTTATTTAATTACATTCAGTTAACGTTTTAATTAGATATTTAGTTTTCATTCATTTGTGGTTTTCCTTTCTCAGGAGAATAGTAAGCACTGGACTATGAAATTGGATATTTGTGCCCCTCAAGTCATCTTCCCGGATGATTTTCAGTCTGAAGACCCCATGCTAGTTGTGGTAGACCTTGGGCGTATTCTTCTTACTAATTCCCAAGGTAACTGGTACTGGTCAAATCAAATTTGCTTCTGTAGCCTAAACATGCATTCTGAATTTATTGCAGTTGATGGCCACTTGTGACAGTTTTATTTCTGCTACCACAGAAGATCATGCAACAAACCATAAGACTTCTCAGACAGAAGGAGAAAGTGATGAAGAATTCCAGACACCACTAGCAACACCTCCTGGGACTCCACCTCCAGAGCAAGAGGTGGACGTCAAAGGTCAGGAGAGCCGTGATATCACCAGCCTTAAGTCACCAGAAGGTGCCCAAATTGTCAGCAGGAACCTGTATGAGAAGTACTCCTTATCTTTCAATGACCTCCAGATCATGGTTGGCCACTATAAAGACAACTGGAAGCATCTACAGGAGAGTGAAGTGGGCCCCACTCATGTGGTGGAAAAATTCAATGTCCTACTACAGCTAGAGCAAAGACTGCGATACACATCAGATCCTCAGTTTCCAGGGGCTGTTCTCTCAGGAACACTACCAGACCTCAAAGTGCACATCAACCTGGAGAAGATGACTGCCCTGAAAAGCTGCTTGGCTAGACTTGGTAGTTCAGGGGCAGATGGAGGTGACAGGAAGGGGGAGAATCTCAAATCCCCTGACCCTCTTACACTTCGTCACGAGAAGATCTTTCACAGGGAAGATAGTGATTGGAAGCTCCAGGGTTCTGATAAAAATCTTACCAAGAGTGTGATGACACTTGAGCAACATACTCGAGAGATGCTTGTGGAATCTAGACTTCTCCTTGTAGAGTTTAATATCAATTACATGCAACTTGGCATTGAAAGTGGGGGCCGGTATATTTCTGTCCTGAAAGTGTTTGGAACAAATGCACATTTCGTAAAGCGGCCTTATGATGCTATGGTTTCCCTCACAGTTCATGGACTCTACCTTGTGGACACATTGCAGACATATGGCTCTGACTTTGATCTTCTTGTTGCATCTCATAAACACCTAAGTTTCGATGTACCTACTGGAAGTCTTCGAGAAAGCCAGCCCACGTCACCTGTCTCACCAGACAGTAAATCTCCAGAACTGCCAGGTTTGCACAGGGACTCCTCAGATCTTGCTTTTGACAAGGCATCTCCACGGGGCTCTCTCCTAAGAGACCAGGAGGCTCTCATTAAGTTGGAATACCAGTTTGTCAGCTCAGACTGCCCCTCCATGAACTTGGACAGCTCTCTGCAGGTAACCTCTATGCAGGTCAACAACCTGGATATTATCCTTAACCCTGAAACCATGGTGGAGCTTCTAAAATTCCTTCAGCAGTCTTTCCCCAAAGAAGAAAACTCTCCAACACCACAGCTAACACCACTGCCTAATGGAGAAGACAATGAGGAGACCTATCAGTCCACTTATGTCCAGAATAAGGAGTTAACAGTTGAAATTCACAGGTTAAACTTGCTGCTTTTGCGAACTGTTACCACCGGGACTGTTCTGGGAGGTGAGAAGAAAGGCATGAAAATTGCTACAGCCAGTATAAATGGGACAAAAGTCAATGTTTCAATGGGAAGTCGATTGGATGTCAATGGCTCTCTAGGATGCATTCAGCTTGTGGACTTGACTCAAGAAGGTGGCAAAAGTCAGTTTGTGGTCAGTATTGGAAATGTAGAAGACAGCTCCTCCACAGATGGTGTGGCATTCTTTCCCATTGCTGGCATGGCTCCCTCTGAAGCTTTAAGTTTCCACTTTATGGAAAAGTCTCTGGGAGAATGCTCCCTTCAACTTCAGATGGCATCTTTACACTATAACCACTCAGCAAAGTTCCTGAAAGAGCTCAGTTTATCAGCAAATGAAGTGGAGGACAACTTTCGGTCTATGCTGAAGACTGCAGCTACAAAGGTCTCCACTGTATTGGCAACGAAAACGGCAGAGTATAGTGGCATGGTATCTCTCTTTGATAACCCATACAGAAGATCTAGGAGGCAGAGTCAGTGTAACTGGGCACTTGACCCTTTTGAGGAAGATGATTTCTGTGTCCCTGAAAAGGACCCAGGCTTGGATTCTTTTCTGGTCAAGCTGACTCTAGACGTCAGTATAGAATCCCCAGTTGTGTCTATTCCTAGAAAGCCTGGTCACCCTGAGCTGCTTGTTGGACATTTAGGGAGCATACGAATTCAAAACTTTATTGCAGGGCAAGACTCAGAAGGGGAGAAACTGCAGGTTGAAGTGAAGAATATAAGACTTTATTCTGTCAACACAAACTTGGTTTTAAGGAAAGGAGCACGGCTTAACAGCAGCTCCACTTCTGGACCCTCACCTTCTCATGGCGGCAACATTAATCTGAATGAGCTACAATTTACACGGCATGACTTCTTTGAGCACTTGAGCCGAGGAAAAGGTCAGTTTTTAAGTTCTCAAAATTTGGGGAATTTTTATGTTCATATTTGATTAAGCTCTTTCAACATCTTTGTCTTTTCCTACTTTTAGCATTTCATATTTTAAAAGATGCCACTATCAAGCTCACTGTCGAGAAAGTCCCAGTTGATGAAAACTCACACTTTACCTTTTTGTCATGTGAAGAACCTTACCAGAGCACTGGGCTAATGAGAGTGGAAGGCAGATTTGTTAATGCTGTCCAGGTAAAGCACTATAAAAATGCATAGCATAACAGTTTATTTATCTTCATTTGTCATATATATAAATTTCAAAATTTTAAGTTGTCATATTTTCTCTCAGGTGTGTCTCTGCAAGTCTGTGTATGAGCAGGTCCTTCAAACTCTCGATAATCTCTCCTTCATTGAAGATCATCGAGTAACACCCAGTCAGCCCCCCACTCCACCACCTCCTACGCCCTCCTCCACTAAACCGCATCGCTTCCCTGATCTGCAGGGTGGGCTCTTTGCCCGTGACCCTCCTCATGTTGGCCTCTCTTACTCCTCGTTGTCGTCATCCCTTTCAGCAACACTTCCGCTGCAAAACGATAGCCCCCCTCTCCAGCCTCCTTCTTTTACCCAAGTGAGGGCCATCTTTCGGGTCTCTGAGCTGCAAGTGCAGTTGAGCGGAGACCTCAGCCAAGGATCTCAAGGGTTGGTCAGTCTGCGCTTTCAAGACCTGGAGGGAGACTTCACCAAAGATCATCCCCATTCAGTCTCCATCCAACTAGCCCTTCACTCCTTGTTAATGGAAGACCTGCTAGAGCCAAACCCTGAATCAAAGTACAAACACCTCATGGTGTCCAGAGGTGCTCCAAAGCCCTCCACCTTCAGTCCAAAGGAATACCTGTCACAGTCGTGCCCGACAACGTCCAATGTTCTGTACCCAGAAATGCCACGCTCTCTTCCAGCACAATTTGAAGAGGCACAGAATGTTTTCCAGTTCTATCAGAGGCACCCCAGTACACCATCTGCATCCAGTCGGAAGAGCAAAAAGGCTGCAGAGTGCCCCAGCACCCCTCCTCCATCCCCATCCCGCCAAACTCCGTCTCCACACCCACGATCAGACTTTGACGACTCTTTGGTACATATAAACGTGCTAATGGTTGATAGGCGGCACCCTGAGTTTAAAACACGGTATGGCAGCATTGGTCGTAGTGTGGACGTGGACTTCAACTGCCTTGATATTCTCATCACGCTGCAAACCTGGGTCATGATTCTAGACTTCTTTGGCATCGGCTCTACTGCTAATAACCATGCTGTGAAAGTGCCTACCACCATACCTCAGCCTATACCTGAACACTCACTGGAAAATAGTGCCCTTGGTGATCTGGGAGATTTGTATCCAGAGATTGAGGAAAGGGTCAATACAAAGCTAGATTTAAAGGTACAGTAGAAACAATGCAAGAAATTATAACAATTCTATAAATTAATAAATGTTAATTAATACAATTATGGGCAGTATAGAGTGCATTAGTACCCGTCCTCTTTTTCAGCATTGTTGGTTCTGAAAGTATTTTTTCCATTCATTTTTCCCATATGGATAAGTCTTCATTAAAGCATTATAAGCCATGAACCAAGCCAGTCTGCTATGAGGTCATAAGCTTACAACATTGCAGACATTTACCTAAAGCAAAAAAGTTTTTGAAATTTGATTACGACTTTCATTGTGCTTGGGAGTGGGCATTTCCTTGCAAGCTCTTTTGGCACAATTTGCTTGCTCTCACTCTCTGGTGGAATTTTCTGTACAGCATCATGGGTAGTGTAGTTCTTCACTAAAAATTCAGCTTTTGAACATGATTATTTTAAAAGCAAGTTAAAATAATGTGGGCTGGTGGCTTCAGCAAAAGCATATACAATCGAGACCATCAAGTTTCTGTTAAAATAAATTTCCTTGTGGAGAAAATGAATGGAGTTTTTACTTCCGGAACCTGACTACTGCACTCTATAATCTTTGAAAATGACTTGTGTACTTCCTTCACAGGTTCACTCTTTATCACTGGTACTTAGGAAGAAGACCAATGAGCTTGCTAAAGCTAGTGTCTCTAGACTGTTTACACATATGGAAATGATTGGTGTGTATAAGTATAATGAAATTTGTTAAAATCAGAATAAAGGATTTTTCTGAAAATTGACATTTCCTAAATTTATGTCACTTTCAGATGGAGATCTGGCATTGCAAGGAAGTCTGGGAACTTTGTCACTGAGTGATTTGACACCCCACGGGGATCTATACAGAGAGCGTTTTACAACGCGTGGTGGAGAGGCCCTTGTCTACAACATACACAAGTATTTTCTCACTTTTATATAATTGAATTAATGCATATTTAACCAGGGTTACATTTTGTTTGTCTATGATTTAGTTTTGACATTGCCTCTATCCAGGTATGGAGAACCTGACCCCTGCTTGCAGCGAGAATATGATATGAAGGTGTCTCTTCAGATGGCCTCAGTACAGTATGTCCATACCCAGCGCTTCCAGGCCGAGGTGGTGGCCTTCATCCAACACTTCACACAGCTACAGGATGTCCTGGGCAGGCAGAGAGCAGCCGTTGAGGGTCAGGCAGTAAGTGGGCCATTTTAATTCTGTTTGTTCAGTGGTAACCTTTAGATAGAATAGTTTAGTGTTAATAATTTAGTTGAAATGTACCCTTAAATGTTTATTTGTCCCTTCCTTGTGTGTGCTTCTGTACAACCTAGTGTAAATTATGCATGCATGCCAGGGAAAACAGACCAGCCAGTGCTGCTCAGATAACCGCTTGCCATTTGGGTGATCAGCTGGCTGCCATCAATCCTTTTCTGCAGAGACAAGATAGAGTTATACAAGGAGTTGTCAGCACCCATTTCTTTTAAACTGGAGACACTGGTGATGAGGCTAGACACTGAGCTTTCTGCCCTAGCTCTAATCCCTTCTTACATACCACTGGCTAGAGATCAGCACTTACCCATTAAGATACTCTCCTGTCTTGCTCTCATTCTTTTGTCCTTTGTACACTTTGCATTAACAAAAGCACCAATATTTGCGTCTATATATAACATCTTGAAATGCCCAGATCTCTAGGTTCAATGAGAATTTTGTTGCTTTCACAGGTTTTGGTGCAAATCTGAGTTTGTTAGATAATATAGTGTGCTATGCATTCTTGTTCTAGCTGATCAAAACCTTGATTTATTTATTTTTTTATTTTTTTAAACCAGTTATTACTGTGCTAAGATAGTTGGCTAAGATGTTAGCTTGCTAATAAAAAAACATGTTTCATTTGACCATTTTAGCTTTGATAATATAATGTTATATGCCATTTAAATGACTAACATAGCTCTCACCTTGCTAACTGAAAATGTTAAAAAAGGCTAATGGAAATGTTAAATTTGAGCATTGGTTGGTTGGTAATCTAATGTGATTATTTAATTTCAAAGACATTAATTATCATAATTAATGATTAACGAGACTCGATTCTGTTTTGTGGCTAAAGCGAATCTAGAAGTAAACTGCTATTTATTATATAAAATCAAAGTGAAATGAACTTGGAAGTTTGTCTGAACATGATGAACACAAAAGTCATGTTATATACCTTGATATAATAGCTCTAAATTAGCTTAACATTTAAAAATATATGACCTTTTTTTTGAAAGTGTAGTGAGATGTGATTTATTTATTTCTAGGCAGTCATGACGTTGTAGTTACCTTTTTAAAGGGGATTGTTTTAATTCATTTTTACCCTACAGGTGCGTGATCGCCCACAGCGTGCTGCTCGTGTGCTGCTGGACATTGAGGCTGGTGCTCCTGTCCTCTTGATCCCAGAGAGTTCCCACTCTAAACGCCTCATAGTGGCCAACCTGGGCCAACTCCGAGTGCGTAACTGTTTCCTGCTTGCCGGCTCTCGTGGCACCTTCTCTCTTAGAGATAAGGTAGAGAAACTTACAATGGCACATACCTTTTTCCCCTCTCTGGTGAGTCCTGCCATCCCCATATTGTGTACACTACATTGCCGCTCTGCAGCTGTGGGATGCATTTAAGGAGCATTTTACTGTTTGCTGCAATCTGAGAATGATTTTATTAAGGGAAAAGAGGGATGGGGGGGGGGATTCAGGGATGATAGCATATATTGAATCTCTCAAACAAATTGAGGAAAGTGCTTCATGGATGTAGTCCCATTCATTATTGTGCATTAAGGTCACAGTTTTCTAGTAAAAAAATTTTTTTTATTTGTTTGTATTCAATTTTAATTTAACCCCTGTGTGGTTGTGTACAGTTTGGATGCATATCAGACCTAAATTAACAGTTTATGAACATTAACATTCATCTTATCATTTTTTTTTTGTTTTGTTTTTTTGAAGAATTTGATTTTGCATGCTAATTCATACAAGGATCCCTCACATTATAAGGTATCAGGGCATGCTAATCTGATGTGTGTTTCTTATTTGGTAATATGATCGTGTCCCTTCTCTCTTTACTTGTTTTCATGACCGATAAGAACAGTTTCATATTGATTAAATTCCATTTTAGCATCGTCTGTAGGAAATGCAATGAAATTTTAATGTAATTGTCACCCAAAAATGACACGTTATTATTTATTAATTCTTTTGACATTCTAAACCCATTTGCTGATATTTTTTTATGATTGAATGGCAAAGATCCATGTGAACATAAAGCGTAATTTTATTATGTTTAGAATGACATGAAAAACTAAATAATAAATATTTTTCATTTCTGGGTGAACTCAGTATTTTGGCTGCAGTGCACACTGAACTAGGCTCACAGTTTTGTCAGTATTTTTTCTATTTTAAGATCATAAAGTTTTTTTTTTTCCCAGTTTTTTTCTGTCTTATTTCCAATTTAAATTTCTATACTGATTTTGTAATGAACAATTCATATTTTGGATGCATTTTTTTTTATCATACAGTGTATGACAAGTTATACAGTTTTTTTTTTTTTTTTTTTTTTTTTTTTTATATGCATGTTATACGTTTTATATATATATATATATATATATATATATATATATATATATATATATATATATATAAATAATAAAAAAAAAAAAATTATATATTTTTTTAACACTGTAATCATTCCTGAAGGATCGACTGAAAGATGCCCAGTCTGCCTCTGATACTGGGAAGGCTAGTGAAAAAAGGACTTCAAGTTCCTTCACAACTTCTGGATTTATCCTGGGCAAACCCCAGCCCAGCCTCGGGTGCATCCCAGAAGCAGATGTACCTTCGAGTCCAGGTCAGCACTCTGGGATGCACTTACTGTTGGAAACAAATAGAGTGAAACTGAGCTCAAAGCAGATCAGCGGAACTCAAGTGTTGTAATTCTGAAGTTATCCCTAACTTTAATGCTAAAAGCATTTTTACCGGTGGACTAATTTTTTAGATTTACCCTAACTCTTGTGATAATTGACATGTCCTTATGTTACAGAAGACCATGTATGTCTGCTGGACTGTATAGCTCTGGACCTTCAGGAGATGGACATATTTGCAGCAGAGCGGTTGCCCTGTGAGCCATGGGACAGTGTTGGAAAGCATCTGGAAACAGACTTGGTCTTCCCATCTTACTCAGTGCGTAGAAGTGGAGAGAGCCTGCTAAAGGAGCGCTGCCGTCTAAAGCTGAAAGTTGAGCGCAACCTTGACAAGTCAGTCACTTGTCCTTATGTGGCCTAAGCTTTCCTGCCTTAATCGAAAATACTCCCACTTTAGGTTTCCTTTGTCTTTGTTTTTAACATGTATTTCATTTTCTCATTGTCTCAGGGAACTAAGTCATGCCGTCCCGGACATGTCCATCCACGGTAGCCTGTCTTCTGTACACTGCTCCCTGGACCTGGAGAGGTATCAGCTGATCCGCGGACTCTTAGAGCACAATCTGGGAGAGCCTGTGGAGGAGTTCCTCAGACCTTACAATCTCCAAGACCCCAGCACCTATGTAAGCTTATTACAGCAGCTTTGTTGATTCACTTTTTTAGAAATTATGAACAGTTTTATGGTTCATATTTATAACAGGCAGTTGTTTATTATGTGACCTTTTGGCTTTCAGAACAACACTTGATATAAATACAAAATTACCACTATCAATAAGGGTTTCAAAAGAGTGGACTGGTGATTTAACAAGAAAAAATTTAAAATGGCACATAATGTCAAAAATATTCCTGACCCCTGATATAAATTATGGAGAATGGCTAATTTCTTTATAAATCAAATTAGGTAATTTCTTGATTCTTCCCCCATCGCTTCCTGTCCCCTCTTCTATAATAAAGTATTAATATATAATGTATTCATGGATGTGTTATCATGCAGACCGTGTTAAGTGGTGATGTGTACACATCCCTGTCTCTTCTGGTGGACATGAAGGACGTCAGTCTGGAGTTACTGGACAACCCTAAATCCACAGGTCATAACCACTCCTTGGCCAGGTACTTAATTTGTTCAAAATGTTTTATTTATTTGCACTTTTTTATAGATAAAATATAATTACTCTTTCTCTCCTAATAGGTTTGACTTTATGAAATCTAAGCTTCTGTTTGAGAGTTTCTCTAATAACTCCAAATCTGTGAACCTGGTGTCCCATTCACTCCTGGCCCATGACACTCGATTCACTGGGTGCAGTGGACCAACAGAAGGAAAACACAATGTGTTTGACTGCATTCTGCAGCCATCCAGGACAGGCACCAACCGAGCCTCTCTGCAGCTGGAGCTACATTACAGGTCTGGGCCCACTACTGAAACTACATTTAAATGCATTCCATTGTCTGGCAGCTATCACCCTGTAGCCTAAGACTGGTCCCACTGAAGCTAAGTAGGGTAGAGCCTGGTCAGTGCCTGGATGGGAGACCTCCTGGGAAAACTAGGTTGCTGCTGGAAGAGGTGTTAGTGAGGCCAGCAGGACGTGCTCACCCTGTGGTCTGTGTGGGTCCTAACGCCCCAGTATAGTGATAGGGACACTATACTCTCAAAAAGCACTGTCCTTCGGATGAGATGTTAAACCGTGGTCCTGTCCTTCGAAAAAAGAGAAGGGGTGTAACCCCGGCATCCTTGCCAAATTTGCCCATTGGCCTCTGTCCATTATTATGTCCTCCTAATCATCCCTATATATATATATATATATATATATATATATATATATATATATATATATATATATATATATATGATTAGGATTATATATATTGGTCCATCACTCTGTCTCCTCTCCACCAATAAGCTGGTATGTGGTAGGAGTTCTGCCGCAATTTGGCTGACGTCGCATCATCCAGGTGGATACTGCGCATTGGTTGAGGAGATTCCTCCCTTCCAAATGTAAAGCACTTTGAGTACCCAGAAAAGCACTATAAAAATGTAACAAATTATGATTATTATTATTATCTGAAGATTTAATGCTTTTCCTACTCCATATTCTCTCTATCTCATAGGTCTACGCGGGACTCCTCATGCTTCACTGTGGTTTTAAACAATCTGCGAGTTTTCCTAATTTTTGATTGGCTGCAGCTAGTGAGGGACTTTTTGCAGATGCCTGTGGAAAAAGGAGCAGCACCTACCCACCAGCGCTGGCCTAGTGGCAGCAGTGACCAAGGAGGCAGCACAGCGGCTGTCATGCCCAAAACTATTAAGAGTGGTGTGGTCACTAAGCGATCCACTGTGCCGGTCACTCAAGATAAATACCTGGAGGTCAAACTCAATGTGACAGGTAACATCTTAATAATATTGTGTTGCTTTCTAAAGGCAGATTTAGTAATTATGGCGTTTAAGACTTTTTAATGGCAAGGAAAAAATTGATGCCTTCAAATTTGCTTGTGAGGGACCTCCTTCCTAAAACATAAAAGCAGCTACAGTGCATCCGGAAAGTATTCACAGTGCTTCACTTTTTCCACATTTTGTTATGTTACAGCCTTATTCCAAAATGGATTAAATGCATTATTTTTTCCTCAATTCTACAAACAATACCCCATAACGACAACGTGAAAGAAGTTTGTTTGAAAATCTTTGCAAATTTATTAAAAATAAAAAGCACAACAAATCACATGTACACAAGTATTCACAGCCTTTGTTGAAGCACCTTTGTCTTTTTGAGTATGATGCTACAAGTTTGGCACACCTATTTTTGGGCAGTTTCTCCCATTCTTCTTTGCAGCACCTCTCAAGCTCCATCAGGTTGGATGAGGAGCGTCGGTGCACAGCCATTTTCAGATCTCTCCAGAGATGTTCAAGTCTGGGCTCTGGCTAGGCCACTCAGGGACATTCACAGAGTTGTCCCGTAGCCACTCTTTTGTTATCTTGGCTGTGTGCTTAGGGGCATTGTCCTGTTGGAAGATGAACCTTCGCCCCAGTCTGAGGTCCAGAGTGCTCTGAAGCAGGTTTTCATCAAGGATGTCTCTGTACATTGCTGCATTCATCTTTCCCTTGATCCTGACTAGTCTCCCAGTTCCTGCAGCTGAAAAACATCCCCACAGCATGATGCTGCCACCACCATGCTTCACTGTAGGGATGTATTGGCCAGATGATGAGCGGTGCCTGGTTTCCTCCAGACATGATGCTTGCCATTCAGGCCAAAGAGTTCAATCTTTGTTTCATCAGACCAGAGAATTTTGTTTTTCATGGTCTGACAGTCCTTCAGGCGGGCTGTCATGTTCCTTTTACAGAGGAGTGGCTTCCGTCTGGCCACTCTACTATACAGGCCTGATTGGTGGAGTGCTGCAGAGATGGTTGTTCTTCTGGAAGGTTCTCCTCTCTCCACAGAGAAACACTGGAGCTCTGTCAGAGTGACTATCAGGTTCTTGGTCACCTGCCTGACTAAGGCCCTTCTCCCCCGATCGCTCAGTTTGGCCGGGCAGCCAGCTCTAGGAAGAGTCCTGGTGGTTCCAAACTTCTTCCATTTATGGATGATGGAGTGTGGACTGTGCTCATTGGGACCTTCAATGCTGCAGATCCTTCCCCAGATCTGTGCCTCGATACAATCCTGTCTCGGAGGTCTACAGACAATTCCTTGGACTTCATGGCTTGGTTTGTGCTCTGACATGCACTGTTAACTGTGGAACCTTATATAGACAGGTGTGTGCCCTTCCAAATCATGTCCAATCAACTGAATTTACCACAGGTGGACTCCAATCAAGTTGTAGAAACATCTCAAGGATGATCAGTGGAAACAGGATGCACCTGAGCTCGGCTTGTAAAGCACGCCGCCACTGGACTCTAGAGCAGTGGAGACGTGTTCTCTGGAGTAACAAATCACACTTCTCTGTCTGGCAATCCGATGGACAAGTTTGGGTTTGGAGGTTGCCAGGAGAACAGTACTTGCCTGACTGCATTGTGCCAAGTGTAAAGTTTGGTGGAGGGGGGATTATGGTGTGGGGTTGTTTTTCAGGGGTTGGGCTTGGCCCCTTAGTTCCAGTGAAAGGAACTCCTAATGCTTCAGCATACCAAGACATTTTGGACAATTTCATGCTCCCAACTTTGTGGGAATAGTTTGGGGATGGCCCCTTCCTGTTCCAACATGACTGCGCACCAGTGCACAAAGCAAGGTCCATAAAGACATGAATGAGCGAGTTTGGTGTGGAGGAACTTGACTGGCCTGCACAGAGTCCTTACCTCAACCCGATAGAACACCTCTGGGATGAATTGGAGCGGAGACTGCGAGCCAGGCCTTCTCGTCCAAAATCAGTGCCTGACCTCACAAATGCACTTCTAGAAGAATGGTCAAAAATTCCCATAAACACACTCCTAAACCTTGTGGAAAGCCTTCCCAGAAGAGTTGAAGCTGTTATAGCTGCAAAGGGTGGGCCAACTCCATATTAAATCCTACAGATTAAGAATGGGATGTCATTAAAGTTCATGTGCATGTAAAGGCAGGCGATCCCAAAACTTTTGGCAATATAGTACAGACAGACAGACAGATAGATGTCCATTCCAGACAGATAGAATTATTAGATGGAGTGGAAGCTTAACTAACTTTTGTCTTATTTTCCTCCAGGGACAGAGTTTGTGGTCGTTGAAGATTCTTCATGTTTGGACACCAACGCTATCATTCTGAAAGGCACTACTGTGCTGACATACAAGCCTCGACTTCTGGACAGGCCTTTCTCTGGCAGCTTAGCAGGCATTGAGGTAATGCCCTGGACATCTATGATTTTACAATATCCATGACATAAAAGAAAGTGTTGTTTTGATTTTAACTTTTGTTCGTCCCCTGTTTAGGTATTCTCATGTCGGCTGGGCAGCGAGCAGGAAACAGCTTTGTCCATCATTGATCCTGTCAATGTGCAAATGGAGCTCTGTGGCAGCCCAACGTACCAGAGCAGTTCAGGGCTCCTAGATGCCTTCAACATAGAGGACTTTCCACCTCTCTTGGAGGTCAGTACTGAGTTGAATTGAACCACAGGTCAGGATGAGCCATAAGTACACAATTCAAGATTTTGTTTCCCCCACAGATCCAGTTTCCTGCTCTAGACATCCGTCTTTCCTACAATGATGTGCAGCTTTTCCTGGCAATAGCTAAGTCCATTCCCACCACAGGATCCACCGGCCCTTCAGACACTGACACAGAAGCTGAGAGTTCAGCATCCACTGCTAGTACAGACGCAAAGCACACCTTCAGGCTCAAGACTGAGGCTTTACTGGGTTTGTTCACTAATTAAAAAATATATATATTGTTTTTATTTCAATACCTTAAAACAATAGTTCACCTGTAAATTAAAATATTGTAATTTACTCACGTTCATGCCATTCCAAACCCATATAACTTTTTTTTTCTTTGAGAAACAAAAGGAGAACTTTTAAGAATATGCTAGTTACCTTTTCCATTCGATTACATTAATTGGGAGTCTTTTAAGATTCAAAATGGAAACAACAGTTCCATAAAAGTATTCTAAAAGTGGTTCATATGACTCATGTGCCAAGTCTTCTGAAGACATATGATAGCATTGTTGTGGTCATTCACTGGAAACACTGACATCCGCAATGTTTGAATCATGAACAAATTGTGTTTGCTTTGTATTGTTTTAAACCAATGACATGACCAAAGTCAGCATACTGTTGCTCCACAAAAAATGTATTGAGCTCAACAGAACACAAAATATCACATTATAGTGTTCTGGTGAGCTCAATACTCTTTTTGTGGAAGCAACAGTGTGCCGACAATTTGGTTAGGCACCTGTATTCCATATATTTTAGAATGCGCATGCTTTCTGTTGGTTTGAAATTACATGAAGGTTTGTTCATTTTTGTGTGAACTATCCCTTTAACTAAATACGTAAAGTTTTTAGAAAAGAGCTTTGCTGAATTTTCTACTAATATTTCATTGTAGAAGGCCAGCTTAAGCACTTACAGGACCTTGGGTTCAGGAAAGAAGACTGCAGACGTGCACTCATTCATTGTAGAGGTACAGCAGTTCACTAGTCTACCAAGATTGCAAAAGACACATGTGTGAATCTATATCTGTGTCTAAATGTCTTTATCTGTGTATGTTGAATTATAGGTCAGTTGGACCAAGCTGCCACATGGCTGTGGGAGAATGCAGAGACCATGTCGAGCCGAAGCCGAACTGACTCGGACTCCAGCAGCCACACGGCTCCTCCCCTATCTGGAGTGGAAGTGAAGGCCGAGAGTGTGTGTATCTGCTTCATCGATGACTGTCTGGACTGTGATGTCCCTCTGGCAGAGCTCACCTTCTCACGTGAGGATGACCGCATACTGTGATACTCCATATGTCAAATATACTGTAGGCAGCCAATTCTGTAGCAGCTTTTCTCTTCCATCGCAGGTCTTTATGTTCTCCAGAGGATTGGGTCTATGCAGGAAGGCAAGGCTAGTTTCACTCTGTCTGGAGATTATTACAACAGAGAACTCTCAGGTGAGTTCTCGGCATGCGTGTCACCCCGTATCTACAGTTCAAATAACATTTATCTCGCTGGTTTGGATTCATTTTAAAGTATTGAGTACAAGAGTACAAAAGAGATCACATTGAAAATCTTGGATAGAAAATCTAATTTATACCTGGAGAGTAGGCGGAAAGCACTGCTATTAAAATTTTGGCTAATACAGATAAGCTGATATGGCCAATAACTGATTAATGTTTGAAAAATTAATATTCATTTTGAGATGTGCTAAAGAGTATATTAAACAATGACCCCTATGGTTATTAAATTACTACTGTTTTTAAAAATTAACTTTAAGTGAGTGTTAGAATATGACAGGTAATTTAAATGTAAAAACTGGACAAATGAGCATGAACAATTTACTGTTGCTATTGATAATTAAAATTAAAACTATTGGTCCCACTTTATATTATGTGGCTTTAACCAGGTGCACGGTTTCTAGGCCATTAATAAATTAAGGATGTTTTTTGATGTTGACCATTTTACGTTTGTTGTACGAAGTGTCTGATTTTCAAGGAAAACCATAGGGGTCATTTTCAGGTATTGAGTTGAGAAGTAATTGTGAATGGAGTGTAAACCCTACACTATGTATTTCTGTGTACATTCATAAGCACACACATTTGTGTCTGCCGGTCTACAGGCTGGGAGCCATTCATCGAGCCTTGGCCGTGTTTCCTGGATTGGCAGCGACAGGCGGCAGGCCGGCTCCATCCTCCTCGCCTGAAGATCGGAGTTCGAGCCAAGCAGAGGCTGGATGTCAACATCACCTCTGTCTTACTGGGTACATAGTCTGGGTCAAACACACTCATAGGCCTCCATGCTTTTCTCTAACTGTTTGCTTCCATATTTATGAGTGGTATGTTAATATTGACACCCTGCTGTGGGCCTGTCGTCCTGACACAGAGCAGTACAGCACCACCAAGACTTCGTGGTTGGCAGATTACTGCAAGGAAGACGAGCAGTCGCCACAGCCCTCCACCACTCTGTCTTGGATGGGATCATCAGTGGACCCCCCCTCCTTCGGCCAGAGTGAGTAGCAGCCGTCTGCTTAGCCTGTTCTCTCATCCAGCTCTTAAAAAAAAATTAACTGCACGGTCTACATTAGAGCTTAATATATCTTATACTTAATTTTTAAAGCTGAAGTGTGTAATTTAGGCACCACTAGTGTCACCAAATGTAGACTACTGTTCAAAAGTGTGTTTTTGAGAGAAGTCTCTAATACTCACCACAAATGCATTTATTTAATAACTAATACAGTAAAAAACAGTAATATTGTGAAATATTATTACAATTTAAAATAACTGTTTTCTATTTTAATATATTTTAAAAAAGTAATATATTTTAAAGTTTTTATTCCTTTCTTATTTTCAACCCGTACTATTTTTTTCAGGATTCTTTGATGAATAGAAAGCTGAAAACAGCATTTATTTGTAATAGAAATCTTTTGTTTTCGCATTATAAATGTCATTACTGTCACCTACTGACCTCAAAATTTTAGTGTGAGTGTAAATTGCAAAAATATAGATTTTCAAACAGGGTTGCCAAACACTTTCCGTGTCTGCCAATAGTCAGACAAACTGGAGAAATCAACCTACAAATACTTTGCTTATAGTTGTTTGCATTTTAAGCTAGGATAGAACAAAGCTAGGATGGTAGGATAGTATTTTAACATCTTCACAATCACACACTTCAGCTTTAGACAAGTGAAGGTTGAATGGTTTGAAAATTAATCTTTCAAATAAATGTATTGTAAAATACACAAGTCGCTTTTTAAATGTAAATCTTAATATCATGTTGAATTAGTGACTAACAATTAGTTCTATCTGTATTTTTAGATAAGATCACAGCATATACTACCATGATGTGTGCGTCTCATTCTACCCTTCTCTTTGACCGTATGCGTCTCTGCTCCTCTTCCTACAACCTCCTAGCATGTCTCTGTCTCTTCTCCTTTTCTCTCTGCTGTCAGGTCTTCCTCTTGCCTACCTTAGAACTAGAAGCTCTACCAGCTTGACTTGTCTTGAGCAGCAGATTCATGCCCGAGGTACAGTTCATAGACGCGTAGCCAACTTTAGAGAAGTCAGAAGGCTGTCGTGTTTGGTGTCGTAGAGCTTAGGAAAGCATCGTTCTCTGAGTTCTGGGCTTTTTTTTTCTAACCCTAACCTCTGATTTACCCCTGACCCTAACCCATTACCATAAATGCATATTAAATATGTTAAATAGCGATTTATGATACCGTCTTTTTCTTTTAATCATGCTTTCTTAAGTAATGTGTTGTGAAATTGTTACTGAATTTTCATTTATAGTCTTCCTTTTCTGTGGCATCTCCATTAATGTATGATTTGGGCCATAATTTAGGGAGGAACATTTCGTGCACAATACCTGATATAGCTGGCATATTTCACAATCTTGAAGTAGACCTGTGGCTGATTTTATATTCATGCCATGTTTCAGCGGATATGAAGCTCTCCAAGAGGAGGCAGCCGTTTGTGCCCTATGCCTTACGCAACCATACTGGCTGCACTATGTGGTTTGCTACTCTTACTACCACACCAACCAGGTCAGAAGAGCTCACACTGCAGTATTTAACTATATTTTATATTTTGGGAAAATACATGGTGGTTCTACTGTGTCCTCAGAGTGGCGCTATCTCACAGCAGTAGTGCTGACTCCATATCTGATGTGAATGGGCCTGGGACAGACGATACGCACAACATCAGCCAGTGGAGAGAGGTGCTGCCAGGGGAGGAGATCCCGTTTGAGTTTGAGGCCCGGGAGAAACTGAGACACAGGTAGCAGAGTGTGTCTCTTTCGTGAATCCAAATCCAAATGGCTTTGAATGTGCTAATGTTGGACAGCATTGTCTATACTTGTGTTCTAATAATTTCAGACTTTTTTTTTAAAATCCAAAGTGACTTTTTTTCTGGAGAAAACCTAACTCTAGTGCCATGCTCAGGGGCATGGTTATGAAAGAAACAGATTGTAACTAAAGCAGTTTGTTCTCCAACCCTGGGATAGTTCTGGGATAGCCTACAGGTTATGACTTTTTGATTCCAGGCTGGGGTGACCCAGAAGCTGGAAAGTTACAGATATCATGGTCCTGCTCCATCAACATTTTACCCTTGAGCAAAGCAATCATTCCAGGTTGCCCCACATTTTGTGTACGGTCATTTTTGGATTAACCATGTTAGACTGTAATTTAACAGACAAGACATTCAATGAGAAAAAATGTTGGGCCGACTTGTTTTGATCCATCTGTAATTTATTGGGTCGGGGTGGGTGTGAAAGTGGGTAGTATTTTTGTTATGTGCTTTTTGTCATTTTTATTAGTTTTTGTTTTCGTTAAAAATTCTTCTAAATAGTTGTAATTTATTTCACTTTTTTAGTTTTCGTTTTATTTCACTTAGTAATTTTAGTTCTTCAACTTAAACAAAAATGTTACCATGGCAACTTATTGAAATAAGGTTAAGCTCTTCATCTAATATACACTGATCAGGCATAACATTATGACCGCTGACAGATGAAGTGATTAACACTGATTATCTCTTCATCACGGCACCTATTAGTGGGTGGGATATATTAGGTAGCAAGTGAACATTTTGCCCTCAAAGTTGATGTGTTAGAAGCAGGAAAAATGGGTAAGCGTAAGGATTTGAGCGAGTTTGACAAGGGCCAAATTGTGATGGCTAGATGACTGGGTCAGAGCATCTCCAAAACTGCAGCTCTTGTGGGGTGTTCCCGGTCTGCAGTGGTCAGTATCTATCAAAAGTGGTCCAAGGAAGGAACAGTGGTGAACCAGCAACAGGGTCATGGCTCATTGATGGACGTGGGGAGCGAAGGCTGGCCCGTGTGGTCCGATCAAACAGATGAGCTACTGTAGATCAAATTGCTCAAGAAGTTAATGCTGGTTCTGATAGAAAGGTGTCAGAACACACAGTGCATCGCAGATGGTTGCGTATGGGGCTGCATAGCCGCAGACCAGTCAAGGTGCCTATGCTGACCTCTGTCCACCGGCGAAAGCACCAACAGTGGGCACGTGAGCATCAGATCTGGACCATGGAGCAATGGAAAAAGGTTTTCTTTTACATCACGTGGATGGCCGGGTGCGTGTGCGTCGCTTACCTGGGGAACGCATGGCACCAGGATGCACTATGGGAAGAAGGCAAGCCGGTGGAGGCAGGGTGATGCTATGGGCAATGTTCTGCTAGGAAACCTTGGGTCCTGCCATCCATATGTATGTTACTTTGACACGTACCACCTACCTAAGCATTGTTGCAGACCATGTACACCCTTTCATGGAAGCGGTATTCCCTGGTGGCTGTGGCCTCTTTCAGCAGGATAATGCGCCCTGCCACAAAGCAAAAATGGTTCTGGAATGGTTTGAGGAGTACAGCAACGAGTTTGAGGTGTTGACTTGGCCTCCAAATTCCCCAGATCTCAATACAATCGAGCATCTGTAGGCTGTGCTGAACAAACAAGTCCAATCCATGGAGGCCCCACCTCGCAACTTACAGGACTTAAAGGATCTGCTGCTAACATCTTGGTGCCAGATACCACAGCACACTTTCAGGGGTCTAGTGGAGTCCATGCCTAGACGTGTCAGGGCTGTTTTGGCAGCAAAAGGGGGACCAACACAATATTAGGTCATAATGTTATGCCTGATCTGTGTATATGTATTCCAGCTTTATTTCAATGTTTTGATAGTTTTATGCTGCGTTCATGCCATATCATAGCTATTTGGCTCCTGTTTAACATCCAGTAGCCCTGTGCAGCCATCAAAACAAGAAAGAACATTTTAGAGATATTATACTTTGTTTATAATACCATGCACTGTTGAATCGTGACCAGGAATGTTTACTGAGAAATTAAATGTTTTTTTTAATTATTATTATTATTATTTAAAACCATGTGTAACTTTTTGACTTAAAGGCTAACTTTTTTGCTGTACTGTTTGCTCTTCAATACGTCATTGATTTTACTTTTCACCACTTTGCTGATAATGTGCTCTGACCTCAGACACACCCATGAGCTGAAACTCCACCAGCTGCTGGTGCGTGTTGTGGGCTGGGAGCAGGTGAAGCCAGTGTCAGTGGACAAGGTTGGAGTGTTCTTCCGCTACGCCGCCCCTGATCGAAACAACCCCTCGAGCACTGTGAGTGTTAATGGTTCAAACAATTTATAATTGTGCAAATTCAGTAGTTCGTTATGTGTAGAATGTGTTTTTTGAACCATTAAATGAACCATTAACCTTCATTCGAACCATTAAAATTATTAGTGATTCATAAATGCTTTATATTAGTGATTCTCTACATGCATTTTGAAGTCTTGGATTTCTCTCATGGGTCTTTGAAATGAATGTTTTTGTTTGTTTTTTTTTTCTCCTCGTTATTTCATCATTTTGAAATACAAAATCTTTTAGTAGTTCATGAAAAATGGAAATGCTTCATAAAAATATAATGACATGGCTTTTCTAGGTTGGCAGCCCAATTAGCAGAACCAACATCATACACCCTCATGTATATGTAAGTGTTTGTACCTCATAACATTACACTAAATTATTCTAGAGTTTGTTCAGTCTATAATCTCTGTTCAGTTCTCAGCTTTGCCGCCTGTTCGAGTGGTTTTCTCTATCACTATGGAGGGCAGTGCACGTAAGGTCATTACAGTGCAGTCAGCGCTCACAGTTAAGAATCGCCTTGAGGTTCCCATGGAAGTGCGACTAGACAGCCCTTCGGCTCCAGACAGTAAGAGTGTCTACAAACCCACACACTCTATTTGTTAAGGTTTACCTGTGTTTATTTATTATGAGTCTAATTTTATTTGTTTACCTTCTATAGAACCTGTTGTCCTGCCACCCATCCTGCCCGGAGAGGCCTTGTCCATCCCTCTCCATCTGACCTCTTGGAGGCTTCAGGCAAGACCTAAAGGCTTGGGGTTGTTCTTCTGTAAGGTGCCCATACATTGGACTACTGTGGAGCGGCCTGGTGAGGTCAGCAGCAGCAAGAGAGAATGCCAGTCAGCAGACTTTGATGAACAACTCAAACGCAACTTCCGGTAAAAACAGGCTGGGAGGAGAAAGAAAATATCAAAGACAAATGAAACTTGAGTTGTAAACCGTTTCGTACTTTTTTTTTTAGATTTTGTGTGGTCATTAAGAAAGAGAACTACCCTGAACAGAAGCCTGCCAAAACTGTGGCGGGAGGTACAAAGCAGATCTACCGCCAACCAGGTCACACCATCTATCTGCTGCCCACCCTAGTGCTGGCCAACCTCCTTCCCTGTGACCTCAACTACTACATCAAAGGGACCTCAATCAAGGGAACCATGAAACCAGGCAAAGAGGCAGTGCTGCATGCAGCAGACACAACACAAAATATAGAATTAGGTGAACTGGAGTACATGCAAATTTTTTTTTTTTTTTACATATTTAACATGAAAATTAGCTTTTTTTAATCCACATAAAGTATTCACGAGTATGATTTTTGTATTCAGGTGTGCTCCTAGAGAACTTTCCAGTGTGTAAGGAGCTGCTCATCCCTCCCGGTACACAAAATTATGTGGTGCGTATGCGGCTATACGATGTAAACAAACGGCTGCTCTGTCTCACCATACGGATTATTCTCAGAGCCCAAGGAGCATTAAAAATCCTCATCTCTGCTTCCTACTGGCTTGTCAACAAGACTGGTATGCTTTCATATCTATGCATTGACTACAAATTGATGATCTGAATTCAAGACTTAAACCGAACAGACAATTGTACTGCACTGTGTCTGTAATATTTCCACTGGTTATTGTGTCTGCAGGGCTGCCTTTGATCTTCCGTCAGGACAATGGGAAAACAGATGCCGCTGGGCAGTTTGAGGAGCATGAGTTAGCCAGGAGTTTGAGCCCACTGCTCTTTTGCTACACTGACAAAGAGCAACCCAATATGTGAGTGCAAGAGAAGGGGAAAACCAAAGAACACTGTGTGTTCACACCATGCCCACCCATCAAATGCTTTTGAATACATTATCTCGTTTAATTAGCCTGCAAAAATTCCACCGCCATTTATTCATTATCCAACATAGCAGAAATGTAATTTAACTACATAACTACCCTTAATTAAAGCTCTCTAAAGTCTTGTCCTCTTTGAACAGGTGCACCATGCGGATCGGTAAAGGGATCCACCCAGATGGTGTTCCAGGATGGTGCCAGGGTTTCTCTCTGGATGGGGGGAGTGGAGTGAGAGCACTCAAAGTCATCCAGCATGGCAACAGACCTGGACTCATCTATAATATAGGTAATAAGGAATGCCTATACTATTTTAAGAAATGTTTTTCTTGCATTGTGGTATCTGCTAAGTCAGGGGTGTCTAATCCTGCTCCTAGAGGGCCAACATCCTAAAGAGTTTAGCTTCCCGCAGCACTCCTGCCTGGAAGTTTCTAGTAATCCTAAAGACATTGATTAACAGGTTCAGGTGTGTTTGATTGGATTGAAACTCTGCAGGACAGTGGCCCTCCAGAAGCAGGATCAGACACCCCTGTGCTAAGGTGATTTAATAATGGAATGTGATGTCTTTTTATAGGAATAAATGTGAGGAAAGGGAAAGGGCGTTATCTTGACACACACATTGTGACCTTTGCTCCACGATACCTACTTGACAATCGGTCATCTCACAAGTTAGCCTTCTCGCAGAGGGAATTTGTCAGAGGAAAGGTGGGAATGCATGTTTTCAATGTGTTTGTCTTTGTGCTATGTTTTAGATATTTTTAATGTATCATAAAAGACAGGAAAATAAATGATAATGTTTTGTTTATGATAACGTGTTGTAGGGTACAGTAAATCCAGAGGGATATATCTCCACCCTGCCAGGATCCAGTGTGGTGTTCCACTGGCCTAGAAATGACTATGATCAGCTTCTCTGTGTCCGTCTCATGGATGTACCCAACTGCACCTGGTCTGGAGGTTTTGAGGTCAACAAGCCTAAATCTTTCCACATCAACATGAGGTACCTCGTGCCACCAAATACACTCAATCTCTAGAGATGGCGGAGCAGAACATGAAATTACATATATATTCCTCTCATTATGTGTTCCATAGGGACACTTTAGGGAACTGCTTTTTCCTGCGTGCTGAGATTGCTTTGAAAGGGGCAACGCATCAAATCGCATTCAGTGACACTGACCAGCTGCCTCCACCCTTCCGTATAGATAACATCTCTGAGGTAAGTCCTCAGAGGGTACACATTATCAAGTATTGTAAGGGAGTAGAATGGTTTAGAAGATTTGAGACTAAAGAGTAGCAGTAGGATGGTTGGGAATATGACCTGGCCTGACAATATTATTTCCTTTCAGTGTTCAATTCTGGACACAATAACCAACCCTCTACAATGTGAGTAAATCACTTGCATATGCGACCAAATTTCACGAGAGGCGACTAAAAAATGTTTCTTTCATTTTTCTAGTAAATTGTCAGAATCATAATCAGAATGAAACTTGTTGCCAAGTATGTTTACACACACAAGGAATTTGTCTTGGTGAAAGGAACTTCCAGTGCAGAAGAAAGTATAGACATACACGATAGTGCAGACATACATAGGAATTACACAGTAGAAATGAAATATAACAATAATATAAGAAACAAAAATTTTAATAATGCAATATAATACAGTAGTGTTTCATTTGCATCTTTGTTCTATTGTGTTTGTGCCATTGATTTATAGTTTGATTATTTGTTCTTATTTTATTAGACTGTTTACTTTTAATAGTGTTTGAAATTTATATTTTATATTTGTAGAATTTTTTCATTTGCATTGTTCTTGCATTTCTTTTTAACATTTTACTAGCCAATGGCGGCTCAAGCTTCAGTGTGTTTGTAGAGGGTTGATGACATTCATGAAAGAGTAGGCATAGCAAGATAAAGCACATTCTACTTAAAAAGTGTACCTGTTATTAATATTTTCCTGTTATTTGGGGTTTAATGGGGTATTTGCAGGTGTGCGTATTTTCCGTCACCTTCCTCCAACCCCAAAGCCAGTTTTCCTGTCATATGATCTGTTGGTGGTTTTAAATTTACTGTGCGAGACACCATTCTAGCTATTACAATAGGTGGATATAAAGCTTTTGTCACATGAAATAGCTCTTTTACTCCCCCTGGCATGACTTAAGCAATCGATTCATCCATCAAACATTGAATTCACACCTGGCAGCTCTGTGTCCGGTGGCTTCTCTGTCTCAGTGATGCCCTTACATAAAAACAGACCTTTTTTTGATATGCTAATGATTATTTGGGCAGACATTTAGCTGCTTTTCTTGTGTGGGCCTTGATATTAAACAATAAAAAGTCTGTTGGTGCTGGGATTAGACAAATTCTCAATGATTTATCTTGGAGTCCTCGGGTGTTTCAGATCTTTCATCATCAAACACCCTTGTCCAGGATAGAAGTGTCCTACATCTTCCTGCTTGCACATTGCTCTACTGTCACTGGCAATATGTCCCTCTCAACTCATAGGCCTACTCTAAAAGCTTTTCCTAAGGCGCTATGAGCTCCTGCTTTATTCAACCCATCTTCTTTTTTGTCTCTGACACCAAAACGTCAGGTTGTTTTCCCAGGTCCACTGTCAGCTGCCAATTCTGTGCCATGCTATTTGGTTTTATTCAAGCTGATGGATAGCTTTGGTCATTTTTACTTCTGGTATCTTGTGATGGCAGTGTAGATGGCCTCTAAAATGGTCTTAAAGTCTTAATGCTTATTGTAGCACCACAATCTCCACAAACTGTACTTCAGGTGCCTATCCAGTTCTGGCAACATGGAGTGGCTGATATCCGGCTACATACAGAGGTAAAAGCTGGGGCAGTTCTGGACTACGCTTGCGATGAACCCATTCTTCAACCCTACCTCACCCTCACTGTGAAGGGAGCCGGATCTTCAGAGGTTACCGCTGACATGAACTTCTTCAGAGAATACAACAAGCTCTACTATGAGAACTTCATCTACATTGCTGCATCCTTCACATTCTCAGAGTGAGTTCTCCACCTCTAAATTTCCAAACAGTTCACTAATCCTTGGAATTGGTAATTTGACCAATTTCAAGCGGAAAACTTTCCAGTGGCTGACGCACTCAGATATTCCTCTTCAAAATGGTGTTTGTAAATATAAGTAAATATTCACTTGAGGTTGACATTCTGATTTGATAACAGCGATGCAGGAAAAAGGCCAGTGGGGAAGAAGCGGGTGGTCAGCTGTGCTGAACTGGTGCTGGATGTGGAGACGAAAACACAGAGAGTCATCCTAAAGAAAAAGGTCTGCTTATATTCTTTTTCAGCCATCTATCTGCCAGTTTCCCCATTTCTTGTTTATTCTCAAAGGTTCTCACATTTCTTTGTCTGTTTAGGAGCCTGGAAAGCGCTCCCAACTTTGGCGGATGACGGGAACAGGAATGCTCTGTCATGAGGGCTCATCTCCTCCACAGAGCAAACCTTCTCAGCCTCGACCCCTCAGTTCATCTTTAGTGCTTGACATTGCTGGACTGGCTGCAGTGACAGACAACAGGTTACTTAAACTCTTCATAGCACAACAAAGGACAGCTTGTACTGTCTATTTTAAGCTTGTTCTTGTCCCTGTGGAGTGTAAACATTTATCATGGTGTGCGGGTGTCATTTCTCACGTATCTTGCATTTTCTTTTTTAGCTATGAGCCTCTGATGTTGAGACGGCCAGACAACCGCCGCAGCACCACCCAGACATGGCACTTCAGCTCTGGCATGTTGACCTGTGGTTTGCCAAGACTAGTCGTCCAGGTCTGCCCTTCTTTCATCAGATTTTTCACTCCTCAATCGCTTTTTTCAGTATTAAAGAATCTGTGTCACTTTAAAATATTGTATGTGATGTTTTAGGTAAGAGGGGGAATTTCTGGTCTGTATGATGGTGCCGAGGTGGTACTGGGACCAGACTCTGGTGTTTTGGAACCGGCACCAGAGCAACAGTTTATCAACCAGAAAATGAGACCTGGCTCAGGGGTACTGTCCGTACAGGTCCTGCCTGATGGGCCCACGCGAGTACTACAGGCAAGACACCCCTCCTGTCTCGTTGTTATTGAATTGCATGGCTGGGCTAGCATGCCATCTGAAACCACATGAAATGGAATCAGTTCTTATCTTTCTTTCACACTTTCTAATATAATGAAAAGCTGCATACCTCATTTCAGATCAGTGACTTCAACCAACGGCGTGTGAATAGACCCTCTCCCAGCATTGAGGAAGACCAGAATAAAGAGAGTGCCCAGACGAAAGTTCCTGAGGAGGAGCTTGAGGTAAAAATCATGTTTTGTTTGTCCAGCAGATTGATTGATTGTGGAATTTTACCTTTGTGTTTCCAGTAAAAACAGAATTAGCACAGTGTTAACAAATATTGAACTTGGAAGTTCAGACCTCCCTATTCATGCCCTTGTGTGTAGGTGTTGGTGAATCTAGAGGAAGGAGTGGGTCTATCACTGGTGAATAAGCTCCCTGAAGAGCTTGTGTTTGCAACCCTGTCTGGCATTGATGTGCACTTCACCCGCACCGCTGCCAGCCAGGTGCTGGAACTTACAGTGAAAGACATTCAGGTAAGCAGCCACAGACCTAAATGCACTCATCCAATGTGTGGGAATTACTCACTTTGGTTTAGGAATGGGTCAAGGTGGTTGACCGATTAATGAGACTAATTAGTTTATCTAGGTTTTTACCTTTGCCTTATGTTTACCACCATCAGCTGGGCAAAGTAATAGCTGTTTATACAAAAACACATGAACAGAGATACCAAGAAAATGCAATGATCAGTGGATTTGATCCATACCAGTTCCCAGAAAACACTTTACGGTTCTCAATTAGCACAGACCTTACCGAATATACCATTTGAGGACATTGTGGACTTTTCAAAAAAATTAACTTTTGCCAAGTTTAATCCAGTAGACAGGCATGACGGTTGCCAAAGAAGCTGTATCCCTTTCCACTAATTTTTCATTCTAAAGCAAACATTTCTGACAGATGTGCCTTTACTTTCTCATCTGTTTTAGGTGGACAATCAGCTCCTGGGCACCACTCACCCTGTTTTGCTGTCTGTGACTCCAGCCTCCAATGAAAGTACTACAGTGGACTCAGGTCCTGCTCTGCAGGTCAATGCTGTTAAAGTGCCCAGCAGTCTTATGCTCACAGACCTTTTTAAGGTGAAAGCAGTGAACTTATGGATTCACTTTCTTACCAAAATGCTTCAGGCCTATCTGTACATCTTCCTTTGACTATAGGAGTTTGATTTATAGATTTTACTCTCTGTCTTACAGCATTTGATGGTCACAGCACGCCGTTATACTGTCATCATTGAGGAAAAGCTCTTGATGAAACTGCTCATATTCTTTGGCTACGGTCAGACAGAGGGAGGTGTGTAGTGGGTATCCCTCTGGTGTGCAGTATGGGGAATTTACTTCATTATGCTCTGCTAAGTACATGATTTTGTGTTTCAGAGGTAGAGAAGCTGGATGAGAACCTCTATGAGAAAGCCAGCGAAGATGCAGGAACTCCAAAGCGCTATTATTTTGAAAACTTGAAGATCAGTGTCCCTCAGGTCAAGCTGAGTGTCTTCACCTCTCACAAGTTGCCCCCTGACCTCAAGGTACAAGAGCCACAGTAGAAACAACTGTAGTACTATCAGTGCATCACTGGTTGCAGTTTTGTTGTTTGAAGTTTGCATTATGCTATGATGTGGTTGTCTGCAGTATAATCAAGTGTTGTTCTGCACAGGCCTTGAAGGGAACCCTTGGGTTCCCACTCATTCGGTTTGAAGATGCAATCATTAACATGTACCCCTACACTCGAGTCCATCCCTATGAGACGCAGGAGATGATCATCAATGACATCCTCAAGCACTTCAAAGAGGTCATAAACATTCTTCATTCTGAATTGTTACGTTTACATTAGATTTTCATACTGTACATTGTGGTACAAGTGTTTGCATCACCACAGTTTGATTTCATCAGCTCTTGGACTTACATCTTCTTTCTGTCTTTTTGTAGGAGCTTATCAGTCAGGCAGCTCAGATCCTGGGCTCAGTGGACTTCCTGGGCAACCCCATGGGCCTACTGAACGACGTCACTGAGGGTATGAATGAACTCATCAAGTACGGCAACGTTGGAGGGCTCATCCGCAGTGTTACACATGGTGTTTCCAACTCAGCTGCCAAGGTAGCAAAAGTTCACATTCTTACTGTCGTCTTCCCCAGTCCATCTCACAATGCATGATACCCGATCACTGAAGTATTTCGCAGGTTATATTTTGCCAATTATTCCCAAATGTATGATACATGATAAAGTCCATCTGTTGAGCTGCAAAGCACCAGAGCTGTAACTGCAAGACATGAATTCACTGAGTGCAAGGCCAAGTCATAACGAAAAAGCAAGAGAATGAATTGTCCTCTGTGATTGGGTCTGTTGAAATGAAAATTAGAAGCTGAAGTTGTTTATTTCACAGACTTCTTATTGAATATGTTTTTGAAGAACCGTCAAAGCAGTCTGCCTGAACAGAACACTAGAACTAGCCACATGTTGTAATTTGATGATTTCCAGGAGAAGAATGGGAACAGCATAGGAAGGTCACCATGATGTTCACCAGCAGAGCAATCTGACCTGATTTTCTTCCTAATATGCAATGAAGTGGTGAAGGTTCAGTGAAGTTTATTAGTTTTGGTCTCCCTGTGTAAACAGGCAGGTTTCTGCATGTTTACAGAATCATGGGAACACTGGCATTTAATTGTTTCGTAAGCATAAGAGTTGAATATCATCCCTGAAACTTTCTCATGAACATTATAAGAAGTTTTTTTTGAGCAGATGGAATTTGCTCATGGCACTAGTGTGTGAATGTGTGTACTCATATGTGGCTGCAGTTGTGTGTGGTCAGACCTGAGCCTCCACTTCATGTCTTGCAGCCAGCTCTCAGCATGTCCGTCTAACAAGCCATTGCACCACGTCCTTCATTGGCAGCCAGCTCACTGTCAGACAGCGCTTTGTGTGCTTTTCCCTCTGTCCGCTCCCTCTGTGCTCTCATTTACTTTCCTTCCAGCCACACTCGCCAAGCTCATGCCTTAAGTACTCATAGCATTGGACAACACTAGGTCTCAATCAGCACTTTCACATTTGCACTTAAACCGTTCTCATTTCACTTTTGCTGCTTTTTAGCCACGGTGAGTTTAATTATGCTCATCATACTGAATAATTGTTGATTATTTAAAAATAAAAGTCAAATGGAACTGCAGTCCATTGACTTCAGATCATCTTTGGCTGTAGTATCTTTTAAGGTCTTTGCCAATTACCCACTGAACTGCTGAAGAAATGCTTAGGTCTGCTTGGGAAAAAAAATCCTCTCTCTGTTGGCTGCTTTTTTGCCACTAACTCAATTTCATGAGTATAAACAATTTATTACTCCCCCTGGAGAACTTCCAGCAGCATGAATAAAAATGTTTTGCCAAAATCATCCACCAACTGTATAAGGCTCCATGACATGCCGCTTGGGGTGGAAAAACTTTAGTGAAAGATATAAAAGGCATTTGAGAGCTTTGGTTTGATCAAGTGCCTAGAAAGCTTGAGGTTTATTGTATTTGCAAAGATTACTATTAGTTTTTGTAACTTATGTCAGTGGCCACCCAGAATTTATTTTGGAACATGTGCAGTCATCAGGAATTCTCTGTTGTTAGTTTTACCTTTATGGGGGCCTGGGCCTTTTTAATAGGTATTTCAGCTGAAGCTCTATTGACTGCAATGTGTGTGTGCCTCCAACCATCTCCATGGATTTTTTTAATAGCACCTATACTTTAAACATGCATTTTAATTCATATTCAGCAATGCATTAGACATATTTTCAGCAAAGTTACCCCCTGCTGCATAAAGCTGATATTTCCATCACTGTTTCTATGTCTCGAACAGCCTTAAACTCTCTCGCTGTGGAACAGGATTTACCTTTATCGGCTTGTACAGGTTTTCTGTACATCTCTGTCAGACTCACCCACTTTATGGCAATCGCATCATGGTTTTCATTCCTCTACTACATCTTTCTCACACATAGGCACTGGAACACATTCTTGCACACCTCTAGGGGCCCTGCTTTGAGATAGGATGGTCTAATGGCTCAAGCAGGGGTGGTGTGGGGGGGGCCATAAACTTGAAAGTGTTCTGATCCTCCTCTCCCTCCTGCAAACTCATATCTGGTAAATGTATTGGTATAATTTCACAGCCAAGCTTTAAAAAAAAAAAAAAAAAGGGAAGAGCGCGAGAGAGAGAGGGAGGTGGAAGAGGAGGAGCAGCAGAGAATCTGAGCTGGCCTTCAGATGAACTCACCAGGGACTTTGCTTGGAGGGGTCATCCCAAGTTCATGCCTGGCTCTTGCTTGAATTCTGCAGAATGTGCCTGTGTTTATAAAGTGCTCCGGCTGCAGTAGGGAGCTCACTGGGCCTGTAACACAAACTCCCTTCCAGGAGGCACCTGCAGGGGACCTGAGGGGGGCCACTCTGGGCAAAGTCAGGTCAACTGTGCCAAGAGGGGGGAGCGCCACCCCATTAGACAAATTACAACCTGATATATTTGACAGCTGGATGAGATGGTGTGTAAAATCAGTTATCTGTAAAATTTGTGTATCCTTAGTTCAGCAGTGGAAGGGTTTGAGAACCATGGTGGTTGCCCAGAATGTGACACCTTGCAAATAAAGTTTGAGTGACTGTAAGACATTAGAAATACATTTGTCTTATGAATAGTTGATTTTCATGATTTCATTTAACTGCAGTCCACAGTATAAACAAGCTACATAGAAAAGCTACATGAACTTTTGCTGAAAATGAGACAGCAACCACAATAAGTCATTGATGTGTCCTAAAATAGACAGTCCACTCCTTAAGGTCAATGCAGGCAGTCCACTCCTTAGGGTCACTGTGGGGGGTTTTCACTAACTGAAAAGACCAGTGTCAGCAACTGTTCCAATTTCTTAAGTTTTGACAATGTTTGAATAACACACATGTGGTTTGGCTTAAATTGTTTGTTTGCTTGTAAGAATGAACTTATTAATACTGCATAATTATAGAAATGTCTTAATTTTATTATTATTATATTTCCATGATTAATTTGTGGCAATGCTTCATTCTGGTATGACAATTGTTCATTGTATTACATATAGCAACAACAAAAGAAAAAAATAGTAGATTATACGTTTATCTGCCTGTGCAGTTTGCAGGTACCTTATCAGATGGATTGGGCAAGACAATGGACAATCGGCATCAGACTGAACGAGAGTGCATTCGCTATCATGGAGCAACCAGTGGAGAGCACCTTGTGGCAGGGATTCATGGTCTTGCTCATGGTACATCAAAACATTTGGCATTTCATATTCTCAATATATTAAGACACGTTATTGTACCATGATTTGTCCACTCATATCAAACTAACCTCTGTTTCACCGTCAACTTGGTATCATTGCTGTAGGCATCATTGGCGGTCTGACCAGTGTGATAACATCAACGGTGGAGGGAGTGAAGACTGAGGGGGGTGTCACTGGATTTTTCTCCGGTCTAGGGAAGGGATTGGTCGGCACAGTGACAAAACCTGTGGCAGGAGCTTTGGATTTTGCCTCCGAAACGGCACAAACTGTCAGAGACATGGCCAGCCTAAGCAACAGGTATTTTCCACTCAACTATGTATTCAGGTTATTTTTTCTATTATGGAAAAGGATGACAGACATATTTAGATGAATGGCATATCCACGGCCTTGTTCATGGCCCTTTTTCAACGACAGGGTGCCAGAGCCTGTGTCCAAGATGGAATACAAATCAGAGACCAATTTTTCAAAACAACAGCAATAAATCAGTCTGACGAGATTGATTAAAAAACATCAGAAACAATGCAGTGAATGTCACATTGCTTAGTGGCACCAATCACCTCATTTTCAGTGTCCATCTAAAATAAAAAATATTACATTGCAAAAATAAACATTGCATCACATGCAGCTTGTGATTGCATCAGATTACTTTTAAATTCTTAAAACTACTGACATTAAAAGTCATAAAGATCATAATGCAGCATGTTTGTAGTCACGCAGTCAGTTACATCATTGTTCAGCCGAAAGTCAGTGGAATAAATCCCCTTGTTAAGCACTTGCTTCGGCACGAGAACCATCACCATTTCAGTGGAAAAGGGGTATCTGTGGTTCAATGTTTATAGCTCTTACAACTTTGCAGAGCCTTCGTGACCTCTTGATGTGCCCATAAATCCCACCTGCCTTTTGATGAGTTTAGCTTGTGGCTAGCCAAGCTCTACACTAATGAACACCTGCTAATGATCCAAAGCACAGTCCAGAACTGGTCGAAGAACTTGCCTACTGTTTTAAGAGCAGCCTTCGGGTCTCACCTTCACTTCATCCTCTAAAGCCAGCCGCTCTACCTGAGGTTTTATGAGGGGGCCCAAATGCAGGTCATATTACACAGGCTGTCTGGTATGTAAAGCCATTTGTTCTTCATTTGCCTATGTATATGTGCAGTGGGGAGTGTTTGTGGTTTTACTGCTTCAACTAAAGGAGGAACGAGTTTGAGATCCTCTCACCATTCCCCTTGAATGGAGTGTGTGTGTGTGTGTGTGTGTGTGTGTGTGTGTGTGTGTGTGTGTGTGTGTGTGTGTGTGTGTGTGTGTGTGTGTGTGTGTGTGTGTGTGTGTGTGTGTGTGTGTGTGTGTGTGTGTGTGTGTGTGTGTGTGTGTGTGTGGAAGGGACCTGCTGGTGAACTGTGCAGTGAAGAGCTGGGGGAGTTTAAGGGAGAGGCATTCGGAGCGTGCCTGCCACAGTGCGGCCAAGAGTTCAGCCAGAGTTCACACAGAAAATGTGCAGGATTCATGGGTCCAGCAGATGCAGTCTAACCCAACTATTACATGTTCTCAAAAACACATTTGCAGGTAGCACTTCTGCAGCAAATCTTCACATCCTCTGTCTTAAGGGATCAATTTCTATGCATCAACCACTGGTCATGGTGATTCCCAGTTGAGCTTTCTTCCCTTTCAGTCTGAAATGTTCATGATGTTACCCACATTTTGCACATTCTCTTGCAAGCCATGTCAGTGATGTCATTGTAGATTTATCAAGTTATGTTTGCCTTTTGCTGGTCAGGAGTATGTGTCATATGTACTCTCTCAGATCGCAAACAGGAAATAAACAAGTAAATGAGAAGCAGACTGTAGCGAGGTCAGGAATAGTGGAGGTGTCCACACAGTCGTTTTTGCTCTCCTGCCCTGCTAGTGAACTCAGCCTCCCACATCAGTTCCCCGGACCCCTGACCCCCCCCCCCCCTCCCCCCAACCCCCACAGACACACACACACACATAACATACACCATTCCCAACTGCACTATGCAATCCAGGCAGGCTTCCAGAGGCAGCTCAATTACAATCTCAAAACAAAAGCAAAGAAGTGCTGGGGGTTGGTGGGGGCAGCAGTAGGGGCTCAGACTTTGACTGAATAAGCATCCTGTTCCCCACCTTTAGCTGTCAGTTCAGTTTGCATTTTCTTTTACCTCAAGCTTTATTAAAAGAAAGTCCCTCATCTGGTTTGCCTTTTGACTTGCATTTTACTGTCAAGGCATCAAGGAAAACTTGACAGTCTGGCTTCCCTAAGTTTTGGTAAACCTCAAATTCCTTCACAGTAAAAGATGACAGTACTTGTTCTGTGGCATTTAATCGAGACAACAGCATTAATAAAACTGTGGTTAATTTCCTTGCTGTTGTAAACAAGGAGCATGTGCATGTGCATTTTTTTTTTTTTTTATATAATTTTACTGTACCTACTGATTAAAAATTTTGGGAATCAGAATACTAAATACAAATTGATTACACAGTTGACCCACAGTTGACCCAGTAAACCAAAGATAAAGGTCATAAAGATAAACAAATATTAGTCAGCCAAGCATGAAACATCCCAGATGAGCAAACTTGATGTCTTACTACAAGTCAAGTGTGTTTACATCAGGGATGTGCGAGACTAGTCGACTAAACAATACTGCTGCTGCTAGTCGACATTGGAAATACTATTCGGTTTCCTTTTTTTTCTTTCTTTTTTTTTTTGCACATTTATTTTTCTAATATTTTTACAAAGGCTGCTTTCAAATTACTGTCATGTTGATGTTACATTTTAAAAAGAATACATTGCTTTGAAAAGTGTATGTCTGGAGCAGAAAACTAAATTATTTTATCTCAGAACATACATGTTCATTTTCTGTCACTTGCAGTGGCCTCAGAAAAATGTCCACTCGGAAGATGAGCAAGTTAAAGGAGTATTTTAACTTAGCCTACATAAAACTTTTTTCTTCTATGTCAAACTGCCATAGAACAATTAAGCCTGCTAATAGGCTTGTTATACTACCAGTTATTAGGGACAATACTGGTATGAAATTTTATACTGATTTAAATTGGAAACATTATGAATGAAACATACTTGACAACAACAGATTTTATATCAATATCCTAACAAACAGAATAACCTTAAATAATATATACAGTGGGGAGAACAAGTATTTGATACACTGCCGATTTTGCAGGTTTTCAGTTAATTACAGTTCTGTAATTTTTATCATAGGTACACTTCAACTGTGAGAGACGGAATCTAAAACAAAAATCCAGAAAATCACATTGTATGGTTTTTAAATAATTAATTTGCATTTTATTGCATGACATAAGTATTTGATCACCTACCAACCAGTAAGAATTCCGGCTCTCACAGACCTGTAAGTTTTTCTTTAAGAAGCCCTCCTGTTCTCCACTCATTACCTGTATTAACTGCACCTGTTTGAACTCGTTACTCGTTAGTTATTCTTCTTCCATTTATTAGAAAATGGAAGAAGTTCAAGATGTCAATCAAGGGTCAATCTCCCTCGGTCTGGGGCACCATGCAAGATCTCACCTCGTGGGGCATCAATGATCATGAGGAAGGTGAGGGATCAGCCCAGAACTACATGGCAGGACCTGGTCAATGACCTGAAGAGAGCTGGGACCAGTCTCAAAGAAAACCATTAGTAACACACTACGCCGTCATGGATTAAAATCCTGCAGCGCACGCAAGGTCCCCCTGCTCAAGCCAGCGCATGTCCAGGCCCGTCTGAAGTTTGCCAATGACCATCTGGATGATCCAGAGGAGGAATGGGAGAAGGTCATGTGGTCTGATGAGACAAAAATAGAGCTTTTTGGTCTAAACTCCACTCGCCGTGTTTGGAGGAAGAAGGATGAGTACAACCCCAAGAACACCATCCCAACCGTGAAGCATGGAGGTGGAAACATCATTCTTTGGGGATGCTTTTCTGCAAAGGGGACAGGACGACTGCACCATATTGAGGGGAGGATGGATGGGGCCATGTATCGCGAGATCTTGGCCAACAACCTCCTTCCCTCAGTAAGAGCATTGAAGATGGGTCGTGGCTGGGTCTTCCAGCATGACAACGACCCGAAACACACAGCCAGGGCAACTAAGGAGTGGCTCCGTAAGAAGCATCTCAAGGTCCTGGAGTGGCCTAGCCAGTCTCCAGACCTGAACCCAATAGAAAATCTTTGGAGGGAGCTGAAAGTCCGTATTGCCCAGCGACAGCCCCGAAACCTGAAGGATCTGGAGAAGGTCTGTATGGAGGAGTGGGCCAAAATCCCTGCTGCAGTGTGTGCAAACCTGGTCAAGAACTACAGGAAACATATGATCTCTGTAATTGCAAACAAAGGTTTCTGTACCAAATATTAAGTTCTGCTTTTCTGATGTATCAAATACTTATGTCATGCAATAAAATGCAAATTAATTACTTAAAAATCATACAATGTGATTCCGTCACTCACAGTTGAAGAGTACCTATGATAAAAATTACAGACTTCTACATGCTTTGTAAGTGGGCAAACCTGCAAAATCGGCAGTGTATCAAATACTTGTTCTCCCCACTGTAGTTGCCTGTACACGTCAAGCTTTTCCTGCGATTTTGCCGCCTGTCATACAGATACTTTTGATGCATGAAAATTAGGGCTGGGACAGAAATTTCATGATTCAATTAGATTTCAATTCACAAGCTTGCTTTCGATTCAATATTGATTAATTGGGGCCTATCAGGCAGACTACATGGCAAATTTCCTCAAGGAAAAAAATATCTCTCAACTAATGCTGTAAGCTATACAGGGAATCCCAGTTGGTACATCACTATAATATTATAGGTTAATATTAACTGATGAAGGAAGTTTTTATAATAATCTTATGATAATACATTTTTAATGACAATTATGTTTCTACTCATTTTTTTGAGTAAACTTTTAAATGGTGGATCTCATAAAAACACGGCAGATTTATTCAAACATTAAATATTGAAGAACAGGTTAAGTAAAAATACAAAGAATAGGCAGTATTGTGCATATATTTAGCAAAATTCTCTACTCTAGAGTTCATTTTCAAGCTGCCTAACAGGTTTTGAATGGCTTTTCTGAGGTAAATGTATAGCACTCAAAAACCTGCTGAAGCTCAATTATGTGACAGATTTTTCTTTGGGACAACTAAGATGGTGCCCTAATTCTCTTATACTCCAGCAGGCATGCTTTTAGTGGCTATGTCAGTGAAGAACCAGATAAACACCTACGTACAGCAGCCTTTCACGTTACGCCCGCCCTCAACTCATTTTGCTCATGATCTTTCTCGGAAAGAAGCAAGAAGTAAGAGCTGTTTGTTTGCACCCATTGACGGCTGACTGGCCAGGCTCCAAGCCCTGTGCCTGACCTAGAGTTGAACCCTATTGTTCCAATCCCACAATCGGGTGCGGGGCATTGTGCTTGATCGCCTCCAGAGCAGTGGGAGAGGCTGGAGAGAGAGAGAGTAAGAGAGGTTAAGAGTCTCCCTGGGTCTGTTACAGTCCTGTCATGCACAGGGCCAGATCTCATGACTTACGGTTATGATTATGAACCGTGGCTTGCTCTCAAAAAGAGAGCGAAGTCCATGTGGAAGTTCTGGCTTTTTTAAGGAAAAAACAACACTGCAGTCTCCTTAATGTCATCATGAAGTAACCAGTGGCTTCAGAATATTTGATTTAGTTGCTAATGCTAAAATTTGCCAGGGTGCTGCTGTTTTCTTTCCATGACATCAGTAGAGTTTATAGCAAGTTCAATGAGTCAATTTTTTTAGTTTTTGTTTTCAATATTAAAAGGGGTTGCAAATGTGACCCACTTCGAGATTTCAGGTTTGTCCATCCTCGGTTATCCTTTCTCTCTAGTGCCTTGCATTCTGAGCTCTTGATGAACAGAGGCAGCTGCATTCATCCGGGCTTCAGTTTAAACAGAACAGAGAAATGCAGTACACTGCTGTCTTTGTGAATCAACTGGAAACCATCAGCTCTAATCAAATGCCTGCTGGCCCAGATTCAAGCCAGATGTAGGAATTCCACTTGGCCCACCAGTGGCAGCCAAAGAGAAGAGAGGGGTTGTTTGCAGGAGAAGCAAGACCCAAGCTTTGCATTGGCACTGCAGGCTTCTGGCTAGTCCCATCAGCTTTGGCCAGGACCTCCAGAACTCTGGAGCTATCATGCCCCTGACCATCGATTGAACTGCACACCTAAAACCAACATGGTGTGTTTGAATGTGAAACAGAATTGAATGATATTATATGTTGGCAGGAGTCTGAGTATGTGGGTTTTTTGGATTGTGCCACAACAGGTGTTATTTCAAGAGACTCAGTTGTTCTCTTTAACGGGAAATGGGGGGAAAAGAGAAAAAAGGTCCAGGCTTTCCAGTAAAAAGGTGCTTCATTCCAACTTGGATTCCCCAATGTTAACCCTCTTAAGGCTGTTGGTTTTGTAAGTAATGATCCTTGTGAGTTTTGTGTGTGTGTTTCAGGCTGAGCGTGCAGCGAGTAAGGAAGCCGCGCTGCTGTAAGGGCCCTCAGGGGCTGCTGCCTCGATTCTCCTCCCTACAAGCAGATGGACAAGAACAGCTCTTTCACTTAACGGATAATATCCATTCTGAATGGTGAGTATCCTGTCTGACGGTAAAGTCAGGATAGGTTGTTTTGTGAAATTCTTCTTTTCTTTTTTTATTGAATGTAGGATTAAAAACAAACTGAAAACTTGAAGAACATTTTCCAGATGGTTCTTCTAGTTCAAGAATTACAATGAAGGTTTTCTTTGGGTTAGGGACATTGGTTGGAAGCATCAGGGCTTGTTTCTCTGTTCAAAGTGAGACAGAAAAGACATTTATCACCAAAGAAGCTAATCCATCCAGATCAGTAGACCCCCTGTTGGCCCACCTGACCTCTCTCCTCAGAGGTGCCACACAGGCCATTAGTCTCCTCAGCTTCAGCCTGCACGATTTCGTCCTGCGGTCTCTTACACACTGGAACTTAATGTCTTAATGTTGTCTGTTTAATTTGATGTGCTAATCTTTTTTTTTTTCTCTGAACACTTAATCCTTTTTCACAAATTTGCATCAGAATCCGTGGGCGAATTTGGTCCCAATTTCGGATGTTGAATCTGCTGTGCTATTATGCGAAATAAATTGAATGAACCCAGATATCGCCAGGGCGTAATACAGTTTCTGCTCTTCGTAAAGCAATGGTGTAATGATCATATGCCTATTTTCTTCTGTAGTTTCATTGCAGTGGAGCCCATAGACACATACTGTGTGCTGATCTCCTCCAAAGTGGTGTATTTCCTCAAGCCTGGAGAATTTGTGGATCGTGAAGCAATCTTTTTAGAGGTCAAATATGATGATCTTTATCATTGTCTGGTGTCCAAGGACCATGGGAAAGTATATGTACAGCTTACTAAGAAAGCAGAAAGCACTAGTAGTGGAGTGGCCATTCCAGGTCCATCACACCAGAAACCTATGGTAAGTGACGTATCCCTCCGTGTTCACAGGCAGTATAAATAGTCACTAAATATTTTTTTACTACATGGTGCAATATGAAACATTTGGGTGTGAATTTTCAGCAAATAATACCTAAATGATGAGATTTACCAATACTGGATAATGAATATAGGTAATGCATGATTATGGTCATACTGACCACTAGTAAATATCTCATTAACATTTCATTGTACATTTTGCTAATTCCATTCCAAATGTTATTTGTTGTTTCTCATAGGTCCATGTGAAAAGCGAGAACCTTGCCATCAAGATTTCACAAGAAATCAATTACGCCAAGAGCCTTTACTATGAACAGCAGCTCATGCTGCCTCCCAGTGAGAATGAGGATAGCTTATTATTAGACTCTTAACTACACTGACCCGCAGGTGTTTCTCACTCATTTTTCAACAGCTACTTCCTTTTTTCTGTTTCTGTGAAAGGACAGTAATAAATCAGCAGAGCGTAATCATCCACTTAGGCCAGTGTACGGGACATGCTCACAGCATGTTGTTTGTTCAGTGATTCAAACTAGTCTAGAGGGGCTGCTGTAAGCTCCGGCAAGCACAGATTTAACTTGAATATGCAAGTATTTTAAGTTCCTTGCAATCCTTAGAAGTAGAATTAATTTTGTTTGTTTTACAATTGGTGTTAGTTGCTAGATGTGCACAGCTAGTCTGACACTGTACAGTATATGCTTGTGTATAGATCCTCTATGTACATATATAGGCACACCAATAGGACTATCTGCCATGTATATAAAATGTTAAAATTAATTATATGGTATGAAATTAATCTTGGATTGCTGTACAAAACTGCCTTTAAAGGAAAGTTGATTTTGCTCTGAATACGTGAGTGGTTGGGAGGTTATGATTGAAATGCACTGATACAAATGTAGGGAACTTAAGCTGCTCTCACCATTCACCAGTGACTCAACATTAACACAGAGAGAGCAAGTGTTGGAATTACTGACATTGCATTTTTCACCTCTCCATATGCAGTCCACCCTCAAAAACATCTGTCTGATGTTTTTCTTCTCTCAGTTTCTTATTTTCTTGTCTTTTCTATATCCAATTTAATGAAAATAATGAAATGTAAATTATGAATGAATAATTTGGTGTTTCTTTATTTTTCTAGTTTTCCCTTTATTCGGTTTCTAACCAAGATCTTTTAAAAGTTCAAGCTTAACATTTGAAACACATTTAACATACTTCAATAAATAAAATGATGGCACTCTGTAGTGCATACAATTATGATTCTCTTGCCTTTATAGATGTGCTCTTTGTGTCATACAATCAACATAAAGTTTATTTTTACATCACAAAGAGACAATAATAATTCAATTTTTTCCCCATCTCAAACATTTCTGATTTTACTCACTGTTTTAAATTGAACAGTATCGTGTAATTGATTGTTTCACTGAATGAAGCGATTCATTTTAAGTTGTTACAAGTTGTTACCAAAGATCAGACGCTACTAATGTTTTCTCTTTTAAAGAGTCACCTTGCTCGCTTATCTTAACTGTGTGTGTATATATACTGGTCTATCAGAACAAAACTTAGATTTTTAACTTCTGTGACTGCCTCTGAGAACACTGGTCAATATAATTTAGTACAATATAAACAGTACACCTAATGTGTTTTCTAAGTTGTCTATTATTTAAATACTGATATGTTGTATACAACCCTACAAACGGTGTAGTACAAAGCTGGTTTCCTCTATAACTGCACAATATGCAAAGTAAATATAGTGTGTAAATTTATTTTGTTGTAATATGCAAATGTATTGAAGGCATAATAATAAAAGTTATGGATTAACACAGTATTTGTATTTATTGTGTTTTACGACTATGATTGTGTTATTTTGTTAGTTTATTTTTCGTTTTTCTGCTTACCTTCTCTTAGTGAGATGGATGTTTGTGGGCTACATCAAAATCGGGGGTAATGTAGAATAGTTTAACTTTTAAATCATTTTTAGCATCCAGTCTTTAGCGATGTTTGCTCAACCCTCTTAAATTCTCCATTTGTGAGACTGGCGGCCGCTAATTAAAGGTTAAATCGCGCCAAGTAAAACGGGCTGGAACTAGTTGATGCACCATGTTTATTATCATGAGATACAAGACGATAATTTGCTTGGAATGGGATTTAAAGGTATAAAAGAAGTTAATATAATATGAGAATCTCTGGCATTAAAATCTGTTGCATTATACATGGTTGTTTCTTTAACTTTTAATTCTGACTTTTGAAGTTACTTGAAACTTTTAGGGTTAGTTCAGCCAAAAAATGAAACTTCTGTCATTAATTACTCGCCCTAATGTCGTTCCAAACCCGTAAGACCTTCGTTCATCTTCGGAACACAAATGAAGATATTTTTGATGAAATTGGAGAGCTCTCTGAACCCTTCCATAGACAGCAATTTAATTAACACTTTCAAGGCCCAGAAATAAAATAGTCCACGTGACTCCAGTGGTTCAACCTTAATTTTACAAAGGGATGAGAATACTTTTTGTGCGCAAAAAAACTAACAAAAATAACGACTTTATTCAACAATCTCTTCTCGTCTGTGTCATTCCCCTACGCTGTTGACGTAGTAAATACAGTGCAGCGCTTTCAAGCACTATGGCAGAACGCCAGTTTACCATTGGCCGACGCTGTTCACGTGAGCACCACAACGCATGCGTGTGATGCTGACACAGGAGCTAGCCAATGGTGAGCCACCGTTCTGAGGTAGAACTCTGAAGCGCTGCACTGCATTTACTACGTCAACAGCGTAGGAGAATGACACAGCTGAGAAGAGATTGTTAAATAAAGTCATTTTTGTTTGTTTTTTGCGCACAAAAAGTATTCTCATCCCTTTGTAAAATTAAGGTTGAACCACTGGAGTCACGTGGACTATACCTTTCTGGGCCTTGAAAGTGCTGTCTATGAAGGGGTCAGAGAGCTCTCGGATTTCATCAAAAATATCTTCATTTGTGTTCCGAAGATGAACGAAGGTCTCACGGGTTTGGAACGACATGAGGGCGAGTAATTAATGACAGAAGTTTCATTTTTTGGGTGAACTAACCCTTTAAATAGGGCATCTGATTGAAATCACATTTCAAACCACCTTAAAGGGTTAATTCACCCTCAAGCCATCCTAGGTGTATATGACATTCTTCTTTCAGACGAACACAGTCGGAGTTATATTAAAAAATGTTCTGGCTCTTCCAAGCATTATAATGGCAGTGAATGGTAGATTCTGTCTGTGTCTGTTTTTGAGTTCCATAAAAGTTCATCTGTCGGTCATAAAAGATATCCACATGGCTCCGGGGGGGTTAATAAAGGCCTTCTGAAGCGAATCGATAAAATAAGCGGAAAAATATCCATATTTAAAACGTTATTAAGTAAAATAACTAGCTTCCAGCAGACAGCGAAAGAATAACAACTGAACTTACACATGCGCGGAGGTTTTGCTCTATCCGCTGCGCATGCGTCAGTTCAGTTGTTCAGGACATTTTTTAATATAACTCCGATTGTATTCGTCTGAAAGAAGAATGTCATATACACCTAGGATGACTTGAGGGTGAGTAAATCATGGGATAATTTTCATTTTTGGGTGAACTAACCCTTTAAGTGTTTTTTTTTTCTCTCCAGACTTTCGAAAACCCATCTGGATATGCAAAAAAAAAAATAGGATTTTTGCTGGCAGTCTGAACATGGCCTTAGTGTAGCCTACATTCTTCTTCTTGACTGACGTTCATGTCAGATCAAAGGTCTTTCCCTTAAGGGCGACACACTCATTAGTTAAAGATGGATGTGCAGTGGCCACACAGCCCATAACTCTGTACTGCTATCACTATAAGGAACAACAATGCTAGTGCTAACATTGAGCATGAGTTACCATGTGCCCTATCAATACTCTTAGTACCTAGTTCTACTTTTCCACCTGTGCTGGGTCACATTAAGCTGTTCTTTTCCCTGGGCAAAGGGTTCATCACAGGGTGAGCTGTCTGTCCAACAGCCTACTCAGATTTATCTACTATTTGGCTAACCTTGCTCTGAACTCGCCCTCTGAGATTTGAGCTGACTTCTCCAACACACATGCACTCCATGACACAGTTTCATGTCCTGATCCCATTCTCAACAGCGTCCATCATTGCGGTTAGACATGCCAAAACCCATTCTTCAGTTTTTGTCAGTTGGGTTATACAACATTTTTGGTGATTATTCCCCAGCCCCGTACATTATTTATTTTATATAGTTTATCAGAAAGCAACTTTTTCTTTCAGCCAAAATGTGTAGAATGAAGAATGTGATGTGAATTGGTAATCACATAATTGCAATAGCCTCTTTGTGCCTGTTATATGTCAGTTTCAGTCCCCAGTGTGCTTTGATAGCACTCTATTGTCTTCTAATACCGCAGCAGGGATGCACCGCATGGAAAGAATTTGAGGGAGAGACGCCGAAAGAAAAAACATCTGCCTGTAGATTTGATTTTATGAGGTTACACAGTCTTAGATCTCGCATCCAAATTGGCAAATCGAGGCGTAGGAGAAAATTGTCAACAGGCACTGAATTACCTACCCATCTGTTTTGTGCGATACAGCTGTATCGAAAGCGAACATCAGTTATTCAGCTAGGTGTGAGTGACAAATCTGAATAAAATGACAAGTTCTAGATTTGTCTATTAGCCTTCCAGTGGCTGACCCCTCTCCAGTGTGCTTTCCTGTTAAGTGGAGTCAGTGTTATGACAACCCTGCCTAGCGCACAATGAGCTCATGATTGGCTGGCCTGCAGCAGTGGAATGCTGACCATGAAATGCCTGTGAGTTTTGGCAGAGACAGAACAAGCACACTGCCAGGGACCGACACTTCCCTGTTTTCAAACCCACATGAACACCCACAAAATAACACTCACCAGGGTTTTTTTTAAGATCAAATACTGTTTATTTGAAGTTGACGTTAATATGAAGATAGACATGCTGGAATTACTTTAAACAATTCCCATACGGCAAAAAAACACATTTTTCTGTTTAAAATATATTTCAAATATATGCTAAATATATGTGGTAAACAGCACCGCTTAAGAAAACATTTTTTTAAATTCAAAATACAATTTTGTTTAACCAAAATATACTACAACATGTACTTCAAGGTGCAAGAAAACCCATTTACAATCTTAAAATAAATTTTGGGTAAATGTAAAAATGTATTTTTAAAAATATGTTTTGGACAATATTAATACACAGTATTTAGATTGAAAAATAAAAAGCGGCCAAAAGAAAAAAAATAACTAAAACTTACTGCAATTTTATATTTATTTTTTTAACATCTATATTAGCAATTTATTTTGAAATATATTTAAGAATATATATATATTTGCCGTATGTGTGTTGTTACAAAACATGTTCTTAAAATCAGTGAAAATCTATAAAACTCCCAAGGGCAAACCCCTGATGAAAACCTCAGAGCATTCTAAGAACCATTTCTTTCTTAACTCTAAGAGTTTGTGCTCTTTGTTATCACAATATCCAAGGAACACTTTCACCTACATGCCTGTGTGCAGTCCAGTATAGGGCAACCCAATCCAAATTCATCCACGACATAATAGTTCTTGGGAAAACAAGCCATCTTGATACGCTGTTCCCAATGACCCTTTCACAGTCTTTTTTTTGCGTCCACAAAGCAACAGATTGATGTTCCTGGACGTAGTGCTTGCTTTGCATGAAAAATTGGTTTTGAGGATTTTTCACAGTCAAGCTGTTCCTGAGTTTAAGTCCGTCCTTTGAATGTGTTCATGCAGGTGTAGCTTCCTGAAAACTTATGGATCTCTTCCAGGGCAGACTGGGGCAAAAGGCTGAGAAGAAAGAATGGAAAAAAAGTTATTTGCTAATTATTCAATTGTAGAATTATTTAAAAAAGTGGGGTCGTAAAGTAAGACCGCATTTGACAATTTCTGAGATATAGACCATATGTAGCCCCGCCCCTTGTCTTCCGGTTTGTATTTCCACAGCATGAAGGTAAGATTTTACAGATTTATAAATGAACCGCTCGATTTAAAATCTTCTACTGGCATTTGTTATGACATCCGCTTCAAACATTACAATGCTCATGATAACTTTCGTTAACTCTACGATAAGTAAATCCACTTCACCAGCTAATTACTCTTCAACAGCGATGCCATAGAAATATACAGAGCTACCGCAAAAGTGGAAGTTTAAACACAAAATTCTAAAGATGGCTGGTCTAAATTTAATTAATACATTAAATTTAGAAATAAACTTTGAAATGAACAGACAAAACCAACAACAAGATACATTTTTGCCTTTATTCAGATAGTACAGTTGGAGAGAGGACAGGAAGCAAAGTGTGAGAGAGAGAGAGAAAGGGGTGGGAGTGGGATTCAATCTTGGGTCGCCCGAAGCACAATTGCGTTACATATCACCCATTCCACGTGGCTATCAGCTCCGACAATATATTGTATGTAATTATTTTAAAGCTGCAGTCCATAAGTTTTGCCTCTTTGTCGCCATCTCTGTTTGAAACCTGCATTTCCAGTTATTTGCGGAATTATCGTCTTTACGTGGGTTGTGCATCAGCCCGGCTCCTCAGCGCGGATGAATCACCGCACTGGTGTGGATACTGTACTTCGGAATCACAGATTCTACGTCTTGGAAGTATGACCAAAATAAGAATTTTCCCCGCAAAATGTAATCTGAACAAGTAAGTAACACGTCTGCCACTTTTCTTCTGACCAACTGAGAAAAAAAAGCATTACAATAAATCATGCTACCAACGGTGATTAAATCTAACGATTGCTTAGCAGCATCAGCATTGCGTGACTACGTGTATTTAGTGTGTATTAGAGTTACCTGTAGATTTTAATTTCCGCACAGTCTAATCTTTTGCTTTTGACTACGGGTGAATCTCCAGTTGTCACTGATGATTGTTGTTTGGTCCTTTCTAGATTACAATCCGACATCAAAATGATACGTTTAATTATTCCAGCTGCTGTGAGAAAAGGCTATAAATGATCCGCCACCTGCAGCATCCTCACATGCGATAGCCTACTAGCCGGACTCCTTCTTTATGTATGCAGACCTGACGTAATGACGCAAAGACGAACACACCCTGCTCGAATTTCCCGCGGAAAGTTACCTGTACCGCTCAGATTAGAACACATTATTACAAACTTACCGTTGTGAATCGGGCTAAAGGAAGGAGATGGTACACTGAACACTGGCTGGTTATGTACTTGCTCAAAATTTGATTTTGGATCATTTTTACCAAAAAAAAAAGTTACGGACTGCAGCTTTAAGTATTATAATAATTTTGTTTTAACTATTAATAATTATGTTAAAAATATAAAAAAATAATAAATATCATAATGTAATAATGAATATGAATTTATTTATGAATAATAATATGTTATGTATATGACAAAGTGTTATTCTGTTCTGATTCCTACAGCAGTGACAGTCTTACCTCTTAAGGATGACAAGAAAGTGCATGGTCCATGGAAGGACAACGAAGGCAGTGTTGGTCCTAACTGCATCCACAGTGCGCTCGGCCACCATCTCAGGATTCAGAGGAGGAAACAGCTTAGGGAACCTAAGAGGTGATTTCATGAATTATGGGCCGTTTTAAATCCAACTAGGTCTTCATGTTTATCAACAGCAGCAGCACGTCATTACCTCACTCTCATGCCCTGGAACATCTCTGTGTCAGTATGGAAGGGAAGCACCGTGCTGCAGCCCACTCCAGGGCAGTCCAGCAGGCCTAGCGTCAGGCTTTCCATGAAGGCATACGAAGAGGCCTTGGACGTGCAGTAGTCGATGGCTCCAGGAATGGAGGAGAGGGAGAGAATGGAGTTAATGCACACCACGTGGCCGTTGCACAGCTCCAGCATGCGAGGCAGAAATGCTTTCGTGGTCTGTGGGGGAGACAGACACAATTACGCATTGTTCTGTTCCCTCAACCATCTTCTGGAAAATCCAACAATAACAATGAAAGCTTCAGAACTTCGGGGTCAAGAATGTGTTAATTGTCTAGGATTCTTTAGACTACCTTTGGTGAAAGTCGACAAGCATATTTTGACCGGCTCAGCAGAAATATGAGCCCACATTCAGTGTTTGATCAGATGGCTTCTCTGCAAAACTCTATTTAAAACTGGCATTCTGAAAACGCCATGTGTTTGAAATTAGAGCAACAATACATTACAGCAATCCTCAGTGTGAGCTACTACTGCAGCTGAAGCCTCAGATGATCAGCTCTTGTTCTCATTGAATATGAATGTGTCCTAAAAAGCCTAGATCTTCCGAGCGGTCCATTTCCTTTGAAATATTTAACTTTCACTTTGCCCCTAGTTCTTTTAGAATCATTCCTTTGCTTTTGTTTGTGAATCTCTCTTGTATTTTTGTCTCTGAATGTTCTATGTGAGGAATGTTGTGTTACTTTTTCTCTCTTGGCAAAAACACACTTAAATGATGAGGAACGCTTCCAAGAATTACAGCATGCCAAGTGACTTAACGTTAAGTAACTGAAAAATGTTCTGCAAAACACAAAGGAGTATCCAGAGTTCATGTTAGGTTCAAAGCACGGTTACTGTAGTACGGCTGCACTATAATTGACAGTCATGAGGGCAGCGAGTAAGTCAAGAAATTGATTAGTCTCTTACCCAGAACTGTCCAAGTGTGTTTATGTGCTGAGTCTTCAGGAGTGCGTCATCGTCACTGTCCATTAGACTTTTCCCATGAACAACAGCTGCGTTATTGACCAGAATGGTGACATCCCCAACCTGTGTGAGACCACATTGCATCCATTTAGAGTAAACGTTACTATGTGGACGAGTAAAATTATATTTTTATTTCTGTTCCAAAGAAAAGGAAAGAGAATACAGAGTAAAATGTAATAAAATAATTTACAAAATAAAGTATAATAATAATAAGGTAAATAAATTTTAATATAAATAATATAAATAAAGAAATTGTTTCATTTGGGAAACAACATTGTACCACAAAGCAGAGAAAAATCTAATAATAAAAAAAATCTAACTAAATATTAGTAATAATTCTAATAATGAACCAACATTATATAATTTAATATAAAATAATACTATGAATATGAATAATACAATAGCGGCCACAAAGGGGGCACTAGTGAGCACCCTTCTGAAACCTAAAATGACAAATGAGACACTACAGTCTTGTGGATCGACGTACCTGAGCAAAAGCCATAAGACTAGCTGTTTGAGACAGGGTCATTCTTTATAAAGTCCTTTTGGACTATAACATCCTTTTAGATCTCTTGAAACAAGACATGCAGAGTGTAAGTATACCTTTTCCCTGAGAACTTTGGCCTGCTGGTACACCTCCTCTCTGTTGCCCACGTCGCACACAAAGTAATGACACTCTGTTCCGGTCATAGAGATCTCCTCACAGGTCTCTTTTAAACATTTCTCTGTGCGGCCCCACAAAATCACCTGAGGGAGGAAAGACATGACTGGTTTAAAGCACATGCAGAACATCATGTACACTTTCCAAGACAGGAAGAGGAATTGTTACATTGTGAGCTGAGGGACAACACTCTCCAACTCTATGATGCATTATGCATGATTACACATTGATGCATGTATAGGCTGAGTTCTCTAAGGAGTTACTGAATAAAGTATTCCCTTATCGTATTATTGTACATGCGGTTTAGGGAGAGCGAGTGAGAGTGATAGAGGACAGGGTCAGGCTGTATAGGTCAGTTCACTCTCTAGCTATTAGATCCATCACTCAGCAAGGTCAGCAAGAGGTAATGAACACAAGCATGAGCCCATCCCCTCCCCATCCTGTCAATCTCAATCTACCTCATAAACAAACATACACACATAAAACAGTCACATGTTCTGACCTTCTGAGGAACCCTTCAGTATTCAAGGCTTTAGTGTGGGGAAATCTGACAAAACCTGTCAAGAACATGTCCAGGGGCCTCATTTATAAAACTTTGCGTAGGATTTGCGTCAGAAGTGGCGTACGGATGAAACATAGGACGTGCGTACGCACAGAAATATTCGGATTTATAAAACCGTGCGCACGCACATCCTGCGCAGTTTTCCCTTAATAAATCACAATCAATTCTAAATGTAGTGCAGCTTTTGCGGCTTCATGTCACGCCCATAGTTGCCCATAAATAGTCCGTGAAACGCCCACAAGTTAATATTCATCGATTGCGAAATCATGGCAAACACAGAGAGGAAATCAAAAAAACGTAACTTCACTCAATGTGAAGTAGAAGTTATCGTTGGCGAGGTGGAAAAGAGGAGAAAAATGTTGTTTGGAGGGCACAGTGTGGGCATTACTAATGCCAACAAGGCACTTGAGTGGCAAAAGGTTGCAGACGCCGTAAATGCTGTAGCCTCACAACCTCGGACCGTGGCCGAAATAAAAAATAAACGGTCGGATATCAAAGTCGAGGCAAAAAAGCGTCTAGCGCTCCATCGCCAGAGTGTGTCTGCCAAGTCAAACGTTATTTTATCAAAAATAAAACAAACTAAAGGCATATGCATGAATACCATGATTCCGTAGCTGATGAACAAATTTTTACTATGAAAACAACTTTCCCCAGTGGACAATTAATACATCTATCTATCTATATATCTCCCTAATTATCTATCTATCTATCTATCTATCTGTCTGTCTGTCTGTCTGTCTGTCTGTCTAATTGCATCTATATCTGCTCCGCCAGACTGACACATTGACGAGAATATCAGTTTTGTACATTATTTCGTTCTGTTTACCATATTATTTATGAGGATGAATTGCATAACATGCCAATATTATTGCAGAACATATTTCACTTTTCTTTTTGCAAATATGTGTTAATTTACATTTCTGTTGTAATTTTCGTTTGATTTTGTTTGTTTACACTGCAGATCGATCAAACGGGTGTTCGTGTAGGCTGTTAATTGTAAGACTTGCTTTGTGAAGTCTTCATCTTATTTATGAGAGGCAGTATTGCCATTTCTTTTACACAACGGTCTACAGTTTCACACACTTTCACGTGTTTCTTCCATCTGCCGACGGTGTCGCCATTTCTCATTTCACCCGTTTTTGTGCGTACGCCTGGGTCAGAGCTTGCGTGAAGGACCGCACATTTTCCCGTCAAGTTTGCTTTTTATAAATACCAATTATTGCGTAGAGAGCGGCGTACGCCTTCTTTTGTGCGTACGCAACGTTTATAAATGAGGCCCCAGGTCAGCCCGGAAGAACAAAAATGTTCTTAAAGAAATAATTAACGATTATGTTAAGGGTGTTTGTTTTGCTGATGTTGTTGTTTTGCATTATCACAGTACATTCCACACCTGGGGGGTATTCCAGACAGCAGGTTATGTGACATACCCGGGTATGTTTAAGAGTAAGTAAGCGGATAACCTCAACTTTCGGTTCCAAAAACGGAGGTAACTTTCAGGGTATGTAAGTAGCCATAGCAACTCACTCCGCTCTGGAGCAGGTTATGTTCCAGGGTTAGTTTGCTTAAGAGGTATTCAGATGCGTGTTATACAGTTACAGCTATATAATATACAATATTATATATTAATTCTAAAGCACTATTATAACAAGGTTATGTTTAAATTAGGGCTGCCAATAGATAAAAAAAAATGTATCGCACACTTATCGTGAAAATTAATCATACGCCATTTATCTCATTAAACACATTCATTTTGTCATAATTTGCTATATCCAAAGTAAACAATCAGATTGAAGGGTGATTCTCACAAAACTGTGTTTTCTGCAAGCTTCAAGGATCATTGGAGACTCCAAAATGACACCAAATAACCAAATATAAGGAGCTCATATAATTCTATTATATAATACATTTATACACACCTAAGCACCCATGAAAAAAACATTACATAAAAAACTACAGAATTCAGTGTACAGTGTGTGTACAGAGCAACGAGATTGTTTTCATTTTAGACGAGTCAAGCTGCGATACCGAACAGGACCACACGGAGAAGCCTAAAAAACTCCTAAATTAACCGCTTTGACTGCATAAACCTACTATTACTAAACACAACAAGGTACACATGACAAATCAAACATTATCCTTCCTGAGTGTGTGTGGAAACAACGCGAATGTACTGTTTGTCTGTGTACATGAATGCAGCGTGCGATCAGTGATCGAGAGCGCGCACATACAAGGTTTGTTGTTTGTGCATCAGACACTCACGCGCTTACTGTAAGACTCCGGTACGTCACCAACATTGCGCTCTTCAGAAACAATCACAGAATACGACAGAGCCCGTGTTTTAAAGCAAATCACACTGGAACGAACAATTCACTAAAAACGCAATGTGACTCTCTATTCGCTCTGATATGTCTGATGTAATCAGCCTGGCCTTCTTTACATTAGCGCTGTTTTGGACTGTTTGAATGATTTCGATTACTGGATCACTGAAAACTTTCCCAGAGTTTAACGGCTTAAAATGGCCTGATCACAAACACAGAAGCAGAATCGAGTTAAAGAGTTAGAATGGAAATGACCTCTTACCAGGATTACAGGTGCTGTAGATGCTCAGTGTGATTGTGATAAACTCCGGACTTCTAAGATCATCTAACTGCGTGACGAAAATTACGTTAATTACGCAGCTTCACGTACTTCTGTAATTTATTTGAAATTTATTTATTTGTTAATTGCATTATTTTAACGCGTTAACGTTGACAGCACTAGTTTAAATGTTAATTCAATTCAAATATATTTATTATTTATTTTATAGTCATCTCACACATGGATCTGCATTCAATTAATTAGCATCTAACAAACAATATAATCCTTATTCTCAGTGAATAAAGAATACTTATTAAACGAAAAGATTTAAAAAAGGATTGCACAACTACCAAATAGGTGGTGATGTGCACTAAGTAGGTTATGTAAATCGCCATTAAACAAAAGGAAGAAGAAGGAAGTAGAATGGCGCGCTTTTTCTTAGCGTCTGTTTCCATGGTGAATCATCGATTCGTCGCTCTGTTGAGAATGTCTTTTGTGTTAACCGGGAACATACTCTGAGTTGTCTGAACTTACTCACGGACACGTTTTTGGAACCAGCATACCTCGAGTAGGCAAGGTTTGGGTTAATCAACCAAGAGTTCAGGGTATATGAGATGGTAAGTTAACCTTGCTTTCTGGAATACCCCCCGTTCTCACTACTGTAATGCGAAAACATCTCATTCTCATTACAACTGAATAATATAGAAAACTTTTGCACATTTTAATTGTATTGCAGTAAAAATAATAAAATTAATAAAATAAAATAAAAACAGCCCGAGATGCATTCTCGCAACCTTGGTTTTAGAGAATGGATAAAATAATACAATAAAATGTATATTTTATATAAATACAATTTATATATAAAAATGATTTCTTTATACAAAATATTACTTTGAGAGAGAGAAAGTAAAACAGGGCAAGCAGTCAATAGATGTGCTGAATGACATACTGCCTGCTCATGTCCCACCAATGTCACAAACAGCACATGGTAAGTGTCCCATTATCAGTAAAAGTTCAAGCAACAGAGCCACCGGGAGACATACGGAGGGGCAGCCTAACGCCCCCTCATTAGTGCTGGCCCAGTGGGGTCAGGCATGGGCCAAAGCCCAGCTGGGAGTATGAAAGTACCAGCCTCTATTCACCTTTACCTTCCCACCTTTATCATTTAGCCTACATAAACTTTGTCAAATGTATTAACTTTACACACTTAGTGAATCAACACTGAACTGACTTCAGATGAATAATGACTCTTGTCTTTTTAGAGCTGCTTTACAGCAGAATTGAATTCTGTTTACATCATTAATCATTGTTTTTTTTTTTTTGTAATCCCCTCACCAGGGAAATAAAAGTTAAAAACTACATAATTAATCAATATCAATATGTAATTGAGGGGCCCTGACTTCTGTCTGCTTGACTTGACTTTCATACACAGCATCGGCTCTTTTGGCTTCCCATTTGATTCTTTTCCTCTGGGCTCACACAATAACACAAATGACATCATCAGCCCTGCTCTGCAAAAGCTGGCTGACCTGCCAATGAACTTGGTTGTGGTAACCAATCTGCAAGGTGCTTCTCTGCCTACTACACCCCCTTGCAAATGATCCATTCACACACCTACACATGTTGGGCGCACATTCACACACATGAACGCAGCACATATGCATGCATTCACTCCCTCACACGCACACTAATGTAGAGCAGCTATTCCTGACACTTGATGCTTGTGCTTTAGTGTTATTGGGGTTTTACTCTATTCTTGGAAGGAGAGATATAATGAGTTTTTATGTTCATTGCCAATAATCATAATAAATAACATACTTGATGTTTTTCCCCCTCACACTTGGGACAGGGAAGTATGGACTTCCCTGGAAGGTTAAGGAGTCACACATGATTTGAGTTCAACAAAACAGCCTTGCCTGTCAGCAGCCCATTGTTGGGCATTTGTAAAGACATAAAGGCTTAGGAAACACCTGTGTTTGTGTGCAGGAGGAATATGAAACAGAACTTAAGGCTTCACAAGAGGGCAGCTACAGGTCACTATACCTTCTGTTGACTACTCTGACTGAAAAAACACACTGTGCCCCATCAGATCAAACTCGACCATTTCAAAGTGTAGGCCTATTTACATAGCCAAAAAGGTGAGTTTACGGCTAGGCTATGTGAATAAATAAGGTTAACACAACCCTTACTGGTCCTGTTTGGTTGCCAGTAGCCTAATGCTGAAATAATAAACAAACCGACCGATAATGACCGAATACTCACATTTTGGCACTTTTACAGCGTATTCCTTTCCTTTTCCATTTTTCTTTCCTACTTAAGAAATTATTAGTTTTATTTTAGGAGTGCTGTCCATTTTTATTCATTAATTAATCTGTCTAAAACCAGCGCATATTCTCACCTGTTGCCAAATAGACGTTAACAAACAGAAGTAGCGTTCGCCAGAGGAGGTTACCATAACAACAGTACGCGTCTCAGGCGCTTTCCATTACGATCAGTGTCGGAGTTAGACATAGATCAAGTATGACAAGTAGCCTCATAATGTATAATTTTATTAAATCTGCAGATCACAGATATATCACAAAACTTTAGAGTTTTGCTTTAAATGTTTGTTTTTTTAGATTTGCGTTGCGCAAGACGAACCTCAGATTGCGCATTGGAAATTATGCAATAATTTAAAATAATACATTTTAAAATAATGCATTAAATATTTTTGTAGCCTTTTAAAAAACCCATCAAAACCTGAAATTCTTTTAAAGTATAGGCAATCCTTGGATAATTTGCACCGAAAGACAGCACTCAAAATATTTTTACATTACAAAGAGCAAAATGAGTAGTGAACGTCGTAAAGAATTGCGTTACACTGAATAAAAACGCTAACGCAGCAGGTAGAAGCTTTACCTTTCTTGCTCCTTGCTTGGCAAACTCTTTAGCCAGGTGACGGCCGATTCCTCTTCCACCTCCAGTGATGAGGACCACATCAGTGCCCAGATCTCTGCGCTTCTGGCGCGCGAAGAAGCGCACGATCGCCCTGAATAAGCACAAGAAGATCTGGAAAGGAAAAAGCAACGCGCATCCCAGCACCTTCATCTCCATCATGACTTTCAGACAATCCACGCTCTCTGCCGAGTTCTATCGAGTAAAGCAAGCTCGTGAGAAGGGAGTGTGTTTGTAACTTGTCAGCTGTCAAACGGCACGCTGGAGTTCTCTGGGAAACTGGAAATGCGTCCTGCTCTCCTGGTACTGGTATGCAAGAAGCTGTGCCTTAAAGTGCGAGCAGGTCGATCAGCGTGCCAAGTGTCTTACCTACGAACGAAGAACTGTCACATGTGAGACGCCTCTCTCTCTCTCTCTCTCTCTCTCTCTCTCTCTCTCTCTCTCTCTCTCTCTCTCTCTCTCTCTCTCTCTCTCTCTCTCTCTCTCTCTCTCTCTCTCTCTCTCTCTCTCTCTCTCTCTCTCTCTCTCTCTCTCTCTCTCTCTCTCTCTCTCTCTCTCTCTCTCATAACGCATGGAGACGAACAGAGTCTCCGTGCGCTTTATCTCAAGAGGCGGGACGGGACTCTTACAAGTGTCGTACGAAGATTGAGAGATAATTTGTGAAACATTTATTTATAATTTATGCGGCACTGTTATCCTCTCATTATAAATGAAGTCATGCTGATCACTGTTAAAGGCTTAAAGGGGCTCATCGTGAGCACTGCTGGGAGACTCATTAGTAATGCGCATCTATTTTGTCATCCAACTCTTCCAAACTAGACGTTTTGAAGAAAGACAACGCGCGCGGCATTTATTTACAAAATCTCTGCCACTGAATGTTGCTCTTCGACTGTGAAAAAAGGTTGAAATAACTTATAGTGTGATTCAGAAGGTTAATCCACGAGCAATTTTGATACGGCCTTAGAGAGGAGACGGGAATCATCAGTTTCGAGAATCATCAAACCGAGTTGTGATTTTGGAAGGGGCGTGCGTGTCGACGTGAAATATGGCGGCAAACAACTTGGTTATGAATGGTAATTAGCGATGCAAAACTTATAAGAAACAAATTTAAAGTTAATCACCCGCCTTTCACGGTTTGCCTTATGTAAAACAAATAATGTTTTCGTTAGATACCATGCCTAAAAATAGATGTAATTCAAAATACTGTGTAAGAAAACTTAGCTATGTATTTCCGAAATGAATGCATGACGTTTCCATTTCCTCACTATCAAATATGCGCCATCGTGGGGCTGGAACGCCGCAAAACACTCTTGGAACGCCACTTGGCCAATCGAATTTGCTCATATGCACGTTCTTAAAGGGGTCATGAACTGGCTTTTTTTTATATATATATATATATACTGTTGTCTTATACTGTGGTCAACTTATGACGTTCGCATGGCTTTTACATTCAAAAACATAATAATTAATAAGTAATAGGCTATAATAAGTAATTTTCTACCCTGGTTTTGAGCCTAGCTCTTGAAACGCTCGGTTTTTATGGGCGTGCCACATTGAAGACTTGGAAGTAAACACTGCTATGATTGGATAACAGTTTTGCATATTATAATGAGCTTCGGCTCCCCAGTCATTACACATGAGGAATTGTTTTGAAAACTTTCAATGTGGAGAAAAGGTAACCGGAATGATTTATCAAACAAATGATTTATCTCTCATACACCTGCAATTAATTGGAATGTTATTTTTTATTACTTGGCCGGCCCGATCGCGCGAACCGTGCATAACACACACACACGCACACACGCGCGTATTTCACTATTTAAGATAGTGCGAGCCCTGGCCCATACATGTCCGAGTCTGATCACAAATCGCAGGACAATGAACCAACATCACCTCAAATAAAAAAGAATACTCCAGCCTGTGACAGCGTGGAAGTTATGTTTAGTTGGACACGTACATAATCAGTAGATATCAAACGTAACAATGCAATACTATCACATATAAAAAACATTTTTACTCACATAATTGTGTTTCATCATTCGTGTCAGATCCAGAAGCCACAGCATTGTTTTTTAATCTCATTCTGTCTGCAAATCTAGTCTCTTGTTTACAAACGAATCCGGTGAAATGAAGGGAACAAATGCAATGTCTTCCCCACGTGAGCTGGAGCTTCATTAAAAATAAAGTACAACCATGCATTTTGGAATCCGAAGGAAGCTTATGGCATGTTTGAAACATGCCATAAGCTTTATTGCTTGGAAGTTCGATCCGGTTTAGCTCTACAAACGTACTACCGGCACATCTGGGAACTTAACTGTGGGGAGAATGAAGGGACATGTTTTTAAATTGACCAAATTAAGTGTGTGAATGTATCTTTCATGCTCTATGGCTGGCAGGGTGGACATATAATTACTTAACATGTTTAATCTTAGTGATTTCTTAAGTTATTCACGCCTGCCGGCTGTGTACGGACGTTGTTTTGTGCCGCTATTTTGTATTGAAGTCTATGGGAAGTCTAATTTATTTTCCCCTAAAAAGGGGTGGTGACGAAACTGACAGTTAAGTTCCCGGATGTGCCGGTAGTCCGTATAGGCCTATGTTATTTATCTATAACATATCATGACATGCATGAGTCGGTGGGCGGGGCTACAGAATTAAGCATTCATCTTCTTCGGTTAAGGCGGAGTTTCACTGCACTCTGATGTCACAGGGAAGTACAATTGCATAATTTGCTGAGGCAGCTGCCAATAAAAACTTCTCTTTGACTAACAAGGAAGTTTTCAACTCTGAAACTTACAAGATATTCTTATATTACGATGACCTTTTATATATTAAAAGCTCAAGGGAAAGTTGATTTCTCAATTCATGACCCCTTTAAGAACTTCCGTAGCTGGAAAACTTCCGGTGAAATGTCACTTGGTGGCATGCGGTATCTTCAATGTCCTGATCAGGTAGCTTTAACCGCATCAATAGTGTAATACTTAGTTTATAATCAGAATATAGTCACTTAAATAGTCAGGCCTAGCATTTATTTAGTCATAAAAATTACGTATCCCTCAGTGTTCCTCCTCAGCAAAATTAAATTCGACCATCAGTTTTCACACTTTCGTGTGGAAAAAAAGCGTACACACTGTAAATGAAAGATTTGTGCACTTTAGTTAGATTCATTGAAAAAAATGGGTAATTCATTCGCAATAAAAATTATTGTTTTTTAATGAGACTTTGTAAATACTTTTTACTTCACCTTGACAAAATTTATTTTTAAACCTAGTGATTTTATGTTTAATATTTATTCAAAATCTAAACGTGTGGAAAAAATATTACTGAAAATGGCTAATATGAGCCAATAAATGCTCCTCTGTCGCCATCTCCTGGTTATAGTGGTAATTTTTTATTTTTAAAAGTGTTTTTTTCTATCAAATGTTGTATTTCCTACATCTTGAAACGTTCGGTTTTACAAATGGGCACAACTCAGAAGGGTGAACAATGTTTTTGGTCATCACAAATAAAAATAACATTTGAAGTGATGGAAAAATGTTGCGCGTGTGTGTCCAATTACAGACACCTCTTATGCCAACGTTCCCATTAGTTTTGTCTTTATTGGAATCAATTAAACTGGTTTATTGGCAAAATTAGGTAAGTGTGATAACTGCATTAAAATATAAACACAACATTAAAAAGTCAACCATTGATGGTTTTGTGTCGATGTACAGCAAGTACAGAAGGACAAGCCGTCTTATCGAAAGCCAGGAAGTAACCCTGCATATGGTCATTTGAGGACTCGAAATCAGATAATGGATGAGCCGCATTCGAAGCCGATGTAAAATGACTAGACATGCTAAGCTTCTTGATAATCAGAAGCGTTCAGTTAGGTTAGAATAATGACCTTACTTGGTGGAAGATTTGTTTATTTTGTAATAATTAACCGGACTGTTGACTGAAAATGGGAAAACATAACATTTTAAGTCATATGATTTGCCTTTTGTATGGATTTAAGCAGAAAAAAAAAGAATTATGGGATTTCAAGATTTGACTTTATTCTTTATCAAGTTTAGCAACACACCTTGTTCACTGGGTATTTTGTTTTCTCTGCAGAAGCAATGACATTGCGCTAGAATGCATTACATAACTGTTTGAGGAACATCTCAGTGAACACCAGTCAAAAGGGTTTATTGACTTTTTTATGTATAAAAAAGGTGTTCGGTCTGTAGATCTACACTGTCATCTAGAGGTCATATACAGTAGGTGAATCTAATCCTCAACTTTGCGCTCAACAGCTCGGGTATATTAAGGAACAACATTAATGAAATGACATTACAATAAGCTGTTTAGAATGATGAAAGCTGTAATGTATGTCCAGGATTATCTGTATGTGGGCCGACCCATTCCACTTCACTCTAATCCTTTTCTGCAATGCAGCTGTGCACAAATATTATGTAGAAAATGAAGTCAAAGCATGAATATGTCACTGTATTGTGACAAAACAGGTGCGGAACAAACTGAGCTGAACTGTAGTCACATGGATGGGGTGGGTTGAGTTTATCGTTCTGATTCATATTTCTGAGCACATATTTCTCTGCTGCAATCTCAATCCTGGATTATAGTGTAGCTGCTGGACAGCGAAAGAGATGGCAGAGGAGCTGACATAGTATCACAGAGGGTATGTAAAGGGCATCCCATAGTGCTCATGTTAACTCCAGAGTCAATGACAACAGCAACATCATCAGCGAGGGTCCAAGCATGTCTCCAGCAGAATCGCCCACTGAAAATTATTCAACATTCATTGTGAGAGTTTAAAGTCTAGAAATATTGTTGGATATTTTATGTGTAGGATGTTTTTGTGCCTTACAGTTTAGATGTTTAGTCTCCTTCTTGATCCTGGGATTTTCTGTTCAAACAATTTTTTTTAGCTTTAGTTAAAACATAAAATGTATCGATAAAAACACAGAAATATGTAACCTAAGTATTTTTGTTATGTTGAACTTGCTGATATTCTGGTCATCATGGACTGACACTGACAATGCACCATCACACAAAGGTAAGTTATCATTACTAATGCCGTTTTAGACATGCTCTAATTGCATTCGGCCATGATTCAATTCCGCAAGAGAAAATGTCCAAAAACAGTTAGGATATCAAAATTTGTGTAGTATTTGGTGGTTATGTGATTTAAACATGGCGGCTGCCATGTGGCTACCCACTCATGCTTTTGTCGACATGAAACGAAAGTTGCGATAGTCTTTTCTTACCTATTGTGACGTATCCTTTTCAGATGAGAAAAAAATATAGGACGAGAGTTTATTTTATTAATTGGGAATTGATTGGATTTTTGTCGTTTGCTATTTCTGCGGTCTCATGTGAGTGCCCTCGCGCCAGTAAACACGTCATCAGTGAAGAGATTAAAGATTACAAGGGCACATGAATGAAAAAATAAATAAATCATTTATAATAAGCACTGCAATATTCCATTAAAAATTTTGATTTCATGGTGAATTTAAGCTTGATGCGACTGGAGACTTCCTCTTTTTCAGTGAGTGTACATGATTTTAAACATGTTTTTAAAAAATACCATTATTTTCTTTATGTATAAAACCTTTAATGAGGATAAACATTACTGAGTGCAACATTAAGTCCGTAAATTGTTGCATTCTTCATTTCAGTCTTAAAGATTTGTTATGCATGTTGGTAATCAAAATTAGACTTTGACCATAGACTATGAGTCTACTGATCACTGATCACACTGTGATGTCTTTTGGAAATAAACAGCTTACAGCGATTGAATCTCACTGAACAGTATGGGTCATTTAATTACTGAGTACAAACAAAACACTGTGAGAAATAAGGACGTTTGGGAATGGTCTGAACATTTTAAGGCATGCGAGTGCTAGATACAGACAAAACACTGTCAGATGTGACAGTGTTTTGACAGTGTCAGATGTGAATCCAGCATTGTGAGGCATACACATCTTAGGTAGAAACTGAACAGTATGAGGCATCTGAGTGTTAGCTGCAGACCACTTGAATAACTTGTGATGCGTCTGATACTGACCAAACACTATGAGGCGGGTGTGCGTGTTGGTAGATCCCAGAGGGTTTTGGACCGTGCAGCGGTACATCGAGCCGTTGAGCTCAGCTGGGACTCTCTCCAGAACCAGTGCTTTACCAAATCTCTCTTCACTTCCATCCAGCAGAGGTCCTCCCACACGTGTCCATGTGAACAGAGGCTCTGGAAACACTTCATTCTGCAGCACAAAGAGAAAGTCAAAATATTCATTCAACACTTAAAACATTTAAAACATTCAACATGGTTACTCAGCACAACTTGCAGATATATATATATAGTATATATTTTTCTGCATTCAAGAGAAATTACAAACAAAGCTAAAATATTTATAAGAGTAGCTTGGGAGACCTTTTTTTAATAATCTATATATATTTACTAAACACTGTTGGCAGTATTTATTTGCTCATTTTATATTTGAAGAGAATATTCAGCAATTTTCAAAAGAAGCTCTCAAAGACATTTACGGTCTAATATAAAACATCAAAAGCAACTTAATTATTTAGTTCAACATTTCCAAAAGATATTGGTAGGCATTATAATTGTAAAAAATTAGCTGTTGCCAAATATAAAACAACATCCCATGCATTCAAATTACAGTAGTCATATTTTGCTCATACAAAAACATGAAACACTGCTACTGTTAAAGGGTTAGTTCACCCAAAAATTCTGTTATTAATTACTTACCCTCATGTCGTTCCAAACCCGCAAGACCTTCGTTCATCTTCGGAACACAAATGAAGATCTTTTTAATGAAATCTGACAGCTTTCTGTCCCTCCAGTGACAGCTACGCAACTGAACTTTGATGCTATATGGATTAGTTTTACGATCTCTTTATGAACTTTTGAAGCATCAAAAGTTTTAGTTGCGTAGCTGTCTATGAAAGATCTTCATTTGTGTTCTGAAGATGAACGAAAGTCTTACACGTTTGGAACGACATGAGGGTGAGTAAATGATGACAGAATTTTCATTTTTGGGTGAACTAACCCTTTAAATTGCATTATCTGCAAATAATGTATTTGCACCACTTCATATTCTAAAAACATTTCTCCTTTCATGATTGTACCGCTTTGGGCCCCATTTGGAATCCCTCCACTTTGATGCGAACCGTGTCTCCCACTTTTGCTCTGCTTGGAGCCACAGAGAGTTTCGGGCCTTTTGGAGCAGCTTGTAAACAGTGAGAAATGAAAGTGTTGTCATTATGTCATAGGAGAGAGTGAGTCAAGGTGTTCTATTTTACACAAATAGTATAGAAGTTTAATGTCAGCCATAACATGAAAATAATTATATGTAGGCTGTACTATTTTCATGTTATGGCTGGCAAAAAAATTCTATACTATTTTGTCTCAAATAAATAACGAATAAAAGACTAAAATCAATCTTTTTGAAATTGTTTTAAAGTGAATGTAGGCATCACAACATTATAATGTACAGTATGAAAAATGGATATTAATTTTTAAATTTGCTAAAGATTACATCTAACAGTGTGGTTAAATTTGAAGATTAGGTGAAAGTTGGATGACTGCAAAGGTTATCTAAATGTAAAAATGGGAAAATGAAAAACTCTAATACCAGCCGATAATCAATATGGTATCAATATATTGTGCACCCCCTAATAAACATACATAAAAAAACAGAGCCCTCAGTAACTGTCTCTGGTAATGTATATAAGCTGACACTCACAGAGCGTAACCTCTGCCTTCATGGGCATGGATAGAGCCGGGTGCTTGACTTCACAGCTGAACAGAGCCTCATTGTCCAGTTGTGGGTTCAAGTGCCAGGTCAGTATAGCTTGGACCTCCATAGTACCATCATGAAGCTCAGACTGCGTATGGTTGAAATAGTACAGTGGGCTTGAGCTCAGCACCCAGCGTGGAAACTCTCGGCTGATCACAGTCTCCGGGATGACCTCCGTGGTAGGACTGGGTTCCTCATGGTCAGGGGCTCCAGATGTGTAGCTGCGGTGCCGATCCTTATCCAGACGCACCGGTTCGCTGTAAGGGCCCAGGAAAGAAAGAGACTTCTGCACTTTTGTATCGTCCAGTTCTCGGCTGATAAGCGGTTGGTTATCCTTGGCAGCAAGCAAGCCTCTGTTTTCCACTTTCTCTGAGGATGTGAAAGGATGGACTTCAATAAGTTCTCCATCCCTCTTGAAGTACACCTGCATTTGGGGAAGAAATAATTACAAAGCAACTAAAGGCAATGAAACACACTTCCGTTTAAATAACCGCTGCTTTGTACATGTCTGTCTTTATTTAAGTTTTAATTTAGAGCTTGTGTTTTATTCTTCTACTAACCACAGGGGCAGGTTTTCCTCCAGTTACAATGCAAACAAGCGTGAAGTTTTGAGCCTCGTAGCGATTGAATCGAGCTGGCTGATTTGCTGCCTCAACAGATATTGATTTTGGTGGAGCTGAGGAAAATAAAGACATTGAAGACTCATTATAAATCGATAGCATCACTACAGCAATTTAAAGAGATAAGGAGAGATGGCAGTGCAGCATTCAAAGTAATTATTAGTATCTTTCCCTCAAGGGCACTTTTGTGCTTCAGATCGCAAGCTAGGAGATCCTCATTTAATGAGCTTTCAGTGTTATTAGTAGACAAGATTTATATTATTTATATCATAATAGCACAATCTCTTGATTTAAGTCAGTAATCCATGTGAAATCTTTATGATGATTTCTTATCTGCTATTATATAAACTCGACTTTGTGTCTCACTTACACGTCACAGCAAATTACTGTTGAAATGTATTAATTTACAAGTGCATGCATAGGGAAATTGCATTAATACCCTGCTGAATTCCAAGACTTTCTTGGGCGTGAAGGCACATGCACAGGCAAATAAAAAAGAGAGATATGCGACTGAGAATTTGAAATCTTGGTTATGATACCACATTTGGGCCACATTATTATTAAGCTAAAAAAACTGCTCAAGCCTCTTTTTTAGTAATTAATCATTAATATCCTATTATCATTATTACATTTGATTATCTTTAAAAGCACTCACTCACTGGACTTTAGTTTCAATGATTAGGGTTAAAGGGATAGTTAAATTCTGTCTTTTACTCACCCTCATGTAGTTTTCAACCTTTCTTTCTTGTGTGGAACACTAGAGAAGATATTTTTGTTCATACAATGAATGTTTTCAAATGAATGTTCTTCAGAAGAAAGAGTCATACAGGTTTTTAACAACATGAGGGTGAGTAAACGATTTTGGGTGAACTATCCCTTTTAAAGTCTAACATAAAAGGCAGACACTAACAGTTATAATGGGTTTTATGCTAATGCAACCAGATACTGAAGCACATCACTGTGTTTTTTTTTAACTATCAACGATGCATCAAAGTTCTGTGAATTGAACTGTGAATGACGGTTTATAACTTGAACCTACACATGACATTAAGAGTGATACTCCCAGATGCCAAGACCACCTTCTCTCTAGATGCCCTGTCATAGATCCCCACATGGCATTCATATGGTCCGTCATCTTCCATCTGAACTTCAGGGAGCCTGGGAACATTGAGGAACAATCTGTCTGAACACCTAACAGCAGTCATAAAAATAGCACGGTACATGCTGAGAGGAAAGCCATGTAATATCCACTATAATCTGAGCTCTGCTGGGTATAACTATAACCTGACAGTTGACTGGTAAACAAGGTCCTCTCGTCTGCGGAAGTCCTCCATGTGAGAAAAATTGGTGTTGTACATGGCGTCGTAGGTGAAAATTTTCTGTTTTGAGGTTCCACCTTCCGTTACCTGTGAAAACAATGACAATATATTCTATCATGAACTGATCAGGGTAAAAGTTGAGAGAAATCCATTTTACTGTTTATAGTTAATGCTTAATTATCTGCTATAATTCAGTTTAAATGTCTAGCTGCAACATTTGGACTAAAATCATGCTTATAAATCTGTGGTGCCAGGAACTTAGAACTAACTTTACTTTTCTGAACCATTTTCTCAATTACTTTTAACCAACTGCAGTCAAAAAGATTTTTGTCAGGTGAAGTCAGTTAATTTCATTAACTATGGACATGATCCATTAACATTTTACAACCCCATTTACATTTATGCACTTGGCAGACATTTTGATTCATTGATGTTAAGATTAGTTACATTTTTATCAGTTCATGCATTCCCTGGAGATCAAATGACTTTGGTGTCCAATACTTTTGTCTTAATTTTGAAAGATATAATAGCTGATGTTTCATTATCCAATACAAAGACATTTGTACATTTTTAATTGAGGCTTAAGTATCCAAACAGTTTTTGGGATCACTATTAGTTTGTAACCTTTGTATCATTTTCAGAGGAGGAGAGAAGCAGAAAAGTTGATCATTTATGATCTATGATACATTGCAAATGATGTGGCAAGAGTTTTATTTAAAATGTCAAGGAAATGTGTTGGCATACTGACTGAATGTTTTATCCGTTAGCTCAATCCTTCCACACTTATGGCTCTGTGTGACGACAGAACGAAAACAGCTTGTCCTAAATTCACTGAGGCATTCAATCTTAATCTTGAATATATTTTCATATTTTGACAGCTTTTGTTCTCACAACGTCAGTTTGCCAACAGAACAACAACCTAAAAGAGTTTGAAAAAGCGCAAAAACTAGCACACCGAAAAACAAGTGATTATTTTTTTTCCCCAGGATGCTGAAATAAAAGGCGTATAATGCAAAGATGAAGTTCGGACCCCACTTACCCGAAACCACACAATCTCTCGTAAGTTGCCATCCGTCCTGAAATTGCACTTCAAAGTCACTGTGTCCCCCATAACCACAGGAGGGAGAGGCTCAATGGTGACTGTTAAATAACCTGGAAAAAGATAGCAGTGTCACTTCCTGAATGCTTTATTACATTCTCAAATTGCACAGGCCTCCTTTAAAATCCCATTCAAATTACCAGCAATGAGCCCCAGCAAAATTACAGTGCTCTCCTCATTTCTGAAACCATTAAGTCATAAATTAGCAAAACCGAGTGCTTTTGAAGAACTCAATATAAACCTCCCCCAAGAGAGGCCATGCTGCAACGACAGTGAAATTATAGCCTGTAATGAGCTCTTGATCCAAGTTGTGAATATTTCAGATCAAAAAGCATGATTGCAAAAACAATATGATGTTGTGAGAAGTCCACATAGTCTCAGTGCTAAATTTCATTAATGTTTAATCTCCACGTTGCAAGATATAACAAACTTGCATCAGCGCATACCAGACAGGTTTCCCTAGTTATCTATTATTTAACAAACTCTGCTTGTATTGCAGACAATGTTAGTATCAAACAATTATCCATTATTCAATGTAATGACATTGATCCAGAAAAAAATTATCTAAACACAATCCCCCGGTTTCACAGACAAGGCTTAAGCTAGTTTTAGACTAAAATGCATGTTTTAACTGAAAGAAACTTGTACTGACATATCTTAAAATATGTTAGTGTCATTGTTTTGTCTCAAGATGCACACCAGTAATGTGTTTTTCTAGTGTACGTTTATAAAAGCTACTTAAATGCCCTAATTGAACTAAAGCCTAATCCTGGCTTAATCTAAACCCTGTCTGTGAAACCGGGCCTATATCTACATTGCCGACAGTGTTATAGTTTCAAACAACTTTTATTTTACTCTAATAGCTTCTATGATAAAACAACAGACAAAACAAAACAAATACATTAGCAAAACTAAACTAAACAAAGTAAAATACCCTATAAAATAAACAATAAATAACAGACTTTCATCTGATAGGTATGCCTATATTGCAATGTCTACATTGTCTGTTTTGCAGAGAATGTTCCCATTTCACCTCTTTGATGAATAAAAAAAAAAAAAAAAAGCAAAATAACAAAATGTAAAGAATCAAATCTAAGCAAAGTGAACCAAAATTAAACAAAAAGACAAAAAACTAAGCAATGCAAAATACACTACAAATGCTACATTTCCAAATGCCATCTGTTTTCATCTGTCTAGAATGGATTTGAAAAGATGTTGCACACACACATTGTTCAGCGTATTACAGTATTGCATAATGTCTGTCACAAGGATGGATTCTTTGTGTAGTTTGATGCTTCAAGAGCTAGAGCTACATTTCATCTCTTCCACGTCTTCAATCCATCACTGCTGCTGAGCTATGTCCCTGTCCTAATAAAAAGAAAGGGCTTAGTTTACAATTGTTACTCAAATTTTTACCAACATCAGACAGAAAGCATGAAATGCCTCTGTGTCCCGAACACCCATGGAAAGCAGCCGTGTCTTGCTGAGTGCTGCAGTTACATTGAAAGAGTCACCATGTACCGAGCACAGGCATCAGAGTGGGAGGCAATCGGCCTATAATCTGTCACAAATTCACTGACCTACAAAATCCCACTGCTTCACCGTATTGGCTTTTTTAAACTGTGACTTCAGTGAATGGATTATTTATTTTTTTTCAGTGTGTTTTTCTTCTTTCCCTAATCCATGGTATTTTTCTCCATCAACCAAGCGATTCTGTAGGATGCCCTACATACGGCACAGGACACTGTCTGGGATGTCCTGTGATCCTCAGCCAGTTACTTCTTCATGCCTTCATTTATTTAGCAAATGCTACAGAGTGTCCTTTAGGAGGCTTAGTGAGTGGAGGCCATGTACATTTTAAGGGTTTATGACATTGCCTCTCAACATAAGCACATTTTATAGACTGAAATAATCTTGGAAATCAGAGAAAATCGATCTCTGGTCAAATGTCAAAATTGGCTGGGAATGTTAATGGTGATGTGCATGGATTAGTTGGGCCACTGAGATGATTTCAGTAATCTATTTGATTATGTAAACATGCATAAAAGCATATTAAAGGTTAGAGTGTATCAAAGATGACTAGTGTGCTCACAAGAAGGTTTAACATTTGTGTTATCTATATGAAGATGATAAATGAATTACGCAATCTGAAACTTTCAGTGGAGTTACATGAGAAATCGATCAAAAATCATCAATGACATCCGTTAAACACTGATTGCTAGTTAACCATACACAATGAGGAACCCACTTCACACCCATATTCACATTAATGTTTGATATGGGTTTTTAATAACCTTTAAATTTGGTTTGCCCCAATCTTTCACATCTATTTACATCTTTGCTGTAAAGTCATGCCCTTTACCAAACTCGTACAAGTATCAACATAATTTAAATTTAAGTTTAACTTCAAATTATGTCAACTTGTCACTCCAAACCTTATTAAACAATAGCTAAGTAAAGATATTATCCTATGCACCATGGATATGATATACGTTGCAAAGGCTTGGATAGGTAAACACTTATAAGGCTTAAAGTTAAACTGCATTCATATCATTATGAATAAAGAAACACTGCTAATGATGCACTTCCCAAAGCCTCTGTACCTCTAATATGATCTGACCGGTGACATTAAGTGCTCGACCCATGGGAATGACAACAGGCATGACATGATGCTAGCCAGCTTTATTGAGTTACAGTAAGGAGTTGCAATTACTAATTCATGTCTAGAACAAGCAGTCTTTCTCTCTTATGCATGCATAGGCATGAAAGAAAAAAAAAGCAAAACTATTCATTACATAATATTATATACTAGCTTGCTCTACCTTAGATATTCCTACACTATTGTTCAGCAATCAATGGCCTTTCATTATTTCAGAGTGCAGATAACCCTCATAAAACTGGGTCAGGACAAAAGATTAAGCTTTATCCTCAAAATAACCACCCATCAAAATCATTAGACAAGTGCACCTGAGTTTAAAGGACAAGCCACCTCAATCGTGCAATCAATATAGCATTCATATAGAGAGGAACTTAATGAAGGATGTAAACAGTGCAGATGTGCTTTAGGTGGTTTGGTATTGATAGCCAACTAAAATCTTTAAAACTGTACAGTATAAAGTTAATAAATGCATTCAGTCCAAAGTGGAGAAAAACAAAACAAAATACAATATCAATATAGCATGACTTCTCAAAACAGCTGACTGCTCATTTCATGTAGCCTATAATTCAAGTAAAACTTACCTATAACGAAATCCAGTAGGTCAGCACACAGGAGCAAAGATAAAGTAATTATACTCATCTCTTTTGTCTTATTTTATTATCACTCAGTGGCGCAAGTGTGTCAGTATTCCATCTTAATATTATGTTTATGTCATCCTCCGTACAAAGCTGAAATATTGAGTAACTCGTCGCGCTTCTCCCTGTGATTTCTCATGGTGTCCTTCTAAAGGAGCAGCAGCAGCATCTCTCTGGGCTCCGTCCGTCGGGCGGAGATTCACCAAAGCAACAGATTTGAATGAATTCATTCTCTCATGCGCGGCTGCGCGCGTCCCCTGCCCCGAGCGCGCAGTCATTAACTCTCATACTCATACACACATACAAGCGCTAGCAATCGCTGATGAAATGACTGCCAGGGTTAAACACTTAATGCTATGTTATTTACTTATTAAGGTTAGTATGAAAACGCTCTTTAAAATTGTATTTAATGTGTTTTATCAATGTGCAAATATTTTTAATGTGAACATATTATGTGGTTTACTAATGTACACCGATTATTAATGCACAACATACTGCTATAGCAAGCCAAATTGACGGATTGTTTTAGGCACTCACACAAACACAACTTTAAAAGGGTACATGACATTTAGATACCCCTCAGTGTATTGTGATCAGAGGATCAGGTCAGACATTCTTCCATAGAAACTGCCTGGGTTATTTTTTTTCTCTCTCTCAGCATGGACCTGTTTTTCTTTTTTTTTTCTTTTTTTTTTTTTAAATCTCTTCTTATATATTTGCGCTGATGAGAAGAATGAAGAAAGATAAAGCACAACCCACACTGTAAAAGTGTAAAAAACAAAGCAAAAAAACAATGCTACAGAAAAAAATTATTAATTGCATACATAGTCAAACCAAAAATTATTCAGACACCAGATATCATTTTTTACTAGTGGGTGCAGGACACTATAGTTCATTTATGTAAGTGAGGATAGCAAAATAAAGTAAACTGTGACATATTGTACCCAAAAATTCTTCATACAGTGGACTACCAGTAAAATTTATAAAAATGTGGGACCAAAATGATTCAGACACTTTGACCTGACCCTGTTTTGCTTAAGTGTTTTTTCTTTAATTGCTAATGCGACCTTTTACACCACAAACTGAACAAAATGAAGCATTGCTTGGTAATTGTTTGTCCTAAATTGGTATTATCTAATTGCGCACTTAAATTTAAAAGCTGACAGCTGATTGGTTGATTGTAATCCATTACATACCTTTCTCTCAAAGTTATCTGACATTATCAAGATGAATTTGTTCTGACACAGTTTAACTCTGAGTTCTTGTCATATTTTATTGCCATTTTCTAAACTATAGCAAATAAACTGTGATAATGTGAGAAAATGTTAAAGGTGTCTGAATATATTTTGGTTTGACTGTATACTATTCAATAAAAATATTATTTATTTTAATAATAATAGGAAGTACAAAGGATGAATTACCATAGGTTTTTAATTTTGTTATAATAAAAAAAAAAAAAATACAGTGTACAGTATAAGTTCCTGTGTGAGACATTCTAATTCTAAATGTTTTATTTCAATATTCTATTTTTTTTATATGCATTTTATGCTGTTTAGTTCAGATTTATATATTAACATTATATTAAAAAATGAATGGTTATGAATTGTAATAGATAGCAAAATGCATAATATACTGTATATAGATTTTTTTTTACTATAACTTTTTATGGATTTAAAGGAACACTCCACTTTTTTTTAAAAAATAGGCTCATTTTCCAACTCCCCTAGAGTTAAACAGTTGAGTTTTACCGTTTTCGAATCCATTCAGCCGATCTCCGGATCTGGCGGTAGATCTTTTAGCATAGCTTAGCATAGATCATTGAATCTGATTAGACCGTTAGCATCTCGCTCAGAAATGACCAAAGACTTTCGATATTTTTCCTATTTAAAACTTTACTCTTCTGTAGTTACATTGTGTACTAAGACCGGCGGAAAATGAAAAGTTGCGATTTTCTAGACCGATATGGATAGGAACTATACTCTCATTCCTGCGTAATAATCAAGGAACTTTGCTGCCGTACCATGGGTGCAGCAGGCGCAATGATATTGCGCAGCGCCTGAAAATAGGCTAACTTCCGTCAACATAACCAATGTGACAAGCTGCTTGCACAGGGAGCGTGCTGGGGACTATTTTCAGGCGCTGCGTAATATCATATACATATACATATACAGTGGGGAGAACAAGTATTTGATACACTGCCGATTTTGCAGGTTTGCCCACTTACAAAGCATGTAGAAGTCTGTAATTTTTATCATAGGTACACTTCAACTGTGAGTGACGGAATATCAGCGCCTGCTGCAGTGGAGTGTTCCTTTAAGAGCATCTAAAATGAACACGTATTATGAGTAAGTACAGTTATTGGCACATCCACCATAATCACAGAGGTGTGAACATTGTGCTTCTATTTAAGTTTTACAAAGGAGGGGCATTATCTTGATCAAGTTCTTCAATTAGCAATAATGAGTGTCTTGTAGTGTTGTGCCACCAGACACAAAGCAATCAAACATCTCTAATTAGAAGCCTTTGATGTAAGCATAGTTTACAGCTCCTCAAACTAAATGAGGCTCCTTACCAACCACACCACAAAAGAAACTTACTGTCATAGAGAAAAACACCATCCTCAAAGCTTCTCCTCTGCAAACATAATAGCTTTTATATTCAATAATGGACTAGCTTGAAGCATTTCATCTGAGCATGAATTAAATGCATCCTGTCATTTACTTGAATAGCACAAAATTAATATATGAAATAAGCACACATCCTGCTTACAAAACATCTATATCAGAACAATGAGTTCCCCGTTAGACAGCTCCTTTAAATCCTGACAGGTCAGTTTTACTCCGCGTCTGCCAGAGATGTGATTTGGCATCCTCTTCACGTAGCACTAGTGACACAACGTGCATATATTAACCGCTGCCTGAGCTGCGCCATACTGCGTTTGCTGATATGTTTACTGTGCAGTGGCTGCGCAGAGATAAAAGGCTGAAAACATGCTGAGATTCAACATAAAATATTACTCTGTAGTATTCATTTACAGCAGGTCTTCACACACAATGCCATTTCAAAACCATTTAATGTTGAGTCAGTTTAAAATCAAATGAAATGCTTTTAAATGAAATGAAATAGTAATGGAAAAATTGCAGAAACTTCAATCATAGTAAATATGATATTTATTTATTTTTTAAAAGTGACACTGCGAACAATAAGAACCATCAGAAACAAGTACCTACACAGAAGACTTTGTTTCTCCCTATCAAATTTTACACTAAAATAACATTAAAACACATTTAAATAGACTGACTTCAAATATTCAACTACCTTACTTTTCTGTGCACACCGCTTTGGTGGTGACGCATAAAAAATATCTTTTATCATTTAAACAAGAAAGAATTGGGTCACAGCCAATACTCAGATACATACTAAGGATTACTTTATGTATTACATCTGAAGAAAAAAAAACAATAACACTTACCCTGATTCCTCGCATGCAGATGTGATATAATAAAATTCAATCATTTGGTGGTATCAGTCACTTAGTAATATTTTCAAGAGGTGAGATTATTTTATATTTAGATGTGGTGCATTATCTAGCCAACTGAGCACATGCTATTATTATGACAGACGGATATTGAATGGTGCGGTTGTTTAAAGAATATTCCAGTTCAGTCGACAGCATTTGTGGCATAATGTTGATTACCACGAATAAAACTTGCCCCTCATTTACCTAAAAAAAACCTTCTGGAAGAGAAGTGGAATAAATAATCCTCATAAACCATACAAATACAGGCTTACAGTCCTTACAGTTTGTCCTTCAATGATCCAACAATCCTCCATCACTGCAAAAACACCTTATGAAAGCCAAAGGATGAAGAATTTATTACTTCCTCAAACTGTGATAGGCAATTGCCAGACCATGAGCGTGTTCTCACTGGAGTCATGGGAGTTAGAGGGGCTAGCAAGTCGACGGAACCCTTTTCCACCGGATATAACGGCGGCTGAAGTCACTTTCTCCCTACGTGCCGATTCCTTAGATGAGGGCCCAGGCCCTCTGACCCAAACATCGGGGTCATCGCTCAGCTCATAGATGGAGCCGTCTTCTAGGGTGTGCTCCAGAGATTCCTGGGTCGAGTTGGATGATTCTTCGGGCCGGGCCGTCAGGAGTTTTCCTGGGAGCTGAGAGGTAGAACGGAGGTGGTACTGCAGCAGCACTCCTTTGGCTTTGGTCTCTCCCTGAGAAGAGCCATCCGCCTGCTGGAGGGACTCCTGAGAGGAATTTGTCGCCTCCTTATCTTCACCTCCACTATTTGAATCTGCACCTTCCGTGGCAGAATCTCGCTTCAGAAAATCTTGGGATAAAACGCTGGAGGTGGCCAGCAAGAATTCAACAGGGCCGCTGTGAGCGTTGAGTGAGGTCATCCCTTTTCCTGATGGGAAAGAGGGACAGTTTTAGGCGCTTTTCCACCATCGGGCTGAACGGTTCTAAGAATGGTAAGGAACAGTTTCAGTTCTATTTCCAATTGAGCCTGGTACGGCACAATTACAAACCGTTCTCGGCCCGGAATTCTCAGCACGCACAAATTAATAATAAAATTAAAAGAAATATCTGGATCATCCTCCATAACGTAGTCACTATTTACATCTCATATCACCTGTAAACTCTTGCATTACCAAGGCAAACAACTGATGCATTTGTATAACATTTCAAAGAGCGCTGTTATTAGCCCCGCAGTGGAAAATGAAACTATATCCGTACCGGCTGGCCCTGATCGGCACGGAATGTAATGGTTAAGCAAAGAGAACAAATTGGCCCGATGGTGGAAAAACGGCTTTTGTGTTTGTTAACAAAATGCAATATGCATTAGATGCAATATGTGGCTCACCTGTTATTTTGGGGATGCCCTCCAGCCTGGGCACTGGCAGGGTTACAATAATGCCCTGAGCTGTGCCCACCCATAGCAGCCCCTGGCAGATGAGCAGGCTGGTTACACACACAGCTTTTTGACCTATGAAAAAAAAATATGATAATTGTCAATAATTATTGATAATTGTTTTAATTTTATTTTTTTGTTTTTATCCATTTTTCATTATTTGTTATTTTATATTTTATTATTTGTTATTATATATATATATACACACACACACATACACATACATATACATATACTGTACATATACATATATACACACACACACACACACACACACACACTTTTTCTTATTTTTTTTTTTTAATTTCGCTACCAACTCCTGGTCAGTTTTAAACATTTTTGTTAATCTTGACACCTGACCCTTGTGCCCCCTTTCAGGGCCTGTGTGCCAAAACATCATCCTACTGAAATTATATCCTGCACCATAATCACATGTTGGACTTGCCAGGGCTCAAATATGCAGAGGGTGTTGAAATGTTGATCTCTTGGAGGTGTTCCAATGTTTCTGTGTGAAACAGACGTAGGGATGAGCCCTCTGAAAACGCCATCCAAACCCCTCCTCCAGCGCGCACCATGTGGATCACACTAACCATAGGGTCTGGATGAACTTCAAAACTCTGGGAATCATAAAAGATACAAAATAACAATGAAAAATCATAAAAACGAGAAAGAGCAAGAGGCACTCAAAAGTGGGTATAATTCACAGTATTCACAGAGTATATAAGCTGGGCATATTACAGAACTGTTAAGGAAAACCATAAAAGCTTAAATTACAATCCACTTGAATAATCCAAGTCAAAAGAGCACTACAGTTAATAAGTAATAACATTAAGAGGCAATTATAATATGAAATATTTAGAGTCTGATAATTTTCTAATATACTCAGCATTTTTTTTTTACAAAAGATAAAAGTATTATCTATTATTTACAAAAGATAAAAGTATTATCTATTATTTACAAAAGATAAAAATAAATATTTATAAATATTATTAATATTAAACAATATTTGTTGGACAAAATAATGGTTTGATTATTTTGTACACATAATAATATTTAATTGCAAGCTCAACTGCTACATCATAAACCATATGCCCTGCTGTTTATCTTACAGGGCTATTAGCACTGATTATTTTTGTTTTATATTTTGATTTATTGTTTTATATTATTTATTCTTATTTGCTGTTGGTTATTGTTATTTATTGCTGTTTTTATGGTTTATAAAATTGTGCAATAGTAGTGGTCTTTTTAGCTGTGCAATATGACATCTGACCTGTCTACATGTTCTGCTCCCCTGTATAGACTGTTTATGTGAGACACATGTGATTTATTTCTTTATTTATTGTGTGATTCAAAAATGCAGCATACACAAAGTCCAAGAAAAAATTCCCTAAGGGGACAATGTTTTTTTTTTTTTTGTAGCCATATAACTGCAATGTATGCCAGTACTTCTTGCACCTTGCCTCTGTTTTACAAGAGATCAGTTCTGACAAATGCTTCCTCCATAGTTGCAAACAACTATTGACTTGCAAATGTAAACAGACTGGCATGTCCATATGCGTATCCACATCTTATCTTCCGGTTGAATTGAACTTCAAACTTCCAAAACTGAATTTAATCCTGATATTAAGCATCAGGAAGGCAGAGGGAGGGTGCACTCCTTGCGGCAAAATAGAGAGGTTGGCTCAGCTGTCAGAAGTGATCAAAGGCTAGCACCCTAACATGCTGTTGGGCTTCTACAGGGAGGATACCTTTTATGTGTGGCTTAAGATGCTCTCTCATAATGCATCTAGCACGGGAAGTCATCTTAACAGAGAAATGAAATGTAAAACTTTGAAATAAAAGAATAATTTCAAGGCAAGCTTTCCTAAACCAACCTTTGTTACAGAACAGCTCTCAAGCTTTGATAGATGACGTGACAGTTCACTCTTTTGACTCATAATGAAAAGCACTGCAACTTCGTTGTGAAGGTGGTGGAATCACATTCAACACATTTTAATTTCACCAACACATTCCTCTGAGGAGAAGGATCTAATGTTTATCACATGTGAGTGCCTACCTGAGTCCTGAGAGGGGAGCCCTCAATCACAGAGACCTGGTTGGCACAGCTGGCCCACACATACTCATCTATTCGGAGGAGTTTGAGGATGGGCGCACATCCAATAACCACATGTCTGCAGGAATCTGGATCCCACAACCCCTCTGTAACCACAAAATACATGCTGGATTTAGAGCTGCTACTGGAAATGTTTACACATCTTTGACCATACAGCTGTAGATTAAGAGAGTTTAAAATATTAAGCATATTAACTACAATTGCAGGAAAAAATATGTGAACCTTTCACCTGGAGTTCTAAACAAACTGGACCCCACTCGCTTTCATTAGATGGACAAAAAGACATTTTTTCTAAGTATCTTCTTTTGTTTTCCACTGAAGAAAGAAAGTCATACAAGTTTGGAATGACATGAGGGTGAGTAAATGACAAAATTTAAGTTGTTGAATGAACTATCCTTTTAACATTCCTATTTGTTAATTGAAGTCAGCTAACTCAACCCTAACTACATAATAACTATTTTACAAGGTGCAGATTTTGTATAAATTCGTACGATGTGATTTGTACTGCAATGCATGAAGATCCACCCGTTGATGGGGCGTACTTGGTACAAAAATGTGCAAATGAGATGTACAAATTAGCCACCAATTCGCCAAGATGTAAAACAGTTACCAATTACCATGAGAGTGTGTTGGCTAATCTGAAATCCCAACATTTAGAGCCTGGGCATGGAGGTGTATATATATGAAAAAAACGTTATCAAAAGAGCACCTGGATGTTTTGCCAGCCCTACTTGCAAAATATTTTGTGGACAGATAAAGCCAAAGGTGTTTGAAAGTAGTAAGCAGCTCTTCAGAAAAACTGCGATGGAGGGACATCATGGGGCTTTGCAGCCTCAGGATCTGCACAGCTTACTATCATTGACAGGTTTATCAAGTCATTTTGCAGGAGGATGTAAGGCCAACTGGAACTCAGAAATCAAGAGATTCAACAGGACAACCATTTCAAGCACAGGACTAAATCAACACCATCTGATATGGCTCTGTCCTGTCCTGAAAGAAGCTTTGGCATGACCTCAAGTGAGTGATTCACACCAGACATCCCAAGAATATTGTTAAACTGAAATGATTTTGTACAGAGTGAATGGTTACATGGTTACATGGTGTGCCCAATAAAAACATGCAAATGCATCATTGCTTGTGTGTTATTTGTTTAAGCAGATTGCGTTTGTCTTTTGTTGAAGATTAGATGGAATTTGAGGACAAATTTATGCATAAATCCAAGAGTTCACATATTGTTTCCTGCAACTGTAAATCCAAAGTAAATGAAAAAAGAATTAAATTTATAAAATGTAGCATTGAAGAATCAATTAATTAAAGGGATAGTTCACCCAAAAATTTAAATTATGTTTTACTAAAATTATTTTATTTTAAAATTATTTGTCTTTTCAATCCTGTTTGACTTTATTTCTTCTGCGGAACACAAAAGAAGATATTTTGAAGAATGTTGGTAACCAAACAGTTTTGGTGAACATTCACTTCCATATCTTCTTTTATGTTGCTCAGAACAGAAAAAGAAAGTCATACAGTTTTGGAACAACATGAGACTGAATCCCTTTAATTTTTATTTACACTGAAAATTACACTGTGAAATTATTCTACCTTCACTCTTTCTATTGTAAACGGCAACTTTTCCATTACTTAGTCCAGCGAAAAGAAAGTTGGCAGAGTGTTTCAGGCACAGAACCGGGCAGCCCTCAGGGTTACAGAATGTTAGCAGACACTGAGCAGCGGTGTCCACACTTCCATAAACCAGGATGCTTGAGAAACACGCACACACACAAACACAATATTACATGCTCTTCCCAGGAGAAAAAAAGTACATTAATTCTGACTTTCTGCATAAAATTAGCAATGTAATGACTCAAATTATCCCAGACCAAGACAGGTACGTATTCAAAAAGACTCACTTGCCATCCAATAATCCTACACAGATGGTGTTGCCGATCTTGGAAAGAACTTCAGTGGTCTGTGTCTCCAGGTCTTCATCAGTGCTGGGCTCTGGGATATACTCCAGACAAAGCACCGGGGAACCTAGAGAGAAACTCTTAACGGAGCGTGGAGTGGGTCGGTTAAGGGAGAAAATCTCCACCTGCCCATGGGAGTCGTCACCCCCACTAGCCACCTGTGCAGTCGAAGAGACAACAAAAAGAAAACAAACATGAGAAGGACGGCATCCAGTGCCTGAACTCACTGACATGGCCCTCTGAGAGGCTGCAGGCAAAAAAGATGGAAGGAAAAAAATGTGGAAGCACAGCCACAAGATAAATGATTTATAGAATGTCTTTTGATGTGGAATACTTGATGTTTGTTTCTAGAGTTGTCTTTCGGGAAACTTTTAATCCTGCTTCCCTCTTTCTTTTAAATGTGGATCAAACTATTCTAAAATTTTTTTGAGGAGCTCCTGCTACCATCACTTACTACAGGTGGAAAAGCTCTGAAAAATATCACATAAAAGTACATTTCCATGTAAGAGTTGTGAATCAGTCAGATTTGAGAACTGGTTCATGGCCTTGAAACTGTATATTGGAAATTATAAGGGACTTTTCACTGTTTGTTCTTATTTTAAGTGACTCCTTCTGTATATTACATTGTTATGATGAATGAGTCATTGAATCATTCATTCAACTGATTCGTTCAAACACACCAATTCATTCAGGAACAAAACAAGTGACTGTGGACCTGTCCCAATACCCACACTTGCGGTCTTTGCACTTGTCCACTTGTCTACTTACATATTACCTGTATTTTTGTTCAAGTGGGCATGAAGACAACAATTGTGCATAGAACTTTTGATTCCCAAATGGGACACACTTACAGCATAGTGATGTGAAATGCAAGTTTGTTTACTTAGACGTTATTTGCACATTTTTTCCCCCAATACTTTGCACTTTAAAATAAACTTCTAAATGTCTGTTCAGTTTCAAAGATTTTACAAAATACAAATACTCATCTCTGTACCAATAATATTTGCAACACTTTACGTTTTACTACCAAATTACATGTGATATCAGTGTAATTACTTACACTGTAAAGTGTAATGAGTATTCAGAACAAAGGCAGTGTTCCTTGTGTGATATTTATAAAATATGCTTAATGTGCCATAATACTTAAAATGCTAAAGGTTCAAACCCTGCCAGGAATGATCCATGTGCTACTTCCATTGTGCCTTTAAGCAAGTATACTGTAAGTGAATAAAAACTACATATGCTAAATGACTACTTTGGTTAAGTGTGATGGAATTGGAGGTCTGTGAAATTTGCATATTTTCAGTAAGTTTAAATAAGGAGCTTAGGATGTTCTCCCTTGTATCGTCCTGATGACAGCCCTGGTCAGAGGTAGATTATTCAAATGTTTGTGAGTGATTTGTTTCCCCTCAGGTGCATAAGAGGTGAGGGACCCCCAAGTGCATCATCTGAGATTTACAGAGAGTATGATATTCGAGCACCAGTGGGGAGATTGATTTATAAAGAAGAAAGATGTTTTCATTGTGACAAAATGTACCTACCCAGAGGTAGCCCTGAGGCAAGGATGTGCTGGCGGCAGAAAAACCGAGAAGGGCACAGTGGACCGGGTTATATAGGGCAGCCTGCAACTGCAAAAAACAAGATAAAGAGATCACTTTTAAAAATCAGCATTAAAACAGTTAAATTACAATACTAAAAGATTGTTTCATTTAAATCTCTCTCTATAGAAATAAATAACACAAACACAAAAACGTATCTATATCTATATAGATCTTGACCAAGGACTTGTATTGACAATGCAAGAGTCAAGCACTCTGTAAAGTCTACTCCAGCACATCCCAAAGACTTTCAATGAATTTAAGGTCTGGACTTAGAGGTGACAGTTCATGTGTGAAAATGATTCTTCATTCTCCCTCTCAACCATTCTTTCACAATTTGAGCCTGATGAATCTTGACATTGTCATCCTGGAATACGGCCATAATGTGTCTTCCTACATGGTTGTTTAAGAAATTAAAAGCTACACACTCCATCAATTAGGGTTAGAAGTACTGTTGCCAAACATATAACATGCTAAGTATCACTGCAATAATGATTCAATCATTGACTCTTAAGCATTTGCCATTTAAATCCAAACAGTGAATTTTTTTTTTTGGCCGGGTAGTGTATAGCCTATATATATATATATATATATATATATACACACATATATACACACACATGTATATATAAAGTGCAGGCGCACCATATTAACAAGATATATATTTTTCATATTAACAAGATCAGCCAAATTTTGTGTCTGTCATCAAAAATGCAGGATATTATTCTGTTTACCCTCAAAATAAGCATCTTGAGGCACGATTTCATGAAGGCAAGCATTAGGAGTAGCCTGCTTTTGACAACAGGAATATTTGATATTAATCAAAATGGCATTGTGTCACTCACAAGTTTGTGCTCAGAGAGATGTCAGTAACCCAGACAAATTTGTTTTTTCGTCATTCAAGTAGCTGTACTTGCGTGCCTATTACTGACATAGCTGCTGATGACATAGATGTTACCAAGATGGCCGCCAAGTGAACTGAATTGCCTTGAAGAAATATTCTCATGTCAAGACCTTTTTTTTTTTAATATCTTTTAACTGAATGCACATTTTGTTCAAAAACATGATCATTAGAGTACTGCAACAGTGGGATCAAAGAAAGACTGTTTTTTGCATGTTCAAAAAGCCAACTCAGAGCCAAAAGATTACCTAAAACTAGAGGACAGAATTATACTTTTATTTATTTTTTTATTTTTTTGGGATTGAAGGCTTTAAATGGGCATGATAAATATGATGCACATCTTTTGATTTTCCCCTCAGTTTCAGAAAGTGATATGAAAGGGATTTCAGATTCTTACAATTCATTTAATTTCATTTTGGGTTAGGAAAAGCCTATGTTTGTTACACACGTTGTTGTCCATGTTTTGGCAGCTGTGGCGACTCTAATGCGTGCTGAGTTACTGCATATCTAAAAGGGCTGGTGACCACAGCCAGCACTTGGCTTGGAAAGAGAAGGAAAAGAAGTTAATTGACTGCAGGGTGTTTTGGCTCAAATTAGACAGACATAAGGTTATTAAACACCCATTGCCATTCACATTCACATATAATTTATGCACAAGCCAGACAAGCTATTATTCCAGGTTTAATCATCGGCGTCCCATATGTCTAGTGACAAACTCAGCCCTGCCAACACTGTGTTATTCTTAATTAAGAGTACACTGTTCACCACAGCAAGACAACACATCAATCAGCACTTATTGTAGTAACTTATTTGATTATAATAGCTCCTTGTAATTAAAGCTCATGAGAATTATACAACAAAGGTTTTAAGGGTTTTGTTTCATAATGGTATGTAACAATAAATGTATTGTCATGTCATGTCATGTCAAAATCCTTCCAGTAAATGTCATAGTGTATCCAATTAAGTGTAACAGGACATAAAATACAGAAAAATTTAACTTGTTTCTGGGTTTCTATTAAAGTAATAATTTATTTAAGTTATAAAGTAATAAATTAAATTGAGTAATTTGTACCACTTGCCTGGTACTTTCACAATGCTTTTTGAACCTTGAAAGCTCTAGTAAATCGATGGTGTTTGTAAGATCCTTCTATTTTTTATTGTACTTATTTTTCCTTTTTTAGCAGCTTGAATGGGCCATAAACACAGTATTTTGCTTTATATAATTTTGCACACACTCAAGTCATTTCCTGTTATTGTGTTTGAAACTTTCAATTTATCCTCAGTGATGGCATTAAAGTACAGCCACAAACAACAGCCATTTTTCCACTTTTAGCTCAGACAAATTTGCAGAAATTTTACGAAGTTGTCCTTTTTACTACTTGTAGGGTTGAAAAAAATGGCCACAGGTGTATAAAATAAAGCACCTAGGCATGCAGACTGCTTCTACAAACATTTGTGAAAGAATGGGTCGCTCTCAGGAGCTCAGGAGCGTGGTACCGTGATAGGTTGCCACCTGTAAAATAAGTCCATTCGTAAAATTTCCTCACTACTAAATATTCCACAGTCAACTGTTAGTGGTATTTTAACAAAGTGGAAGCAATTGGGAACAACAGCAACTCAGCCACGAAGTGGTAGGCCACATAAAATCACAGAGCGGGGTCAGCGCATGCTGAGGCGCACAGTGCGCCGAAGTTGCCAACTTTCTGCAGAGTCAATAGCTACAGACCTCCAAACTTTGTGTGGCCTTCAGATTAGTTCAAGAACAGTGCGTCGAGAGCTTCATGGAATGGGTTTCCATGGCCAAGCAGCTGCATCCAAGCCTTACATCACCAAGTGCAATGCAAAGGGTCGGATGCAGTGGTGTAAAGCACGCCGCCACTTGACTCTAGAGCAGTGGAGACATGTTCTCTGGAGTGACGAATCACGCTTCTCTGTCTGACAATCCGATGGACGAGTCTGGGTTTGGTGGTTGCCAGGAGAACGGTACTTGCCTGACTGCATTGACATGCATTGCATTGACCAAGTGTAAAGTTTGGTGGAGGGGGGATTATGGTGTGGGGTTGTTTTTCAGGGGTTGGGCTTGGCCCCTTAGTTCCAGTGAAAGGAACTCTTAATGCTTCAGCATTAAGCATTAAGCATTTCAGCATTAAGCATTTCATGCTCCCAACTTTGTGCGAACAGTTTGGGGATGGCCCCTTCCTGTTCCAACATGACTGCGCACCAGTGCACAAAGCAAGGTCCATGAAGACATGGATGAGCGAGTTTGGTGTGCAGGAACTTGACTGGCCTGCACAGAGTCCTGACCTCAACCCAACAGAATACCTCTGGGATGAATTAGAGCGGAGACTGCAAGCCAGGCCTTCTCGTCCAACATCAGTGCCTGACCTCACAAATGCACTTCTAGAAAAATGGTCAAAAATTCCCATAAACACACTCCTAAACCTTGTGGAAAGCCTTTCCAGAAGAGTTGAAGCTGTTATAGCTGCAAAGGGTGGGCCAACTCCATATTAAACCCTACGGATTAAGAATGGGATGTCATTAAAGTTCATGTGCATGTAAAGGCAGGTGTTCCAAAACTTTTGGCAATATAGTGTATCTATATATTATTAGATAAAATGTATGTCATAAATATAATTTTTTTATAAATAAAGGATATCATTCACTTTATTCACATTATATCATTCCACAGGTACTGTAATAGTTTCACTAAAGGATCAGCAAGCAACACAACAACATTTATCAAAATGGGAGGCTGGCCAGCTTTTATTTGTAATGTAATGAGAACCTGTTACATTTTCATGACACGTTAGCCTATAGCAAAACATTTCCATGACCTGTTTAGATGAAACAGTCCTTATTGTGTTTGAGGAGGATCTTGCGTGGGAATCGCAGGCTGCCGCTGTCCCTCTCCTGCTGTGAGCCTGATGCTCAGCACTCTGATGTGCAAAACTTGCTGTAAACTTGATCTTCCTGGATATGCACAGTGGGAATGGAGCCCCTTTTCATCTTAAGCAATCTACTGGGGCCAAGGATTTTATTCACATTTTCCCCTCCATTTAAAACAGGCAGAATATTTAACTATATGTTAATTATGTTAATTATTACATGAATTAGCCCACTGGAATTATTTATACAAGGTTCTGTGTCAGGCTTGTCATTTTCCTTCAGAATGTGCTAAAAATGTTGTGCTGCTGTATCTTACTGTAATATTTTAGAAAAACAGAAGACTCCTAATGACCTGATGACAGATTTGTATTGTCCTAGTTCCAGCTTTCTATCTCAGAGCTCATTGTTACTTTTTGTGTTCTGATAATATGGGGGTGGATAGGGGTTATATGAGAAGACAGAGTTAAGACAGCCACATTTGTCTCATGGGTGTTCATCCTGAACACAGACTACACTTCACATCACATAAGCATCCGCTTGTCTATTCCTCCACCTTCTCTAGCAGCCACAGATCTGCCTTGCTTTAATCTACAGTAACAAAGGTATCCCCCCCATTCTTTTACTATCAAACATTTCCAACAAAAAAAAAGTTTTTCACAAGTTATAGAAGTAATATTTAAGAACTTCTTCAGATCTGCACATAAATTTGTGTCCACAAATATAAACACAGATGCATCCATTTATATGGTCTCTAGAAGCTTTGGACTTTTCTTGGAAACGGTTTAATTGGCTTGCTCAAAGCTTTTCTTGTCACGCACTGGGAGAAAACTGTGCAAGCAAGGCGTCAGGGTTTGTTAGTATGGTCCAGTTAGCCACTGATGGTAGATGGTGTAGCGGTCGGGAACTAATGGCTCGCGAGCCACACCTGGGTCTTTGACAAAAATCATGTGGCTCACCAGGTTTCTCACCCTTTGCCAACAAATGATCGATAAAAAAATTAGACACATCACTAGAGATCAGCTTTCTGCAGAAAAAGCGAGAAAGCAGCCAACTACAATTCCTTTGCTGTACAGCCTACCGAAGTTAATGAAAAATGTAGAATAATAATATATTTTAAGTTGTACCGGCCAAAGTGCGTGTTCATTGCAGTTTACGAGTGTCAGGACAGCAATCAACAGCAAACTACTTGTGTTTCTATGGTAACCTAGAGCTCCTGCACTCGGATTCAAGCAGCTACGCGTAGCTTGTTTGTGGTAATAGCAAAAAGAAGGATTTTTTGAACAGCAGTGAAAATTGAAAAGTATATATATAAAAATGACTGGACTGAAACATCCTTTTATTGTAACCTCCGCTCTTGCTGCAGAGACCTTTTATGTCCTATAAATGTGTCGTACTTATGTCTGTATAATCCACGCAGTTAGTTAGTAATAAAGAAACATGGATGAATGAGAAAGCAAAGAGTAGGATGTGGTTGATATTTCTTAAAAATAAATATTAAAAGCGCAATAAGCGGCGAAAGAGAACTGAATCCAGTACTGACAGGATGCTTTCTGTGCGCGTGTTCCGGACAAGAATAGTAGCCTTTGTCTTCGGTTGCACGCCTAAACGGTCAAATTCACACAGAAATATGTCAAAATGCCCACCTTGGTGAGTATTCACGTCGACGTAAGCACTGTGCATTGTTCTTTACTCACTCACACACACACACACACACACAGCTAAAGTGCCCATGAGCAAAGATGGCAGTATGCACAACACGTATTTCCAGAGCATCATGCACCAGCCAAGCAACGCCATTGAAATTTAAGTCGGCATGAAATGAAAATGAAACGAAAATTTAAAATGCATGTTATAGATCTAATTGTGAACAATTCATCTCTGCATTTTTTTTAACCTGTTTAATCGAGAACTGGATAGTGAAAATGACAGACTTCTTTCTGGTGATGTATGCACTATGCAGGACCACATCTCAACATCCAATCAACAACCGACGCATAGAATCAAGTCCCTGCCCTGTATTATTTTATTTTCCAATAACCTGTAACTCTCGGATGTATGTAGCAATACAAGTGAATAGATCTGTTGCTACTTCAGTTTTATTGCGACTTTAATGGGAATGTTTCATTACTACACTTCAAATCCAAGTATTATATTTAGATAAGTGAGTATATCAAACATCATGGAAGCAAAGCAAGGAATCAAATCAACCGCAGAGAGTATGTGAGCTATAAAGACACTTCTTCTTGGAACTTGTGAGCTACAGCACAGCAACATATTCAAACTCATTTTGGGCAAGGCTGGCACTGGAGTGTACTTCAAAAAGGATGATGACAGAATGCAGATGAAAGCAGATGCATGTTCCGAAGGTTAAGACGAGTGTTTGTTCAGTACCAAAGAGGGAAGATGTATACACGCTAGCTGAAATGCAGGCTGAATGCAAATGTTATCATACAAAAAGTGAAGCCTTAGCTTGTAGGAGAAAGTTTGATTTGATCACAGACCAAAATACTAGGGACTATATTTAGTCCTTAATCTAAAGCCTCTGCCAGCATTGTACAACGGGTCCTAAGGCTGCAAACGTATGACTTCAAAGTAGTACACATGCAAGGCAAAAAGAACATCCACCGTCAAGAGACATCAAAAACATCAGGTGCAGGATCAGATGAGTATGTGAGATTTGTAGCTATAAGAGCGACACCCAAAGCAGCCAGAAGATGCATCAGCCTCACATCCAGACTTGATAGCGGTATGGAAAGAAATCATTAGAGAATGATTGCATAACTTCTTGTATGAGTATGCTTTAATAGTAAAGCATACTCAGCGCCAGCAAATGAGCTGTGAAGCATTTGTTATATATTAGGGATATGGGACATTAGGAATTTGGGAAGACATTTCAGCCACACAAAAAATAATTTCATAGTTGTCAGCTGGACAGAGCTAATGAACCAGAACCATTTAAACCCAAACCCATATTTTGTGGACAATGAGAAGACGTGGCCATAATCTATACTGATGAGTGCTGGTAAATATATTGTGCTATATTACATTTGTGCCATTGCAGGTTTTATTTACAATGTTTTTTCTACTTTACAAAAATATACCATACATTTATAAACACACTTTTTCCAGTAAAATGACGGCATCCAGTCACAGTGCAAAACATTACTGACTTTCAACACATTCTTACTGCTTCCATAATATCACAAAGTCATCCTCATCTGTTACAACTAGATAACAGTATCTTGGTGGCAAATCTGAAGAACTTTCAAAAACAATGTTGAATACACTATAGAAATCAACAAGCCACTCATTGAGAATGAATATTGAGATACTAACCTCAACACAATGGCAGTTGTATGACAAATCATAAGAGTACAATAAAAGCTGATGGGAGAACAGAACTAATAAAGATAATTAAAACTAGACGGGCAGAAGGTCTTGGTTAAAAATGTGAAGTCCTGTGGATCAAAAGTACCAACCAGATGTGAAGTTGCACACAGACCTGGAGGTGTAGAATAGCAATGCCATAAAAAAAAAAATAGAAGATTAAAGCTATGTAAATGTAAGGCAACATGTGTTTGATTCAGATACCCTGTCTGATCGCAAATACTATGTTAGAAAGATTGCAAATGCACCATGGTGTGCAATACTGATATGGCAGATAAAAGTTTAAGATGTTGGTCAAGCAATAAGCAGTCAAATACAGTCTACCACATGCATACCAATGAATGTCTGAATGTTAATCCGAGTACGCTCTGCCTTGTTTTAGATCAAACGCTGACTAGTGACTACACTACACACTACACAAAAGAAATGTTTTCCCTGCCGATCCGGGAAAAACATACATATGGCTGCTCTTTCAGGAGTTTGCGGTTAAGGGTTATTACAATATTAACTCTTAAAATGGTGTAGGAGAAATAAAAAGATACAAATGAGACAACTGTTTCTATAAAGTACAAGAAGTACAGTTAAAGGGGTCATGAATTGAGAAATCAACTTTCCCCTGATCTTTTGATATATAAAAGTTAATCGTAATATAAGAATATCCTGTAAGTTTCAGAGCTGAAAACTTCCTTGTTAGTCAAAGAAAAGCTTTTATTGACAGCTGCCTCAGCAAACAATCAATCTGCGAATTTGCTTCCCTGTGATGTCAGAGAGCAGCGAAACGTCAGCTCAAGACGAACGCCTAATTCTGTAGCCCCGCCCACCGATTCGCACATGACATGTAACATAAATAACATAGGCCTACGTGGTGCTAAACCGGATCGAACTACCAACCAATAAACATGCCACTGAAGATTACAAAATAGTATGCAGTGCCTGGTTGTGGAAGAACACAGTCGCTGCATAAGCTTTCTTCGGTTTCCAATATTAGGAATACGGTTGAACTTCATTTTTAATGAAGTTCCAGCTCACGTACGTGGGTAAGACATTGCGCATTTGATCGCTTCATTTCACCGGGGATTCATTTGTAAACAAGAGACTGGATTTGCAGACAGAATGAGATTAAAAAAACAATGCTGTGCCTTCTATATTGGATCCGACAGGAATGGTGCAACACACTTATGCGAGTAAAAAATGTTTTTATATGTGACAGTATTGCAATGTTACAGATCATTTGATATCTACTGATTATGTGTATGTGTCTAACTAAACATAATTAATTAATAACTTACCACGCTTTCACAGGCTGGAGTACCCTTTGTATTTGAGGTGTTGTTGGTTCATTGTCCTGCGATTTGGGATCAGACTAGAACATGTATGGGCCAGGGCTCGCAAAATCTCTAGCCCGACGTCCCGGGACTAATGTGTTCTCCAGTCTGGCTACCAAAATGTATCACTGGCCTGCCCGACGGGCTATCTTAAATAGTGAAATACAATTCTTTTCTTGATGTGCATTGTTCACTCTCTTGACTTGTTATTTGAAGGAAAAATACAATCGCAGAAGTTTTGAACATGCTGATTTGTCTGCAGTGAAGTTTACCTGTCGTTACCTGTCCACACACTCAATCAAACAGACTCCAACCTCTCCACAATGGCCAAGACCAGAGAGCTGTGTGAGGACATCAGGGATAAAATTGTAGACCTGCACAAGGCTGGGATGGGCTACAGGACAATAGGCAAGCAGCTTGGTTAGAAGGCAACAACTGTTGGCGCAATTATTAGAAAATGGAGGAAGTTCAAGATGACGGTCAATCTCCCTCGGTCTGAGGCACCATGCAAGATCTCATCTTGTGGGGCATCAATGATCATGAGGAAGGTGAGGGATCAGCCCAGAACTACACGGCAGGACCTGGTCAATGACCTGAAGAGAGCTGGGACCATAGTCTCAAAGAAAACCATTAGTAACACACTACGCCGTCATGGATTAAAATCCTGCAGTGCACGCAAGGTCCCCCTGCTCAAGCCAGCGCATGTCCAGGTCCGTCTGAAGTTTGCCAATGACCATCTGGATGATCCAGAGGAGGAATGGGAGAAGGTCATGTGGTCTGATGAGACAAAAATAGAGCTTTTTGGTCTAAACTCCACTCGCCGTGTTTGGAGGAAGAAGAAGGATGAGTACAACCCCAAGAACACCATCCCAACCGTGAAGCATGGAGGTGGAAACATCATTCTTTGGGGATGCTTTTCTGCAAAGGGGACAGGACGACTGCACCGTATTGAGGGGAGGATGGATGGGGCCATGTATCGCGAGATCTTGGCCAACAACCTCCTTCCCTCAGTAAGAGCATTGAAGATGGGTCGTGGCTGGGTCTTCCAGCATGACAACGACCCGAAACACACAGCCAGGGCAACTAAGGAGTGGCTCCGTAAGAAGCATCTCAAGGTCCTGGAGTGGCCTAGCCAGTCTCCAGACCTGAACCCAATAGAAAATCTTTGGAGGGAGCTGAAAGTCCGTATTGCCCAGCGACAGCCCCGAAACCTGAAGGATCTGGAGATGGTCTGTATAGAGGAGTGGGCCAAAATCCCTGCTGCAGTGTGTGCAAACCTGGTCAAGAACTACAGGAAACGTATGATCTCTGTAATTGCAAAAAAAGGTTTCTGTACCAAATATTAAGTTCTGCTTTTCTGATGTATCAAATACTTATGTCATGCAATAAAATGCAAATTAATTACTTAAAAATCATACAATGTGATTTTCTGGATTTTTGTTTTAGATTCCGTCACTCACAGTTGAAGAGTACCTATGATAAAAATTACAGACTTCTACATGCTTTGTAAGTGGGCAAACCTGCAAAATCGGCAGTGTATCAAATACTTGTTCTCCCCACTGTACAAGACATGAGGGTGAGTAAATGATGACAGGGCTATTTTTTCAGGCAAAAAGCAACAAAACAATAACAAAAAAATGTCAGAAAATTACTTCTGTCGCATGATAGTTTGTTTGAACTCTTTGTTCTTTATTAAGTATACACTAATGAAAATTGTTGGATGTCTATTGGAGTTGTAGTGGTTGGATATCTCTTTACATATCTACTTCTCTTTTATATCTACTTTACATTTACCTTCAGATCTTGCACTTTTGGGGTAAACACAGGCACCCGGCAGGCCAGTAACGGGCACCAGAATGGAGGCTTAGTCTTTTCATCATCCTCTACACACACCCAGCCAGGCAAGTTCTCTTCTCCTACACAAACAGTAACAAGCTTAGCCAGAGGCACAATACTGTCACTGAAACTGAAAGCTAAAACTAGCACATTTATACACGAGAATGAACCCATGAAAATAATAAGTGAAAGATTCATGTCAATAACCTGTTACTCATGTCTGAGAGGCCACACTTACTCAGGGCGATTTTGGCCAGATGCAGGCGATTGACCCAGGAGATTTTGCTAATTGGACTGGGCGTACTGAAGACCACAGTGAAACTGACTGGACGGCCAGACCTGTCAAGAGATACACACGCACGCACGCACGCACGCACAGACTGTGAAAATCCAAGAGGGATTTAACACAATCAAAATCCAAGTGAAACAAAGCCTCTTTCAGTTCCACGCATGACTAAAATTGTACAGCTCTATTTGTGCCAAGAGTCAAAAGAGTTTGTGCCTGCTAAAAGGGAAAAGAAGTAAGGCAACAACAAAAGACACAATTCAGCTTAAAGCAGGGGTCTTCAACAGGGGGTCCACAGCGGTACGGCAGGGGGTCCGGCAATTACTTTTGATCTCAAAATAATAAGCATTATGCATTTAACAATACTGAGTTAATTTCAGCCAAAGCTTTCATTGTGCTTCCCACGCTATAGTGTATAATAGTAATGTGATGATTATGCTGCATTTACTTGAATATAAAAGAAAGTGAAAACAGTAATATAGTGAAATATTATTACAATTTAAAATAAATGGTCTAATTTTAAATATATTTTAAAATGTAATTTATTCTGAACTTTATCTGAACTTTCAGCATCATACTGTGATAAAACATATTTTTTGATGAATAGAATATTCAAAAGAACAGCATTTATTTGAAAGCGACAAATATAATGCTGGACTATAATAAGAAGAATTTAAAGGCTGTATGTAACATGGGGTCCCTGCTCTGTCTCATTATCCATCAAGGGGGTCCTTGGCCTGAAAAGGTTGAAGACCCCTGCCTTAAACCCTAATGGTCCATTAGAGTTCATGACCATCAGTCTTAAAAGCTCTTAGTTCAGCCTGTGATTAAACTTCCATTTGATCAACAAAGGTTTTTTGGCTGTGTGGAGTGTTAGAGTAACTCCAAAGAGCCTGTCAAAGACAAATCCAAGAAATGTAAATCCTTCTGGTACAAGTGTGATGAAATGGATGAATGTGTTTCAGTCAGTGTAACTGTCACATCCACCCACATTTTAAGGGAATTTAATGCACAGCTCTATTTTGTGTAACCTGTGCCCACTGGCATCAGTGGGTAGTCGGCACTCACTTGTCAGGCTTCCCAGGAATCATCAACCGTAGACGGCACTTGTTGGCACACTGGATCTCATCCTCTTTGATACGGATGAGCCTCTGAAGAGCCATGCACCAGTCCTGCCCCACCGTAGTGTTGAGATTCTGTACACAAACACAGTCACATTTACGGGATATAGCTGTCAGACTGACTAAGCTCCGGTTACCACACTTAGCGCCCTGCTTTTTGACATTAGCATCATAATTAGCACAAAGAGAGGTTAGAGAGCGAAAGAACGTCACAATAGGGACTAGGAATGAGTCAACTATTTAAATAGCGAGGTATACCATGCAGTTTCAATATTTTTTGCAGGCGTGCTTTAAAAGGGATGGATTTACAGAAGAAACTTTGGTAACACTTTACTTAAAGCTTTTATGAATAATGCATTATAAAAGTATTTTTAATGCATTAATTATGCCTTGTAATGCACCTCATAATGCATTGTATGATCCCATGAATAATTGTAACCACAGTTACTGTATAATATATTATTATACAATGTTACACCTTGTTACAAGTATAATACATTAAAATACATGACAAACAACCAATTTCAGATGTAACAAGGAATGTGCAAATATTATAATACAATTATTTATGAAATGATTTAATGCATTACAACGTACATTATGAATACCTATTGCTCTGTGAGTATACTGTACATAATCTGTTTTTTGTGTGGACTAGATTTGTGCAATAAAAGGTTGCAGATATTTAGCATGTATATTTCAAATAGCTGTCAGTAACCTTTGGATCTTAGTCAGGGTAGATGCATATTTAATTATTTTGTTTTTCAAGGCTGGCTGTGAAAGAGCCTATCCTATACTACCAAAGCTAAAATAGTCAAATTAAAAATCTTCAGAAATAATGTCACAAAACGAATGTTTTAAATATGACATTTTAAATGTAGAAACATGAAATGAATGACATTATAATAATACAAATCTGTAACTTTAAATGATTAACTATGAAATATACACCCTGTAATGATTAAAACAATATTTGAGGCTGATCTCATGCTGCTTTTTTTGAAACTATGCCTCTATTTGAACACCCCTTCAGCAACATTTGATCTGTGTCTTGTGGAGACATCTCTAAAAGAAGCCTAAGGGCTTCCTTAAAGGGATAGTTCACCCAAAAATGACTCATATACTCATATAGTAAACAGAAGTTCCAAATCATCCAAATGGTCTCATATAGTTCCACATCTGCATGATCTTTTGCGGGACACAAAAGAAAGTATTTTGAGGAACACTGGAGTCCAAGCAACATTGAAACCCCATTGACTTTCAGTGTATAGACAAAACAAAACACTTTTCTCATATCTTCTTTTGTGTTCCACAGAATAAATAATGCACAAGGTGAATAAATGAATACAGAATTTTCATTTTTGAACAAACTATCCTTTCAAGAATGACTAGTCATTCAGATTACTATGAAAATATGTTTTGCACATCCCATTGATCAGGTGTACGACACTGTGATGATTAAGGATTTTACCTGGTACGATCCCTGCAGGGTGCCCACCAACAATGTGACTTCCTCTACTACAGAAAGATCATGCTGTAACTCCTGCAGTTCCTGGTACAGCCGTGGTGGTCCCAGAAACAGCTTTCCTGAACAAATAACATTTCCATGATAATCAGTAATTATATTCACATTAAAGCTTTTGGGTCTGAAATAATACACCTCCAGCTAATTCTTGCAATGGAATGGCTGCGCTCAACTAACAGTGTAATTCTGTGCAGTATTTGTATCAGGCTGAAAGCTCCAACACAGCAGGAAAGATGTAGAGAAAAAGTTGACGTTTCTGATGCAAAAAAAGGAAGAAAAAAAAAGTCACCCAAGGACTTTTGGTTCATCTTATCTGGGAATTAGACCCTCTGTTGTGTCCTCTGACTGTGAATGTATATTTCCCCAGCTGGAGAGTATGAGCTGGGTTTAAAATTGAGCTCTGAGGAAACCTAAGGTCTTCCAAACAAGATGAATGTAGCAGGAGGACGTCACACTAATATTAGTTCTGGGAGAGTGATTTGTTAAAGGTAAAACTAGCATAAATGTGGGAAAATTGGAATTTATTTTAACAGTGTCAGAAAGTCAAAATCTATGCAATAATTTATAAGGAGGTTGAATATTATTACTATGTAACAGTGTTTCCTGCTCCACTATAATAACGCAAATACAAACAGTGCAACTAGTGTACGCCAATTAATTCACATTTCCATTCCTTTACAATTCATATACATTATATTATTGAGCCAGTTCTTTTAATGAAATGCACAAAAAGGTTTTTGGTTTGAATCACTGACTCACTTACTGAACTGTAAGCAAACACCTTCAGGCTTGTTCAACTTGAACCAAGAAGCCACAGTGTCAATACTGACTGATTCTTTATATTACAACATGTAGGTAAAGATAATACCATTAGGTAACACTTTATTTTACAGTGTTATTGTTACATATGTTACACGTATTTACCAAAGTAATAACAGAAAATTTTGCATAATTACATGCAACTAACCCTCAACCACATCCTAATCCTACCCTAACCCTATAGTAAGTACATGTAGTTAATTATTATTACTCAGTACTTAAATACATAGTTACACTGTGACAATGACACCTTAAAATAAAGTGTAAACTATTATTATTTTATAAATAATATTTTTTACAAAATCATTTAAGTGTATTTTACATATACATGTATATTGTATATAAAAAAAATATATAAATATATGTATATATGTATATATATATATATATATACACACACATACATATATACATATACATATATACATACATATATATATATATATATATATATATATATATATATAAAAATATTAAGAATTAAATCTTCAAAATATTAAAACGTATACACACACATACTATAGTTCAAAAGTTTATGGTTTAAACGATAAAATTTGTTGTTTTTGAAAGAAGTCTTTTATACTCACCAAGGCTGCCTTTATTTGATCAAAAATACAGTGAAACAGTAACATTGTGAAATATTATTACAAGTTAAAATAACAGTTTCCTGTCTTAAATGTAATTTATTCCTGTGATGGCAAAGCTGAATTTTCAGCATCATTACTCCAGTTTTCAGTGTCACATAATCTTTCAGAAATCATTCTTATATGCTGATTTGGTGCATGAGAAACATTTCTTATTATTATCAATGTTGAAAACAGTGGGAATCCTTATGAATCGTGATACATTTTTTTAGGGTTCTTTAAGTAGAATGTTCAAAAGAACATAATTTATTTGAAACAGATATTACTTTGAAAACAGGTATTAATTTCTTTAAATTAATGCCTATATGTGTATATATACACACATATAAATATGTAGTAGGACTAATTATGTGTCTGTACAATATAGGAAATACTGCTATGAACAAGCTTTACTGACTATATCAAAAACCCAAGTTTTTTTTCCCTCCATGCTCCTCTAACCACATGAAAGGAGTACACTTAAAAAAACCAACCTTGAGAGTTGGTGGAGCTCAGGCGCTTGCTTCCACTCTGCTGGTAGATGCTGTCTTTACGCTGGGGGGTCTCCTGGCCCACCTCCACCACTTGCACTTGCAGCAGGGGGGCACTCCACTTAACTGCGTATTTTGGACCGATGGGGACTAGGCTGCTGATATCTGGAGGGCCCCTGAATAAACACAAAAGAATTGCTTTAAGATCGCAAAACTTACAATTACAAATAATACACAATCAGAGGTCTGAATAATGGTGACGGAGATCCCGGAATCAGAAAGGCAGTTAGAGCTTTGTGATCAGAAGGATTCCCAGAGAGCCTAACACCCCCTACTGTGATTTCAGGAAATTATTATTCATGTATTCCTCTGTTATGCATGATCTGCATTGAGAACAGTTCGATGAGATTGAGGGATGCAGGAGAACTTTGAAGCCAGTGTAAAATCATTCTGATCCGAAGTCTTTGAAAACAGCATGACCCAGTGGTCATTAAGGAAAAAACCTGCCAGATGTGAGAATGTTACCTTGGCTCCTCAAAGATGTTATCAATGCCCGTTTCAATATATCTGTGTGTCAGTTAAGAGGGAGTTAAAAAGAAGATGGCCTTAATTCATTAAATAAATAAATTATGAGCAAGTAACTGAATTATATTCATTTATTAATGTATCTTTAATTAACCCAGAAAGGAAAGATCTGCCATTATACTGACCCTCGTGTCATTCCAAATGTCTTCTGTCAAATGCAAAATGATATGCTAGGCAGGATGTTCATGCTGCTCTTTTCCATTCCAAAGTGAATGGTGACCTCCAAAAATGACATTAGAGTACCATAAAAGTAGATCATATGACTCATGCACTACGTAACGTCTTCGGAAGCCATACAAAAGCTTTTAATTTAAGATTATCATTCACAGAAACCCCCCACCCCCTCATCCCCACCAAAGCTCTCAAATGTGCAATTTAAATATGTGCATATGTACATATTTAAATCTGGCACGTTGCAATCAGTTATGAAACACATGCGAATCAATGACATCAAACCTGATGTGATATGTTTCGATAAGCCAGATTTGAACATGAATGAGATTTGAAAGATGAGTCGGAGGAGAACATTATTAATAAAAAAACAACTTAAATTTGTCTTTTCCTAAACACAATGCAACCATATAGCTTCAGTATATAGGAAGTATTCAGGAATATAGGGTATGAGTCTTATGGACTACTTTCTGTCATAATTTTTTAAACTTGGCCCATGGTCACCATGCAGTTTGATTATATGCAGCGTGAACATTTTATTAAACTTCTTCTTTTATTCCACAGAAGAAATCAAGGTTGAACTGCATCAAGAGGAGTAAATGATGACAGAATTTTTAATTCTGGGTGAACGATCTCTTTAATTATAATGCAACATAATTAAATTAGCTTAAATCTCTCTCATGAAAGTTGTGATGTCTACATTGGTGGACATGTAAAGAGGAATGCTTACTTTACATTGATGTTTGCACAGACGAGCATGTCATTCAGGAGGAAGACTTTGCGCTCCTTAGACTTGAGGACTTGACCCTTCTCGCCATATACAGTCTCAATCAATGTCTCAGACAGTATGAGCTGCTTCTGATCAGAGTTCAGCTGCTGTTTAAAAAAATAATCATTTTAAAAAGTAAATGAACACATTCATACCATGACAGAGCACTTGCATCACCTGTATGTCTGTGCTCTTCAGTTTAGACTCTTGACTTTGAAGTAATGTCCTTTGATTGATCTTCATCATCTTCATTTCAATCATTCTCGTTCTAACAACCCTGAATGTAACACTTGCACAGTTGAACAAATCTACAGAGGATAGAACTGCTTATTTGCATATGAATGTGAGATATATTTGTGCAATGCAGCTGCTGAGGGAAGTAGGAACACTCTAGTGCCGTGGTTCTCAACCAGGAGCCCATGGTCCACTAGGGGGACTGAGCAAACTTCCAAGAGGGTCACAGGATGACTTAAAATGATCTAAATTAATATTTTAAACATGTATAATTAATATTATTATTAATATATTATTAATATATTAAATCAGTCTAATTAAAATGACATAAAAAACATACAAATGTATTTCCCTCCTCAATAAGAACATACAGATCTTGAACCTTCTGAAATTACAAAATGAGTTAACTTACCTATAATGATACTCCAAGTTTAATTTTAAGTGTGTACATCTGCTAAAAGTTAACTTAATCTATGTTTGAGAACCCCCGGTGGGATGCAGAAGGGGGGGAAAAAAGTGTAAAAAAATATATAATTCTACTTTCTATTTAAATGTCTATATAAATACATTGAAAATGTTTGTCTTCAAGTTTATAATTTAAATGTACTCTAATAGTGGGTAGTAAGAAATGCGCAAAAAAATATTAACAAGTAAATAAAGTAAATAATTTTATGATAATATTTTAATAACTTATTTTTGCCTTTCGAACAATGACAGTATAAAAGCCAATATCATTTTGCAAACAACATGTTATAAATACAATCCAAATAAATTTGAATTGAAAAGTGTTTGTCTGTAATAGTGTAATAACATTACTGTAATAGTGGGTAGAAAGAAATATACAAAAAATGGTGTTATGCTGTTAAGCAGATTATTTCCATATTCTTTTCTTTTGGCTTTAGAACAATGAAAATTTTGCAAACAACATTTTGTCTTTATCATTTCACACATTGTAGAACATGGGCCTTCCAACATGAAAAATATAGTTGTCTTTATATTTTAGGAAGGGGCTCCCCCATGCTAGTAGATAGATGACATCAAAGATAATAGATATGAACTGAAAGCCACAAAATTCATTTGATATCTATTAGCGGCCACTAAACTTACTTTCATTGACAACTCACTATCCTGGCAAGGAAATGTCTTTGTCTAAGCTATTTCTAGAAAGAGGAAATGTGGAAATAGCAGTCCAATCACACTGACAGCTCATGTCCTTTCACACTGCCTGCCAAATTATCTTGTAAAACCAAATCATTGTGTTTTTGGGTTGGTAATACTTTGAAGTGCCCTATGCGTGTTTGTACTGCGGTGGTCTCTGACCTTACTAAGGTTACGATCGCTGACGCTCCGAGCAAGCTGTTGGATCTCAGCGAGCTGCTCGGCCAGCCGTTTCTGCTCGTTCAGCTTCTCGGCGAGAGTCTCAAGCTCAGTGAGGGCCAGCTGCAACGGCAGCCTGTCCTGATGCCCCACAGGGGTGTTTTTCAGCATGTCCTGTGGAACACACACAGATATGTCTGCATATATTCAGTAATTACTACCTAACCTGTCATTTAGGCAATGCTTCAGTCCCCTGCAAGCAAAAGATATTAAGTGAAATTCTCAAGGGCACTAAGATCAATGGATTGTGGGATATAAACCTACAATAATTCAGTTACTAGTCTAGACTTTTACTTCACTTTACTCACTTAACATTTACGGGCAATAGTGCACATTAATATGAACATGAAATGAAAACTGACCCTATTTACTTTATAAAATCAAGTCCCACCCTCACTGGAAATATGTAAGATTATGGACGTAAAATGGGCTGTTAATGCCATTTAATGGTAAACCTTTCTGTAATCGCTCCATTTATAGGTGCAGTGTGTGAATTTTTAGCGGCATCTAGCGGTGAGGTTGTGAATTGCATCACCCACCGCTCACCCCTCCCTTTCGGAGTGCATAGAGAAGCTACGGGGGCCGGCACAGGACAAAAATGTCGTCACCGGAAAGAGCAGAGAGTGACTAGCGCTCTGTAGAGAAGTTTGTCCGTTTAGGGCTACTGTAGAAACGAAACAAAATGGCTATTTCACTGTAAGGGGATCCGCGGTGTATGTAGATAGAAATGGCTTGTTCTAAGGTAATAAAAACATAACGGTACATTATGTAAGGTCTTTATACTCCACTGAAAACATAGTTATGTATATTATATTGCATTTCTGTCAATAGAGCCCCATAAATACTACACACTGAACCTTTAAGCTATTTCAGCTCATTTTCAACTGTACACCCATATAACACCACCTATATGCATTCAAATGTCCCTGAAAAACAGCCTGCGGTAACAGCCTCAGCACCCCAGAGGCTCCATGCAAATGAAGTCATTGCACATAAGAATGATCTAAGGACAAAAAAAATCCTGGCAGAACTTGATAAAATAATACAGTCTTATACCAGCATTTAGGTTTACATATTTGAGCATTTTCTGTGCAGTATCAGATCATGTTTTTGATAGTAAGCACATGTTATGTGTAAATTTAATGTGCTTTACTAGCACGCTGTCTTTCACTTCCCCATGCGGTACAGGAAATTCTGAGGAAATTCCATCATAACAAAATACTCCCTAAATTGTTAAACTTATTAGGGTCATTAACTGTGTTTGTGTGTGTGTGTTTGTGTTTGTATTTCATAACACTAACCTGAAGGAGAAGTATGAACTGAGGAAAGCGTTGGATTGGTTTGACCATCAGGCCATAAAGAGTGATTCTGTCTGTACTGGCAGCTTGCTTCTTCTACAACCCAGAACAACACAAAAACATGTTATAATGTATAAAATCACTTAAAGCCTAACCCTAAATATGAACAATAGTAATGCTGCCTTAGCAAGCAACACATATTAAGAACTGAAGAGCACCTTGAGGAACTCCAGGAATGCTGGCTTGGACATACAAGCTTTCTTGATCAGAGCCATAGCATTGGTGAAGTTGTTGACATAGTCACTGTACACATCTAGCACCATTGACTTGGAAAACTGGAGGAGATGAAGACGATGATAAACACAGTGGTAGACATAACAATCCACAGTTCAGGCATAATATCCATGTACTAATGATCTGTGATCGTACAGTCTGTTCTGAGCTTGCATTCCTACTGTCAATAGTTATGGAAGGACTATTTGCATGATTGTTTGAATTTTACTGATTCAACTTTCTTAAACATAATGTGCTCAGCTGCAGGGCAGAGCCTGGGTGATGCAGAGGAAATCAGCACACTTTAAATAAAACTGCTGACTATAGGATGTTCTGTTTTTCCATCTGCAAAGATCACTCATTACAGATAACAACAGACAGCGAGTCATGTTAGGGTCTAAATACAGACCATTACACAGCCCATATTTATTTTAATAAGCAGATATGACAACGCTTATTCATGCAAAAATCTTAGCATGTGAAGTGGAATACAAAAGGGCATATTTGTGGCCGTACAAACCTGTTGGATCAATGCCATGCAATTGTGCAGTGTTTTAAATCAAGAAAACAAGTATGACAAAATGAGAGGTAAAGCAATGAAATCTTAAACTTTTTGTAACCAGAGCAACAACAAAAAAAATCTATGAACAAAGAATCAGAAGCTGTGAAAAACAGCACAAATTGAATGTTTTACTAGAACAACAGGAGACATACTGAAGCAACAAAGAGGTCTCCAATTTTCTCAATGTTATCCCATTCTGCTACACGGGAGGCCAGAGCAATCTGAAACATGGAGTGACACTGCAGGATCTCCTTCAGTCTATAAAAAATGGGATGGATCTTCTTCAAGCTCAGGATCCGGGGCTCCGCCTCCATCAAAGGCTTCTTATATTCCTAAAATATAATTCAGGCAGTAGGTATGAGTCTCTTTTACATTCAGATTGTGGTGTATCTGTTCATTTAATTAAAAAAATTCACATCTATTTTAGTCAATTTACAATAATACAATAGAATTAATATTCTCCCAGCTTTAACAGCACAATAAGATAGGGGTGCATGAATATATTTAGTTTTTGTCTTCAACCTGCTGAAAAAAAAGCTTAAACCACCCTGCCCAAGAAGGTTAGGATTGTCAGTTTTGATGGTTTTAGAGGGGTTTTGGGCACTTGTCAGCTGGACAGGCTGGCCAGGCTGACCAGCTTAAACTGTCTAAGACCAGCAAACCACCTTAGGCAGTTTTAAGCTTTTTTAACACAGTATATTTTCCCCTCTGCGCTATATTCCTATTTTTGCCATCCTTTCCACTTCATAAAGAAAATTAAGCAATATTATATTCAGATGTGACGTCAGGATTATCTCACTGACCAGCAGGATCCTCTTGAGTGAGTCTAAGTAGCTTCTTTCACTCTGGATGATAGAGCCAAGAATATGACGCCTGACAATCTGTACATACAAAAACATTCAAATTTCAATTAAATTAGGTTAACTGACAGCAAACCAGCAGCTTTATGTTTAACATAAAATATGTAAATATGCACTATCATTCAAAAGTTTGGGATCAGTAAAAATGTCTAAATGTTTTTGAACGTCTCAGGTGTTCACCAAGGCAGTATTAATTTGATCAAAAGTACAGTAAAAACATCAATATTGTGAAATATTAAAACAATTTAAAAATAACTTTTTTCTATTTTATTTTATATTTTAAAAATGTAATTTATTCCTGTGATTGCAAATCTGAATTTTCAGCATCATTACTACAGAAATCATTCTAATATGCTGATTTGCTGCTCAAGAAACATTTCTTATTATTATCAATGTTGAAAAACAAAAAATGTACATACACTGTAGTGACCAAAGTAATATAAAGATGGCGACATCCATAAAACTGAAAAGTCTTTTCACTTTTAAATTGACAAGAGTCCAATCAAGCCGTGTGTTCATCCGTCAAATCTTCAACTTTATCAGTTTTATGGACATCACCATTTTTTATATTACTTTGCTCACTGTCAACTCCCGTTGAAAGTTAATGCGGTTGTCAATCCCAAACAGTGTGAACATAACAGTTCTGTTAACACAGCTTTGGTTTTCCAAGAATGCGGTTGTGAGTCCTGAATTTAGGGGTGTGAGTTCGGTTATAGAATGCGGTTGTCACTCCCGTAATAACTGAACTGTGTGTGAATGTAACTGTATTAAGGACTCAAATACAGTACTGACAACCATATTCTGCTGCTGTGTGAACGTGGCCATATGATAAATGAGCAGGGCTAGTATGATACTGACAGGAATGCAGACAGATTCACACAAGTACATACACAAACACGCACCTGTTGGCTACTGAGTCCTTCTGGCATTGGAGAAAGTTGAGGTGGTGGATGTTTGATTTCAGATACAGTCACATCCAGATATCCAGAATCATCCTCCGTGTCATCTGCACATTGACAGTCGATAGCACAGTTAAACTCTTCATTTACACTGGCATTACAGACTATTACAATATCAGCCATATTGGCTCACTCCTCCTCCTAATTTAAACACTATTCTGCAGCTCTGTGATAATATTTGCCACTTGCTATCTCAGAATAATTCAAACATTCAAAACATTTAAAGAGGCATCTAGTTTCTAGTATTGTTTCTGTACTGAAACCTACCAGGTGTCAGAAAAAACACCAGAAATGAACAAGAGGAAATGAGAGTCAAACCTGTGCAGTCTTTTTTACTCAGGAAGGACACTTTGCGCATCATGGCTATTTTGGTCTTTTCCAGTCCATCTTTCGTGCCATTCCTAGCTGCTTTCATTAGCTGTTGAACCTATGGGAGGAAAGAGAGAGATAAGCTGACTGCATAAGATGACAGCGAGGAACAAAATGAATCAGCAGAACTAAAAGAGAAGAGATAAATTCCTGTTTGTGGATCAGTGTGTTTTAGCAGCAGGACAAACCCTCAAGGTCCCTCTTTACTCAGTTGCAACACTCAGTGGATTTCACACAGTTTCATTTTCATTGTTCAATAGACAGTGTTTTTTTTTCTGTACAATGATGTGCATGATGGACTACTACATACCTACAAGCTGTATGTGAATTTGTGTCAATACTGTCTAAATTATGGATGCAACTAAATCTACATTATCTAGGTTTAGTCTAATGTGTAATATAAAACTGATCCTTAAAAACTGGGACAAATGTGCTGCAGAGTAATTATTTTTTAATTTTCAGCTGTTTCTGCTTCTTCTGTGTTCAACATGTTCTTCGTTCAACATGCATCAAAATATATAAATATGGTCTTCAGTGTCACATGATCCTTCAGAAATCAAAAACATTAAGAATAAGCAAAAACAATACAGTGGATTCACAAAATATTACAATATATATTTTGAATATTGCAAATGTATTATATGCGAAAGCCATTTTGCTTGTCTGATGTTTCTAGCTACTAACAGAACAAACATAAAAAAAGGAAATTCTATAAAAATCCCAAACAATTTCTTTACAGAGTTGACAAATCATAGATATTACAGAAAATATAAACACAGTCATTCATAAGTTGTCATTTTGTCCCATGTCTCAAGAATCTGTGATAACCACACATTTACCACTGTATAGATATACCTTAATGTCATAGTTTTGTTTGAGTTGGCTGACATCTCGAGCCCCTAACCGCATGGCTAGCTCACGCCTGGTCTGGACACAGCGTTGCTTCAGACGCCGTACATCGGGGGAAATCTATATCCATTACCGCAAAGCCATGTCCACGAGCAGTAAGGGGTGGGGTTGAATTATATCAGTGAATAGAGAAAGATGGCAGAAGAAGAGAAGAGGAGGAGGAAAATAATGAGATTGAGGGGAGTGACAAACAGGCAGACAGTGATAACATCAAGGCCAACAAGAGAGGGAACTGAAGACCGGCATAAAAGAGTGAACAAGACAGCAAGACCAGAGATTTAGCCTCAGATAGTGTCTGTCTCAGTTTACGGTACTAAATCTTCACACTCACAAATTAGTCTCTAAACAGAAGTACCCAAGTTCAGATTGCACAAGGCCTAGTCTTGGCTCCCTGGTTAGTCTAGTTAAGGCTTTCTGTACCTGTTTTCATGCATGACGTGCAACATCTGTGGATTAAGACCTGATCTTCTCTGCATGCATCAAAAGACATTAACTAAGAACAGGAACAGGGTAAACCCGGCAAGAAAGGAGAACTGAAAGAACCAGGCGCCAAAAAATCTTTCCTCTTTCCTTTTTTAAATCTGAAGTTTGTAATTTCTGCACTACTGGCATCACCGAACAGAATTAGAATTAAAAATGACTGTTTTTAAATTGGTTTCCAGAACACGCCCACATCTGCCACTGGTCAGACAAATCAATAGCCCCGCCCCCAAACACACACCATTGGCTGAGCTAATGATGAGCACTGTTTTGATATTGTCATTTGTCATTGTTTACAAGGATGAATAAAGCTAAATTAAATAAATTAATAAAGCTTATAGTTGTCTTTGATATGAAAAATATGAATATGTTAGCCTTAAGGTTATCTATAAGCTAATGTGTTCCAAAACAATAACAAAATTCGCATTTAGAAGATACACCAATCAGGCATAACATTATGACCACTGACAGGTGAAGTGAATAGCACTGATTATCTCTTCATCACGGCACCTGTTAGTGGGTGGGATATATTAGGCAGCAAGTGAACATTTTGTCCTCAAAGTTGATGTGTTAGAAGCAGGAAAAATGGGCAAGCGTAAGGATTTGAGCAAGTTTGACAAGGGCCAAATTGTGATGGCTAGACGACTGGGTTAGAGCATCTCCAAAACTGCAGCTCTTGTGGGGGGTTCCCGGTCTGTAGTAGTCAGTATCTATCAAAAGTGGTCCAAGGAAGAAACAGTAGTGAATCGGCAACAGGGTCATGGGCGGCCAAGGCTCATTGATGCACGTGGGGAGCAAAGGCTGTCCACTGCTGAAAGTGCCAACATTGGGCACGTGAGCATCAGAACTGGACCACGGAGCAATGGGAGAAGGTGGCCTGGTCTGATGAATCACGTTTTCTTTTACATCACGTGGATGGCCGGGTGCGTTTGCGTCACTTACCTCACCAGGATGCACTATGGGAAGAAGGCAAGCCGGCGGAGGCAGTGTGATGCTTTGGGCAATGTTCTGCTGGGAAAACTTGGTCCTGCCATCCATGTGGATGTTACTTTGGCACGTACCACCTACCTAAGCATTGTTGCAGACCATGTACACCCTTTCATGGAAACAGTATTCCCTGGTGGCTGTGGCCTCTTTCAGCAGGATAATGTGCCCTACCACAAACCAAAAATGGTTCAGGAATGGTTCGAGGAGCACAACAACAAGATTGAGGTGTTGACTTGGCCTCAAAATTCCCTAGATCTCAATCCAATCTAGCGTCTGTGGGATGTGCTGAACAAACAAGTCCAATCCTTGGAGGCCCTACCTCGCAACTTAAAGGACCTAAAGGATCTGCTGCTAACATCTTGGTGCCAGATACTACAGCACACCTTCAGGGGTCTAGTGGAGTCCATGCCTCGACGGATCAGGGCTGTTTTGGCAGCAAAAGGGGGACCAACACAATATTAGGTCATAATGTTATGCCTGATTGGTGTATAAGCATTCAAAACTTAGTCTCTCACTTCCGCCAATATGGCTCAACGATTTTAATGACATCACTCTGCACTTCAGCTTCTCATCAGATTTCCTCTCCAATCAAATGCTCTCTAGAATCTGAAGTGTCCCGCCCCCTGCACTATAAACAGACATGGAAGCTCCGTCTGAAACCGGTCACTTGTTCATACTATGACTATTTTCTACAAACCCGATTCCAAAAAAGTTGGGACACTGTACAAATTGTGAATAAAAACAGAATGCAATGATGTGGAAGTTTCAAATTTCAATATTTTATTCAGAATACAACATAGATGACATATCAAATGTTTAAACTGAGAAAATTTATCATTTTAAGGGAAAAATAAGTTTATTTAAAATTTCATGGCATCAACACATCTCAAAAAAGTTGGGACAAGGCCATGTTTACCACTGTGTGGCATCCCCTCTTCTTTTTATAACAGTCTGCAAACGTCTGGGGACTGAGGAGACAAGTTGCTGAAGTTTAGGAATAGGAATGTTGTCCCATTCTTGTCTAATACAGGCTTTTAGTTGCTCAACTGTCTTAGGTCTTCTTTGTCGCATCTTCCTCTTTATGATGCGCCAAATGTTTTCTATGGGTGAAAGATCTGGACTGCAGGCTGGCCATTTCAGTACCCGGATCCTTCTTCTACGCAGCCATGATGCTGTAATTGATGCAGTATGTGGTCTGGCATTGTCATGTTGGAAAATGCAAGGTCTTCCCTGAAAGAGACGACGTCTGGATGGGAGCATATGTTGTTCTAGAACTTGGATATACCTTTCAGCATTGATGGTGCCTTTCCAGATGTGTAAGCTGCCCATGCCACACGCACTCATGCAACCCCATACCATCAGAGATGCAGGCTTCTGAACTGAGCGCTGATAACAACTTGGGTTGTCCTTGTCCTCTTTAGTCCGGATGACATGGCATCCCAGTTTTCCAAAAAGAACTTCAAATTTTGATTCGTCTGACCACAGAACAGTTTTCCACTTTGCCACAGTCCATTTTAAATGAGCCTTGGCCCAGAGAAAACCCCTGCGCTTCTGGATCATGTTTAGATATGGCTTCTTTTTTGACCTATAGAGTTTTAGCTGGCAATGGCGAATGGCACGGTGGATTGTGTTCACCGACAATGTTTTCTGGAAGTATTCCTGAGCCCATGTCGTGATTTCCATTACAGTAGCATTCCTGTATGTGATGCAGTGCCGTCTAAGGGCCCGAAGATCACGGGCATCCAGTATGGTTTTCCGGCCTTGACCCTTACGCACAGAGATTGTTCCAGATTCTCTGAATCTTTGGATGATATTATGCACTGTAGATGATGATAACTTCAAACTCTTTGCAATTTTTCTCTGAGAAACTCCTTTCTGATATTGCTCCACTATTTTTTGCCGCAGCATTGGGGGAATTGGTAATCCTCTGCCCATCTTGACTTCTGAGAGACACTGCCACTCTGAGAGGCTCTTTTTATACCCAATCATGTTGCCAATTGACCTAATAAGTTGCAAATTGGTCCTCCAGCTGTTCCTTATATTTAACTTTTCCGGCCTCTTATTGCTACCTGTCCCAACTTTTTTGGAATTTGTAGCTCTCATGAAATCCAAAATGAGCCAATATTTGGCATGACATTTTTAAAATGTCTCACTTTCAACATTTGATATGTTATCTATATTCTATTGTGAATAAAATATAAGTTTATGAGAATTGTAAATTATTGCATTCCTATTTTATTCACAATTTGTACAGTGTCCCAACTTTTTTGGAATCGGGTTTGTATATGGTGAATGGCGCATAGTGCACTATATAGGGGATAGGAAACTATTCAGACAGTGTAAATATGCTTTCCATTGGGGCGAATGACCGTCTCCGGCGTGATGACTCAGATCTTTCAAATATTCCGATCTAATATGACTTCTGACCTGTAATGTTGCCAGAATCATAATCATACACTGTTTGTTCGTTGGCCAGAGGAGAACTGGCACCCCGACTGAGCCTGGTTTCTCCTAAGGTTTTTTTCTCCATTCTGTCACTGATGGAGTTTTGGTTCCTTGTCACCGTCGCTCAGTTGGGGACACTTAAATTTCAACTATATTACTGATCTGCCTGCATTGACACTATATGATAATTGAAATGAGCTGGATGACATCACCGTTTTCTCCAGAGCGGCTGTACAGCCGAATCAAATTCTGTTGCATTATTTTCCTGTTTAACACTGTGAAGCTGCTTTGAAACAATCGGCATTGTGAAAAGCGCTATATAAATATAGGTGACTTGAATGAAGTCTGATTTCATATTAGTGTCACAGTCTGCTCCAGTCCAGAGACACGATAGCACAGAGCGGATCATATGCGCGAGTCGGTGCAGACCAGAAAACGTATCGGACCCATTTGAATTCTACACAGAATGCTGTATTTTAAAGTGATATGGAGGAGATTAGGAGGAGAAATATTTAGACAGACTCGGCATTACAAACAGCACTGACGAGAAGAAGAGATGTCACACTGTCAAATGTGGCTTTGCTGATCTCAAAGGCTCTGGCCAAGTGATATAAGCGAAACACTATTGGCTATTTAAAAAAAAGGGGAGGAACTGCTCGATATGTCCTGCCCTGTCTTCCTGGAAATTACTTCACCACACTGAAAAATTCTGCTCATTCCAAGGCACTTCAGTGGGCCTTTAATAATAATTTAACACTTTATCTTTCAACTAAAACTAGTGTAATGTTTCAAATATCATAACGCTATAACTGTTAGAAACATTGTTCTTACCAATAGAAATGGGTTTCTAGCTTTTAACAATGCACAGCAATCCATGTATTAACTGTTTTTAAACACTCTTGATGATGAATGGGCAGTGTCTTTGTACCTTATTGCGAGTGGGCTGCTTGGTCTCGCTGTCTGACTGCTCGTCGTAACTCTCAAACTCACTGGAACCCCAGCCGTTGTCTATCAGTCCGGACTCGCCAGACCTCTGCACCTCCTCATAGATCACATCATCCTCTGAACAATAACACAGAAAGAAGTATGTGAGGTGGGAGGAAGATAGATGTCCTGAGTCAAGTTACAGTAACAGGATACATTAGAGGGTTTGTTTGCAAAGGTTGAAACAAGTCCTGGCTTGCTATGCAAATTTATTGATTATAGATAGGATTGTTCGAGGGAAAATTGAATTGCTCAGATTTTGCACTTTATTAGCACCTTCTTCAATTTTCTGGGTCTCATGGCCTCTTCATGACTCACAGATGCCCCTAGTGGGTTCAAATAGTGAAATTCAGTGGCTTAGGCTGGCTACCAAGAAGATCTGTCACCGTCCTTTGTGCATTCATGTATGTTTTTGTGTCAGATGTTTCTCCTAAATGTCTTTAATGTGGATAGCACAGTTCAGTTTGACCTTGGAAATATAGTTATGGAAATGTTTGAACTCACAATGAAATCTGATTTTCGGTTGCAATGCAAACATTAATATATAGGCAAATCTGTGCACGGTTTGCAAAATTTTTGAGAGCTCTTTCGAAACTCTACACTGTAAAAAAAAAATCCATAAAAAAAAGCAGATAAATGAATGCAGAAAATTTAGAATGCAGAATGCCTTCATATTAACAAGGTACATTACGCCATATTTTTACGGACTTTTCTTTAGAGTGTAGAGTAGACACGTGTGAGATTACAGTTTTTTTTCTCTCTGGAGAAAAGTTTCAATTTGCTCTCCATTTCAGCTCATTGCTGTCTTGAAGAAATATTTGAGATATTAAAGAGCTATCATGTGTGAATATTCCTATGGGTGATGACATTGCTGAGCTGGACAGATAACAGACACTGACCTGCATCTGGGGGCGAGTTGTTCTCACAAGGCACATCATCGTAGATGACCTCGGAGCGAGCAGAAGGAGCGGAGTTCACCTTCAGCTGTTCTGGTGGTGAATCTCCAGCTGATTCAGAAACGGCTTTCCCTAGAGGAGAGAAAAAGACTTAGAGCGTCATTCATATATGTAAAAGAAAAACTTCTAACCACATAAACTCTATTATGAGAGGCTCCTAATGGAACGGGTTGATGGATATTTGAGCATATTCAGAGCACGAATAACAAAAAAGGATGGGATACTACTTTAAGTGAGCAGGACATTGGGTTTAGGATCTTATTTGAACGACTAGTAACAGCAAACATCATTTGATAATCATTCATCAGAACTTCAGTGAGGTATTAAGCTCAATGCAGGTCAAGTGCAAATGAAATTCAGCCCTGATTAGCACAGAAAAGCACATTTATAATCCTTTTGGCACAGAATTGAGCTTGCATTCTGACAACAGTGCTACAAAATAACTAATATACTCCTCCACACGAACGGCAGATTGACAATACATACACTTGTCTCTACTTTGACAGTATGTACAGATTTGTTGACAGCCTCTTCTTACCTAATGAAGTCACCTGCTGAGTCTCCCCCACAGGAACTTAAAATACCTCAAAGTGAAATGTTCTTTTAACTGTTTAGGCCTGTGAATATCTGAAGGATATATTGAGACTACTGTCTGGGATGTCAGAGGGAGATAATTTAAAATTCAGAGAACACATTAATTAGGAGTAGGAGTATAATATAAATATCTTTCCTGGGAATAACAGAAGGTTAAACAGAAGTTAGGCAGCTGTGGCACGCTGTTGTTTACCACAGAAAATCATTTCTCATCTCTCACTTTGTAAAAATGTGTGAAAAATTATGGAAATCTATGGGGAAACGGTTGCATTTCTGGTGTCACACTTACATAAGTGCATTTCTCTCAACATGTGCGGCTCGAAATGATTTTCTGCAGTAGTTGACATCATGTCACAGATGTTATTGATATAGCTTCACTTTTATCGAAACCGGGATATTTTTTTATGTGGTTTTGTAGATGACACTGATTGTCAGTGTGATGTTGCACATATGTAAAAGTTTATATACTGAGGAAAAGACATACAGATCTAAAAGGGTGTAAAAATGACAGCAGCAGGGAGTGGATATGGAAGCCAGATTCATTACTCATTACCGTCATGCCATAGCAAGATCCTATATTTACATCATCAATACAGTGCACTACAACACAATAAGTATATCTACAGCCTAAAACTTCAGTACTACGATGCCAAAATACTCCAACTGTCTAAAACAAAATACTTGACAGGGTTGAGAATCATTCCTGAAGCTTGGTAAACAAATACAGCAAAGGATTGACAGATCTAACTACGCTCTATAATGTACAGTCAGCTGGTCATTAATGCAAAATAGACTGCTTATTATTACACGGCTACTGACCAAATAAATAAATACAACACCATTAAAAAATTTGAGGTCAGTAAGATTTGTTTTTGAAGGAAATTATTACTTTTAGTCAGCAGGTATGCATTAAATTGATTAAAAGTGACAGTAAAGACATTTATAATGTTACAAAATATTTCTATTTCACAAAAATGCTGCTCTTTAACTTTATATTCATGATGTTTGAAGGATCATGTGAGAGTGAAGCCTGGAGAAATGGCTGCTGAATAATATTAACATTATTACTGTTTATACTGTATTTTTAATTATATAAATGCCGCATTGTTGGCATAACAAACTTCTTTCAAAAACATTTTAAAATATCTTATCGACCCCAAACTTTTGAACGGTGGTGTACAGTATGTGGACATGTAATATTGTGGACATTCGTTGATTTTTTTTTTCTTTTTTTATATTAATGATTCCACTATTAAAAACAGTCCACTACAACAAAACAATCGGCCCAGCAGCAAGATGAATAATGCAACAATATTAAAGTAATATCAATAACTGAGATGAAAGAAGGCGCTGTCCTCAGTGATACGAGACACATAAAAGTAGCGCCGTTTAGGTTACGTGGATGAACGGACTGATTATACAGCGTTGCTATGGGCGACAGAGAATATTAGGAAATATCAGACTGCTGAAGGTGGCGATTGACCAGTCAGAAACAAGTATTCCAGAGAGCCGTGTAATATAAAAAGGATATCTATGCATGTATGATTATTGTCAAATACAAAGACGGCACAGCTATTCCAACTGTCCTGGGGATTGGGGATTGTACCTTTATGCAGTCGCAGAGTGAGCTCTGAAACCACACTGAACCATTCCCGAGAGTGAACTGGGGCTGCACACACATAGCAGAGACTGTTTAACAGCCAAGGGACACAGCTTTGAAGTCACTTCTACTATGAACATTGAATTTGACGTTACCAAGACCTCAAGTGATGCCAAGTAATTTTGTTATTTTACAGATTATTTGGAACATGCATAATTTTTTTTTCCAATACAGCTTTCTCAATTTAGGAAAATAAATCATATTGACAAGGGCATATTACATTCATTGTATGATTTTGTTTGCATTATCACTTGTTTGTTGTGTTATTTGATTGGATTGCAACAGAATCTTCAAGAAAAATCTCCAAAGAATCTGATTTAATAGGCTGAACCATGTGTGGACATTTGGCATGGGTGTGCTGGTTTCTTTCCCGTGAGATTCCTGTGGGTCTGGATTGGATTAGTCATTGCTATTTTTCAGATCTCTGGTTTCTATGCTGATTTGTGGATTTTGCATTAGTGTGGATTTACAGGAAGGCATGGCATAGCCCCTTCTCAGAGCCACCAACCTGTCTGAACATGTTTGTGGGGAGACTTCTGTATAGGTGTGTAGAGGCCCTCTGGCCCAAAATCTGAACCTGGAGATACATTTTCAAACAGATTTGTCAGATTTAAGCACTGAATTGCCTTCCCAGTTGGCATTTCAGAGTTTATTGAATCCATGTCAGGGATCTTGTTCCAATTTGTGAAGTGAATCACAGTATTGTATCCACGTTGATATTACAACATTGTATTAAGTCGTTCTTTTGCCATGTCTTCATAAAATTGATTTATAAGTATTCTGTTACCTTTTTACAACATCTAACATTAAAAGTTGTTTCAACATTGTTTCAACAGTTTACATTTATTCAAAGCTAAAACAACAACTTACATTATTTCAACCACATTTCAACATTGAAGGTCAGTAACTAGACGACCTTATGGCTGGGTTTTTGGACTCATTTTGGGACATCCAGCTAGTCCAGCTAGACTTCTTTAAATAGATTCATCCCAAAACATGCATAACCACAAAAATATGTAGAAATATGCTCTTAGTGTAATACCTTCATAAATGTTATTTCTTTTCCAAATGCTCGCTTGTTCATCGGCTACTCGAGGCTCGGCTGAAACGGAACTCCTAAAACAAAACAGGAATGCAGAAATATTGAAACAGCCTTCATGTTTATTCTTATCAGTCAATGTGTGTTAATAGGTACATCACATTATCACTAGATGTCACTAGAGCCAGAGTAAGTTGTTGAATAACTAATACAGTAAGAAAAGTGTTCAGATAAGAGGTAAATAATCAACCATAGGACTACACAGCTAAGACAATGTATAATAAAGTCCTTTAGGGGAAAACACTTTAAAAGTAAGCATATAAAGATTTATAGTGTCTCTATGAATGACATCCTGTAGGAATAATAAGGTTCAAGATATCGAAGTGAAAAATGTTCAAAGTATAACATATAAGGCATAAAACTGTAATAAAAACAGATGCGTGTTAACACAAACATTCTTACCCATCAGGAGATTGTCTGGCTACCACGTCTGCAGGAAGAACAGAAAGTGTGTTTCATTTTTAATTTACCAAAGTTAAAAAAATTTGATTTATCCAATGTCTGATTTCACATACAGAACATTATACACATTAATACAGTCATATTTTGTGGTTAACACATATTGCAGACTAACCTGGGTATGTTGTGTGAGGATGTGTGGGGATATTTTGGTCCTCCAGACCAGCAGGTGTCTCTCCATTTACTGTTTGCTGATTATGGTGTGTAACACTCTTCATAGCTTGACAATAAAGTGCATTTTCGGCAGTGCTACCTTTAGTACTCTCTGAATGCTCAGCTACCACATGAGGAGTTTCTGACTCTTTACTCTGAACAGAGTTGTCCAATGTATTCTGCTCGTCTTCGCTGTCATCAAACTCAAACTTCTCACCAGTTTCCTCATCTTCATCATCCTCCTCTTCCTCCTCCTGGGGCTTTTGAGTCACACCAGGGACCAGGGACTCTGAAATAACACACAAAAGCTCAATTTAACTGACAAAAATAAGATAAACACATTTTTACATTTCTTGAAAAAAGAAAAGAAAATAGTGAATAAGTGCATTATGAAAAATTGTGAACAGGGGTGTTGTGGGTGGTTGCTAGGGCATTGCTATGCAGTTGCTATGGTGTTCTGAGTTTTTTTTTTAGTGTTGATATGTAGTTGTTCTGAAAGGCTGTTTGAGAGTTGGTGTTCTGACTGGTTTTCTGAGCATTCCAACAGTTACTAAAGTTGTTGTTGATATGGTGTTCTGAGTGCTTGTTTAAGCATTGCTATGGCATCACTAAGATGTTCTGAGTGGTTGTTTGAGTGTTGTGATGGTATACTGAGTGGTTGTTTGAGTGTTGTGATGGTGTACTGAGTGGTTGTTTGAGTGTTGTGATGGTGTTCTGAGTGGTTGGTTGAATGATGCAATGTTGTTCTGAGTGGTTGTTTGAGTGCCGCTATGGTGTTCTGAGTGGTTGTTTGAGTGTCGCTATGGTGTTCTGAGTGGCTGTTTGAGTGTTGTGATGGGGTTCTAAGTGGTTGGTTGAAAGATGCAGTGTTGTTCTGAGTGGTTGTTTGAGTGTCGCTATGGTGTTCTGAGTGGTTGTTTGAGTGTTGTGATGGTGTTCTGAGTGTTGTGATGGTGTTCTGAGTGGTTGTTTGAGTGTTGCTATGGTGTTCTGAGTATTTGGTTGAGTGTCGCTATGGTGTTCTGAGTGGCGGTTTGAGTGTTGTGATGGTGTTCTGAGTGGTTGTTTGAGTGTTGTGATGGTGTTCTGAGTGTTGTGATGGTGTTCTGAGTGTTGTGATGGTGTTCTGAGTGGTTGTTTAAGTGTTGTGATGGTGTTCTGAGTGGCTGTTTGAGTGTTGCGAGTGGTTGTTTGAGTGTTGTGATGGTGTCCTGAGTGTTGTGATGGTGTTCTGAGTGGTTGTTTGATTGCTGTGATGTGTTCTGAGTGGTTGTTTTGAGTATTGCTATGGTGTTCTGAGTGGTTGTTTGAGTATTGCTATGGTGTTCTGAGTGGCGGTTTGAGTGTTGTGATGGTGTTCTGAGTGGTTGTTTGAGTGTTGTGATGTTTGAGTGTTGTGATGGTGTTCTGAGTGTTGTGATGGTGTTCTGAGTGGTTGTTTAAGTTTTGTGATGGTGTTCTGAGTGGCTGTTTGAGTGTTGTGATGGTGTTCTGAGTGGTTGTTTGAGTGTTGTGATGGTGTTCTGGGTTGTTGTTTGAGTGTTACTATGGTGTTCTGAGTGGTTGGTTGAGTGTCGCTATGGTGTTCTGAGTGGCTGTTTGAGTGTTGTGATGGTGTTCTGAGTGGTTGTTTGAGTGTTGTGATGCTGTTCTGAGTGGCTGTTTGAGTGTTGTGATGGTGCTCTGAGTGGTTGTTTGAGTGTTGTGGTGGTGTTCTGAGTGATTGTTTGAGTGTTGTGATGGTGTTCTGAGTGGCTGTTTGAGTGTTGTGATGCTGTTCTGGGTTGTTGTTTGAGTGTTGCTATGGTGTTGTGACTGGTTGTTTGAGTGTTGCTATGGTGTTCTGAGTGGTTGCTTGAGTGTTGCTATGGTGTTCTTAGTGGTTGAGTGTTGTGATGGTGTTCTGAGTGGCTGTTTGAGTGTTGTGATGCTGTTCTGGGTTGTTGTTTGAGTGTTGCTATGGTGTTGTGACTGGTTGTTTGAGTGTTGCTATGGTGTTCTTAGTGGTTGAGTGTTGTGATGGTGTTCTGAGTGGCTGTTTGAGTGTTGTGATGGTGTTCTGAGTGGTTGTTTGAGTGCTACTATGGTGTTCTGAGTGGTTGTTTGAGTGTCGTGATGGTGTTCTGAGTGGTTGTTTGAGTGCTGTGGTGGTGTTCTGAGTGGTTGTTTGAGTGTTGTGATGTGTTTGAATGTTGTGATGGTGTTCTGAGTGGTTGAGTGTTGTGATGGTGTTCTGGGTTGTTGTTTGAGTGTTGTGATGGTGTTCTGAGTGGCTGTTTGAGTGTTGTGATGTTGTTCTGGGTTGTTGTTTGAGTGTTGCTATGGTGTTCTGAGTGGCTGTTTGAGTGTTGTGATGGTGTTCTGAGTGGTTGGTTGAGTGTCGCTATGGTGTTCTGAGTGGCTGTTTGAGTGTTGTGATGGTGTTCTGAGTGGTTGTTTGAGTGTTGCTATGGTGTTCTGAAAGGCTGTTTGAGTGTTGTGGTGGTGTTCTGAGTGGTTGTTTGAGTGTTGTGATGGTGTTCTGAGTGGCTGTTTGAGTGTTGTGATGCTGTTCTGGGTTGTTGTTTGAGTGTCGTGATGGTGTTCTGAGTGGTTGTTTGAGTGTTGTTATGGTGTTCTGAGTGGTTGTTTGAGTGTTGTGATGGTGTTCTGAATGTTGTGATGGTGTTCTGAGTGGCTGTTTGAGTGTTGCTATGGTGTTCTGAGTGGCTGTTTGAGTGTTGCTATGGTGTTCTGAGTGGTTGGTTGAATGATGCAATGTTGTTCTGGGTGGTTGTTTGAGTGTTGTGATGGTGTCCTGAGTGGTTGTTTAAATGTGTTGTGATAGTGTTCTGAGTGGTTATTTGAATGTTGTGTTGGTGTTCTGAATGGCCCACCCCCAAGCCTTGTTGTACATTATCACAAACATTGATCTGGCGATATGTGGATTTTAAGAATAGAAAACAATCCATTTTATTTCATGAGCATTGTGATCAGTGTAAACACAAAGCCACACTAGAAACTCTAGGACCTGCCTGCTACGGACTGATTGCAATGTAACACTCTGACTTAGCATGCATAATGCAATTTCACATAAAAAGCATGAAGACAACAAACAAAACATTGGATCTTTATAATTCAGTGCACACTCTGTATCTAAGCAGCTACATTTGTATTCCATTATGATTCCAGATCAAGTCAAAGAGGCTCAAAAATATGTTTTGACCATAACATTGAAGGCAAAACCCTTCTGAGTCATCAGATTTGTTCAGAAAAACACCCAAAACTCACAAGCTTAAAGCCAAAAACTCCCTCCCTGTGATAACACATACCACAAACATTGAACAGATGGAGAAAATAATACAGAAAAAAACAATCTGTTACATGCACCAAAGGTGTGAGTGTGTTGTTAGCTGAATCCAGTAGAGTAGTGACAACATATATCTTTTGTTGTAAACTACAAAGTCAAGTTAAGCAACAAAAAACATTACATCACTTTTTGGCATTTTCTGACCAGTTGTTGGAACGTTACGTTTAGCAAAGGAGCCAAAGCACAGGAATAGAGATTACATACTCTGCACTGGGCGTAGAAAAACAGATCATGTGAAGAGCAGGATTACACATGTGACCATATGGTCTCTATAGAGAATACTCAACTGAAAGTACTTCATATCAGTAAATGTTTTCACTTGCTCCCACTATGAAAGTGGATTGTGCAGAGCAGCAGTGTAGCAACCAATTAAAAAAAAGAAGACATGTCTAAAGGTATGCTCACATTTCTATGTTAAAAATTTCCCTGCTTTAAGTGCCCTCCAGTTTTCCCTGGTGCACATCTACCTTATAAAATAGCATTAATCAGTTACTCAAGTCAATATAAGCTCATATGACGGATCTAAAAAAAAATGTTACAGTAAAAAATTGATCTAAAGGTCAGTAATCATGCAGGGCTCAGGTGCTCTATTCCCTTCATCAATCACTAAACCAACAAAACAATTGTTTACCGTGCCTCTTGTCCTCACTCCAGCAAAAGTATGAGAATCTCTTAGACCCAGCCAGGTGGATTTTGGGTGACACTAGAAATTTAAGCGACTGTCTCATGCAAGCAGTCTCCATGGCTACAGGATAGATGTGTGTCAAGAGCAGGTGGCATATGGTGGAAGAATTGTTCTGCTGCAGCATATGGTCAGCTACCTTGAGCGCTGCAGTTTTCCAAGCTCTCTGGAGATTAAGAGGGTAATGCCGTATTCCCTCAACTAGGTAACTGTGTTTCAGAGTTTTACACACTGTGCTATTCTGTAATATACTAGAACAGCTGACATACAGAGGTCATTAACAGCTCTTAAACTGTCATTATGGTTTCTCTTTGTTTGAAAAGAGCGCGCCCTAATGCGTCATGCACAGATACCCATTGTTTAGGCCTTGTTTGTACCAGAGAGTAGTGCAGTGAACAGTGTGATGTCACATGACACATCTCCTAAAACATCTTGGCAGGACTACCAAATCATGACTAAGCACCACTGGACTTGGAAGATTTGAATTTGAATCATAGTATGGGTTAATGATGTATAAGAGTGTCCAAGATAAAGAAAATCTTCTAAAAATCTAGTTTAACACACATGTGCTAAGTTCTTAAATGTACTCTTTGTATTCATGTTGGTATACCATTTTTAAGAAAAGTTTCATTTAGTGTAATCATTGATTTAATTATAAATACATTTTACTTACATCTTGAATGCATGCTTGAATCATTCATAAATATCCGCACCACATGACATTTTACAACCTGAACTAACCTTGCCCTGTCAGGAAATGTCAATTTATCTGATATTTTAAGAAACTTTTGACAATAATTATTCTCAAAGTCATAAGGGTCTGTAGCATTAAAACGATTAAGAACTATTAAGAAGTGCTTTCGGTAACTAAAAAAAAATTTAAAAAAATTAATTAAATTAAATGAAATTTTAAAACAATGAAAAACCTACACTTAAACAAAAATTAGAAATGTTGCTAAAAACTAAAATGTTTAACTTGGAAGTGCTAAAATGACTAAAACTGAAATAAAAAATTAATTAAAGATATATAGAAATATAAAAATAACAAAAGCACATAACAACATTACTAAAAACTTAGCTAATTTAAAATATTAATAAATGCTATTATACACACAGATAAAAAAGGAGTCAAAATTGTACCTTTAGGGGTATAAAAGCTTGTCACTGGGGCAGTACCATTAAAAGGACATCTTTGTACCTTTTTTTTTTTTTTTTACCACAAAAAGGTTCACCTTTTTAGTAGTACCCTAAGGTACGTATTTGTACTCTAAGGTACTAATATGCACCTTTTAGGAGTAAAAAAGGTACAAAGATGTCCTTTTAAGGGTACTGCCCAGTGACAAGCTTTTTTTTTTCTCTTTGTATAGTATATAAATAATGGTAAAATAACATGATCTACATGTTTTTTTATATAATAAATTAAATCTACTTTAATGATCTAATACATCAAGAAATCAACAAGCAGCATGATCCATGTACTAACCTTTTTTAGGAGGGTTAAGAGACTGTGGAGATGCCATGAAGTTAATATGGAGTCATGTCTGCACTCCTGTAAAAGATAAATGTGTTAACACATTTCATCTAAAATGCTCAATTCAAAGTCCCTAAACACACAGGATATTTTGTATGAAAGTGAAACACAATATCTAACATCACACCTCTAGATTTCAGTGAATATGAAATATGACTTTTGCTGTAATCAAAGTTTTTCCTATGTTGTTCAGGAACATTAGAGGTTACTAGAAGAGGTGAAAATTCCTCAACAGTGTGTGGCAGATCCAGGCTTGCCTTACCAGCTGAATCCTTGCACAATATCTCCTCCCACATTTACTGGGAAAGACTCTCAGCATGTGTCAGAACAACACAACTCAACCGAGAGGAATGACCGGAGGGTGATACAAAGAAATGCATGCAGGTTTAGTTGTGTCAGTACCAGTATTTATAATAAATGAGACAGCAATTTATTAACCAACTTTCATCCCGGTAGTAACACTAAGGTCATGAGTTTAATTCCCAGGAAACGAATACTGTCTTTGAATACACTGTAATTTGCTTAAGATAAAAGTGACTGCCAAACTTCACAAAGTCCTTGTAAAGTGTTTCTGTCTATCTTGTTTCCTGACAGATAACCCTACAGCTGGAGGTCAGTGTGCATGAATTATTCACTAGAAAGAAGGGCAGGGGCAAGACCAGGCTGAAGCCAGAGAATAGACAAAGGAAAATCTTTCTCACTCTGAGAGAGCACAGCAAGGTTGAATGGTTGAGAGCAAAGCACACATAGTAAGAACTGAAAGCCCAATGATTGGCCCAGAAACTCCTTTCAAATAAATAACACAGGAATCACCTTGGACACAGGCACAATGAGAGAGGCATCTGGACCGCCACACATATTAACTCTCCATGCCTGCTCTTTCACAGACTTTTCCCTATTTTACACTGATATCCTCCACTTCCTGAAGTTGGTATGTAAATTCACAATTAATCAATGCACTAGACAGCAGATCTAATCATGTAAAGGAAGACAAGCTTTTCCAATAAAACACTGTAGCCTTGAGGTTAAAAATGACCAACAGGAACGGTTTGATCCCCATGTGAGTCAGCTGATATCAAACCGCTGGTAGGTAAGGCTGAAGGACAGACCATTAATCTGCTCTCAGATTAGCTTTAGCACTAGACTGATATATATATATGTCAGATTACCTTTTAAATATCACAAATATATCATAGTAAAAGTCATCCACTATTGCCATCAGGTGCAATATAGCTTGTTTGATTGTTTTTGTTTACCAGGCTACTTAAATTTGCCTGTTTTTGTATCATTAGAGGCCAGAATTATATTAATATCAATATTAATATCAAATAATTATCACAGATTTTTCATATCACAAAAGAAAACAAACCCATTTTTAACATGTTCTTTATTATGAAATCAATAATATCAGTAAATGAATCAGATGGCATAAAGTGGTCAGATTATTATGCACAATCTTTTTTTTTTCATCTGAGAGACTGGATTTTTTTTATATTAATATATATATATAAGTGCTAATTAATATATTATTATCTTCTATAGTCTCAATCCCCCCTAGTGAGGCTATGTTGCATTGTTATATTTTCATATGTAAAACAACATAAGCACTACATTTTTTGCTCTTATTCCAAAGAAAGACTTACTCACAAGCCTGGCTTTACGTCCCTTAAATGTCACCCCTCTGATATTGTCCTTATTGATCACAAGCTATCAATACAGATCCATTGTCATGTCTGCTCCCATCTTTGCGCAGTGCAGCCATCTGTGAATCTACAATTGATGACACGACTGTATCTTCAATCAGAGAGCACAGCAATTGTAAAGAAATGATTTCAGTTGTTTTCTTTTAGTGGAGGAACAAGTTCTGAGAGTCCCAATGCATTAACTGACGCGGCTTCTCCTCCGAATATGAAAACTCTTCTCCCTCTTTCTTTTCCCTCAGTCCCTCCCTTTTTCCTTTCTTCGCACTCACTCCTTCCCCCTGCCGTACATTGGGAAAGAGCAGTATGCAAATACTCAAAGAAACAACCAGCCAATAGCAGATGATCTGGCCTGCAATGCCACCAATCACAGCTTTTCTTTCAATAGTTCCTTTGGTCAAACTGCAGAACCGCAGAACCCATATGCGTCACTCACAACAGTCTGAGGACAGCAGCACCACGCCACAGTCTCTTGCCGGAAGTGGGCGGAGCAGATTTATTTTCGTATGCATTGCTCCATTTGGAGCGTTTCAAACCCAAGTTTAAAACCATGTTAATGTAAAACGATCTAGTTGAAATTATATAGATAGATAGATATTCACTTTTCCTTATTAGGACATAGTTAAATCATATAAATACACACATTACACATTGAAATACATATATATATTAAACCCGCATTGTAACGTTTTGTTAAGGATTTTTAAAGTAAAAAGTTGCTATTTATATTATATTAGTTGCTATTTATATTATGTCTTAAAAGATTAACAGAAGATAAATTGAACACAAAGCTTAAAACACTAAAAATGAAAACAAAGCTTGAGCATTTGAACATTTATTTATTTGACAATGTATTTTTTACTCAAGCATATCAGAATGAACCTTTTTTTTCATAGTACATAATACACATTACACAATTCTACACTGGAATGGATGAGTCAAGCAGATTCAGATTAATCAAACCCCAAAACAAAACACAAAAAATTATTTAATTTTAATAAATGTACTTTTCCCCTTAAGTAGCAAAGGCATCATATACTAGCTGTGGTTTGCTCTAAAAAAACATTACAAAATCAGACCAAAGAGAATAAATTTAACTAAATTGAAAGTTATTGCACAGCAGGTACATGACAAATTAAATCTACACCGCGTTCTGAATTATTATGCAAATGATATTTTTCTCTGATTTTCATAATTAGTCAATGCAAATGACAGTCAGTATAATTTTCAAGTCATCAACCATTAGGGTATAATTCAAATTTTATTGAACAAACTTCCTAATGATAACAGTATTTATTTCAAAAATAAAAAACTGAAAATGCACTGTTCCAAATTATTATGCACAACAGAGTTAAAACATTTTATAGGTTGTAAAGAACTGAAAACGGGAATTTGCAGCATTAGGTGGTCATATTTACTGAAATCAAAAGCTATTTCAATCAAAAACATCCTAACAGGGCAAGTTACATCTTAACATAGGACCCCTTCTTTGATGTCACCTTCACAACTCTTGCATCCATTGAACTTGTGAGTTTTTGGAGAGTTTCTGCTTGAATTTGTTTGCAGGATGTCAGAATAGCCTCCCAGAGCTGCTGTTTTGATGTGAACTGCCTCCCACCCTCATAGATCTTTTGCTTGAGGATGCTCCAAAGATTCTCAATAGGGTTGAGGTCAGGGGAGGATGGTGACCACACCATGAGTTTCTCATCTTTTATGCCCATAGCAGCCAATGACACAGAGGTATTCTTTGCAGCATGAGATGGTGCATTGGCATGCATGAAGATGATTTTGCTACGGAAGGCACGGTTCTTCTTTTTGTACCATGGAAGAAAGTGGTCAGTCAGAAACTCTACATACTTTGCCGAGGTCATTTCACACCTTCAGGGACCCTAAAGGGGCCTACCAGCTCTCTCCCCATGATTCCGGCCCAAAACATGACTCCGCCGCAGCCTTGTTGGGACATGGTGGCCATCCACTACTCCATCCATCATGGACCATCCAGGGTTGCACGACACTCATCAGTAAACAAGACTGTTTAAAAATTAGTCTTCATATATGTTTGGGCCCACTGCAACCGTTTCTGCTTGTGAGCATTGGTTAGGGGTGGCCGAATAGTAGGTTTATGCACAACTGCAAGCCTTTGGAGGATCCTACACCTTGAGGTTCGCGAGACTCCAGAGGTACCAGCAGCTTCGAATACCTGTTTGCTGCTTTGTAATGGCATTTTAGCAGCTGCTCTCTTAATCCGATGAATTTGTCTGGCAGAAACCTTCCTCATTCTGCCTTTATCTGCACGAACCCGTCTGTGCTCTGAATCAGCCACAAATCTCTTCACAGTACGATGATCACGCTTAAGTTTTCGTGAAATATCTAATGTTTTCATACCTTGTCCAAGGCATTGCACTATTTGACGCTTTTCGGCAGCAGAGAGATCCTTTTTCTTTCCCATATTGCTTGAAACCTGTGGCCTGCTTAATAATGTGGAACGTCCTTCTTAAGTACTTTTCCTTTAATTGGGCTCATCTGGCAAACTAACTATCACAGGTGTCTGAGATTCATTTCAGTGATCCAAAGAGCCCTGAGACACAATACCATCCATGAGTTTAATTGAAAAACAAAAAATTTAATGTTTATGACACTTACATCCAATTTGCATAATACTTTGGAACGCGGTGTAAAATAAATTAAATCTCCATAAACATGCAATTAATTCTGAGACTCCTTTTGTCCAGACACTTAATTTGTTCATATCATCCTTAATTTGGAAGCAAAACACTAAAGGCTCTTTGGCCAGTTGTCGGTCATCATCCGTTTCAGCCTGTGAAAGTTGAAGGGCTTTTTCCTGGTCTTCCTCTTTTAATTTCAGAAAGCACGGCTCTTCCACTAAACCTTTGAAAACTTTTGGTTGTTCCGCAGACTTTCAACTGCAGTGCAGAGGTCTTCTGTTATCCGTGGCTCCTTTAAGAGAGAAGGGTACAAACAAATGGGATGAAATGTTGGAAGTGTCTTTAACAATACTGTGCGTTGTAGTCAGGATGTAGCATGTATAATAAAGTTTTGAAATTCTGTTTTTCTCATGTCTATATTTGTGAAATAAATCATACCCTGTCACTACTCAAATTAAAGAAATCAAAGGCAAGCACTTCATAGGGCTTTTCACACTGAGCTTATCGTCGTTCTAAACACGCTTTTAACCCCGGGTAAAGTAACGTTTCACACTTGTATATTTACGTGCTTTGGACAGTCACTAAAACACTGTGCATTCTATATAAATAATAAATTCACCGTTGAAGAGGAAAAACGTCAAATGCTGAAGAGACCGTTTAATTATTTTATAGTCTGAAAAGTCCATTCAGGATAAACTTGGGTCCCACTTTATATTAGGTGTCCTTAACTACTATGTACTTACATCAAAAAATAAGCCAAGATTAGAACTCATATTAGAAACAAAACGTTCATTCAGAAATATAGTAAACAAAATTGCATTTGATCATGTTTATGTTAAATAAATGTAAAGGGATTTTTCCTCTCATGTACAGAAAATGTAATGCTGACTGTATATTTATCAAAATTATATTACTGGTAGTGGTAAAACACTGAATATTGCTTACAATATCCCACATTTTATTTTTTTCTATTGAAGTGACTTAAAATGTCATTCAAGGTTTCTTTCCCCAAAAGATTTAGAGAGACTGGATGGTTTTTTATAATAATATATATAAGTGCTAATTAATATCTTATTATCTTCTATAGTCTCAATCCCCCCTAGTGAGGCTATGTTGCATTGTTATATTTTCATATGTAAAACAACATAAGCACTACATTTTTTGCTCTTATTCCAAAGAAAGACTTACTCACAAGCCTGGCTTTACGTCCCTTAAATGTCACCCCTCTGATATTGTCCTTATTGATCACAAGCTATCAATACAGATCCATTGTCATGTCTGCTCCCATCTTTGCGCAGTGCAGCCATCTGTGAATCTACAATTGATGACACGACTGTATCTTCAATCAGAGAGCACAGCAATTGTAAAGAAATGATTTCAGTTGTTTTCTTTTAGTGGAGGAACAAGTTCTGAGAGTCCCAATGCATTAACTGACGCGGCTTCTCCTCCGAATATGAAAACTCTTCTCCCTCTTTCTTTTCCCTCAGTCCCTCCCTTTTTCCTTTCTTTGCACTCACTCCTTCCCCCTGCCGTACATTGGGAAAGAGCAGTATGCAAATACTCAAAGAAACAACCAGCCAATAGCAGATGATCTGGCCTGCAATGCCACCAATCACAGCTTTTCTTTCAATAGTTCCTTTGGTCAAACTGCAGAACCGCAGAACCCATATGCGTCACTCACAACAGTCTGAGGACAGCAGCACCACGCCACAGTCTCTTGCCGGAAGTGGGCGGAGCAGATTTATTTTCGTATGCATTGCTCCATTTGGAGCGTTTCAAACCCAAGTTTAAAACCATGTTAATGTAAAACGATCTAGTTGAAATTATATAGATAGATAGATATTCACTTTTCCTTATTAGGACATAGTTAAATCATATAAATACACACATTACACATTGAAATACATATATATATTAAACCCCCATTGTAACGTTTTGTTAAGGATTTTTAAAGTAAAAAGTTGCTATTTATATTATATTAGTTGCTATTTATATTATGTCTTAAAAGATTAACAGAAGATAAATTGAACACAAAGCTTAAAACACTAAAAATGAAAACAAAGCTTGAGCATTTGAACATTTATTTATTTGACAATGTATTTTTTACTCAAGCATATCAGAATGAACCCTTATTTTTCATAGTACATAATACACATTACACAATTCTACACTGGAATGGATGAGTCAAGCAGATTCAGATTAATCAAACCCCAAAACAAAACACAAAAATTATTTAATTTTAATAAATGTACTGTTCCCCTTAAGTAGCAAAGGCATCATATACTAGCTGTGGTTTGCTCTAAAAAACATTACAAAATCAGACCAAAGAGAATAAATTTAACTACATTGAAAGTTATTGCACAGCAGGTACATGACAAATTAAATCTACACCGCGTTCCGAATTATTATGCAAATGATATTTTTCTCTGATTTTCATAATTAGTCAATGCAAATGACAGTCAGTATAATTTTCAAATCATCAACCATTAGGGTATAATTCAAATTTTATTGAACAAACTTCCTAATGATAACAGTATTTATTTCAAAAATAAAAAACTGAAAATGCACTGTTCCAAATTATTATGCACAACAGAGTTAAAACATTTTATAGGTTGTAAAGAACTGAAAACGGGAATTTGCTGAATTTGCAGCATTAGGTGGTCATATTTACTGAAATCAAAAGCTATTTCAATCAAAAACATCCTAACAGGGCAAGTTACATCTTAACATAGGACCCCTTCTTTGATATCACCTTCACAATTCTTGCATCCACTGAACTTGTGAGTTTTTGGAGAGTTTCTGCTTGAATTTGTTTGCAGGATGTCAGAATAGCCTCCCAGAGCTGCTGTTTTGATGCGAACTGCCTCCCACCCTCATAGATCTTTTGCTTGAGGATGCTCCAAAGATTCTCAATAGGGTTGAGGTCAGGGGAGGATGGTGGCCACACCATGAGTTTCTCATCTTTTATGCCCATAGCAGCCAATGACACAGAGGTATTCTTTGCAGCATGAGATGGTGCATTGTCATGCATGAAGATGATTTTGCTACGGAAGGCACGGTTCTTCTTTTTGTACCATGGAAGAAAGTGGTCAGTCAGAAACTCTACATACTTTGCGGAGTTCATTTCACACCTTCAGAGACCCTAAAGGGGCCTACCAGCTCTCTCCCCATGATTCCGGCCCAAAACATGACTCCGCCACCTCCTCCTGACTCCAGAGGCACCAGCAGCTTCAAATACCTGTTTGCTGCTTTGTAATGGCATTTTAGCAGCTGCTCTCTTAATCCGATGAATTTGTCTGGCAGAAACCTTCCTCATTCTGCCTTTATCTGCACGAACCCGTCTGTGCTCTGAATCAGCCACAAATCTCTTCACAGTACGATGATCACGCTTAAGTTTTCATGAAATATCTAATGTTTTCATACCTTGTCCAAGGCATTGCATTATTTGACGCTTTTCGGCAGCAGAGAGATCCTTTTTCTTTCCCATATTGCTGGAAACCTGTGGCCTGCTTAATAATGTGGAACGTCCTTCTTAAGTACTTTTCCTTTAATTGGGCTCATCTGGCAAAGTAACTATCACAGGTGTCTGAGATTCATTTCAGTGATCCAAAGAGCCCTGAGACACAATACCATTCATGAGTTTAATTGAAAAACAAAAAATTTAATGTTTATGACACTTACATCCAATTTGCATAATACTTTGGAACGAGGTGTAAAATAAATTAAATCTCCATAAACATGCAATTAATTCTGAGACTCCTTTTGTCCAGACACTTAATTTGTTCATATCATCCTTAATTTGGAAGCGAAACACTAAAGGCTCTTTGGCCAGTTGTCGGTCATCATCCGTTTCAGCCTGTGAAAGTTGAAGGGCTTTTTCCTGGTCTTCCTCTTTTAATTTCAGAAAGCACGGCTCTTCCACTAAACCTTTGAAAACTTTTGGTTGTTCCGCAGACTTTCAACTGCAGTGCAGAGGTCTTCTGTTATCCGTGGCTCCTTCATGAGAGAAGGGTACAAACAAATGGGATGAAATGTTGGAAGTGTCTTTAACAATACTGTGCGTTGTAGTCAGGATGTAGCATGTATAATAAAGTTTTGAAATTCAGTTTTTCTCATGTCTATATTTGTGAAATAAATCATACCCTGTCACTACTCAAATTAAAGAAATCAAAGGCAAGCACTTCATAGGGCTTTTCACACTGAGCTTATCGTCGTTCTAAACACGCTTTTAACCCCGGGTAAAGTAACGTTTCACACTTGTATATTTACGTGCTTTGGACAGTCACTGAAACACTGTGCATTCTATATAAATAATAAATTCAGCGTTGAAGAGGAAAAACGTCAAATGCTGACAGAAAACGCAACAATTACAGTGAAGAAGAGACCGTTTAATTATTTTATAGTCTGAAAAGTCCATTCAGGATAAACTTGGGTCCCACTTTATATTAGGTGTCCTTAACTACTATGTACTTACATCAAAAAATAAGTACAATGTACTTATTGTGTTCATATTGTATTGCACACACTTTTGCTGATAATGAGGTGGGATACAGGTAAGGTTATGGCCTGTCCATAACCTTACCTGTATCCCACCTCATTATCAGCAAGGTAAGGTTATGGACAGGTGTGGTGGTATGGGTAAGTTTAAGGGTAAAGTTAGGCATTTATGTAAACATATTGTGTGCGGTGTTCGTCCAATCAGTGACACTGACACTGCAAATATGAAATAAGGATGTTATCTAATGGTTTAATAATGTACAGTGTGAAACGGCAGTGTATGAATACCCAGGATTAATTGTTAATCTCAGGTAAATGATGATCAGTGTGAAATGTGAAGCAAGATAACCCAGGATTCTGTTTACCTGGGGTTTGCTATTTCAAGTCTGAAAAGCCCCCATGTTTTTCATCCTAATGAAGAGAAGCTCATATATTTAAAAAAAAAATGTTTTACCTTTCCCTTCTTTTTCTTACTATTACCATGAAGATCCCACAGTCAATTTATTCTGCTTGTCAATTTACTGCAACAAAAGCAAACAGAAATTAACCATAAAAATTGTATAAGAGAGCCAAGTTTCATTGTTATAAAGCAAAAATTACCACTTACTGCATTGCAAAAACAACATTTTAAATTCAGAATATAAAAGAAACATTCAGAACATCATGCAAATGAACATCATGCCTAGCACACACAGTAAACCTTGATCTGCGAACAATATCTATATTTGGCAATACATATCACATGTTTGGTTGTGTGTTTGATTAAATGTTTAATAGGACACATTCAAACACATTAAATATTGTTTGTATTTTTGTTAGCTTAAGCACATTGTGCTTATATCTATACTTGAAACTTTGAAGGTGAGATGACATTTTTGACCAAATCATGCAGAAAACCAACTAATTCCAAAGGGACAACAATTAAATACTATTTCTTGCCACTGTATATAAACAAATAACTCAAAACCTTCATACCTCCATGGACAGCTGCTTTTTGAGGTGAATTTGAAGGTGTGCATTCAACTTGTGCCGTCTGGTTAGTTTAAAAACACTGGGCAGTGGAAACTGTTGCAGAATGTCTTGCATTGCTGAAAATGAAGTAAAGCTGAGCCTCTCCAAATCGCAATATGCCTCTTTAAATTAGAAAAAAATCCACATAAAACATTGGTCAGTATCGGAAAATGTAATGAAATAAAAAAAATACAGCGCCAACAACAAACTAAAATCACAAGCAATGAATACGTAACTTAAAGCAAGACCATATCAACAGACACGATAAAGAGACATCGTAAAGCCCGCTTACAAAAGATTAGAGCCACGTTCTGTATAAAGAGTTAATCCAACAAAAGTGGATTAAATACACAACACAAAGAAACTTGATAGATTAAAACCACAACACAAAAGCAACTGTTTACCGTGTTCTCTTCTTTCTCCATGATGATGATTTAGTTTTCGTTAACTCCGCCCACTTCCGGCATGAGACTGTGTTGTTGTCCTCAGACTGTTGTGAGTGACGTATTTGGTTCTGCGGTTCTGCAGTTGATTAGTATTGGAAGAAGAGGTATCCAGAGTTCCTTATCATGCTGCCAACGATAGATAGATAGATAGATAGATAGATAGATAGATAGATAGATAGATAGATAGATAACTCATATTAGAAACAAAACGTTAATTCAGAAATATAGTAAACAAAATTGCATTTGATTATGTTTATGTTAAATAAATGTAAAGGGATTTTTCCTCTCATGTACAGAAAATGTAATGCTGACTGTATATTTATCAAAATTATATTACTGGTAGTGGTAAAACACTGAATATTGCTTACAATATCCCACATTTTATTTTTTTCTATTGAAGTGAATTAAAATGTCATTCAAGGTTTCTTTCCCCAAAAGATTTATGTGGCCATTGTCTCTGACTATTAGAATAAAACATGTTTTTGCCTTTAGGATTTATATTTAAATGCCCCTTTGTATGATCACTTCTTCACGTGAGTTCAAATGCACATACTGTATTTCCTAACATGCAACATTTCAAAAGAGTAACAATAATAGACTATATATTGGTAAAATTAGATCAACAGTCTGCATTAAAATAGTTTTATATTAAATGTGACATTCTTTTAAAATTGCGCAACGTATTATTTTTTTTAATGTCATGTGATGTTTTTATGTGGGCCACACAATCTATGATCCGACGCACACTTACCATGCACAATCCGTCTACAGAATTCCCTTTTCTTTTTGTATTTGAAGAAGTTTTCACATAGACACATATTTTCAGGCTATAAAATCAACAATCCGATTAAAATGTGTCGGCATTCAAGTCCTCCATGGAGAAGGTTTACAAAACGTATGTCATCCAACTCAGCAGAGGGCGCTATAATACAGTCTCGTCAACGGACTCAAATTTGTAGTTCGGTTAGCGCTGCATCCCATCCTCGTGTTTTTGTTTTGTGGACTACACGCTCACTGCCATGAAAGTTACACGAGTGTTTTAATTGTACATCTGAACCTAAATTAACGTAGTTAAATACAGAGGAAAAAATACCTCCTAAGCTCAACGCTTTCATTCCAAGCAACACAGGTAAACTTACATTTTTAAAGTAAGTGAAACTTTTTCTCTGTAGTTCTACGAATGACTTTAAAACCATGTTAAATGTACAAATCTTTGCGATTTTATAGTGAAAATTCAGCGATTCTCCACACAGATGTGTGCGATATAAAACCCTCAGTGTGCGCTGTACCCACGTGGTTTGATCGCGAGGCTGCGAGTCTTTTGTTCCGAATCAATCAAAAAAAAAACGAGGAAGACGGACAGACATAAGTGGAGCATCTGAATCAGGAAATCTACTTATATAATAATCGCATCTTCCAGCACAACAGATCAAGCCGCAGCCACTTAACTTGACACGTCTATATTCCGTTCACTTGGATATTTGTATTTAAAGTAGAGGGGGGAAAGTTTTACTCAGGTGAGTTATGATATTTTCGATGTTTATGATTGCGGCTTCGGATGCAAATGCAGTATAGCATGCTAACACGGCTACGACTGCATCATAAACATATGTAAACGTTATGTTTTTTCAAATGCACTTTCCGTGGGGCATAAGTTGATGATTTGGACTTTTTTTACGGGACGGGGGCAGGGGGTAGGGGAATAGTTTAGTTTCTAGTCTGGTTGAAACAGAGCGGTGCTAGTTGGCTAACCGGCGGCTGCGTTATAAAACATAACAAAGAAACAAATGGAGACTGAGTGAGAAAGACGCGTTGCTGCCGATTCTTTTGTTACAGCGCTGCTAGTGTGTTAGCATAGCACATGACCACCGCTTTATATTTATATTATCATATATACGAAGAAACAATGCATTGACATTACTAATATCCAAAGCATGTGTGTGTGTGTTTTCTTAAGGATTCTTTCGTTGTGAGATAATTGGGAATTTGAATCATATTGACTTTGTTTCTTCAGTCGGATTTCTTCGGCTCGTTTGTTTCTTCTTTCTGACCATTTATAGTCAGAACGGTAAACTGCTTCCTTAATACTTTTTTTGTTTGTTTTTATTGTAGGATTTTGTACTATGCCACGCAAGAAGCAGACAGATGTGTCTGGGAACGGTGGATTGAAAAGAAAAAGAGGAGGTGGAAAGAAAAAGGACAGGGAATTTAGCAGTGATGATGAGTTTGATGACTTTGAACAAGAAAACACAAAGAAACCTGGGAAGCCAGTGGCTAAAGCGGGTCTTCAGCCGGTCACTGTGGCTGATGATGTGAAGGAGAAGATTGTAAGTACATGTAATAAGTACGCAATTATGTTACTGTGTATTCATATATATGTGTGTGTATATATATATATATATATATATATATATATATATATATATATATATATATATATATATATATATATATATATATATAACACACACAGGCATAGCATATGATAAAGTACAAGGGTTTTCAAACTTTTTATTGGCAAGGACCCCTGAATATGACAATCTTGTGATGGAACACCCTGAAAAAGAAGCTGTATATTTAATAAGTATGGAGGCTTATTTCCCCTCATTCAAATTTTCCAAGTTTAATAATGCATTTTTAAATTGTCATTGTTATGTCATTATTAAAATATAATCTGGAGAATGTTTACTTTGCGTTACAATAATGGTATTTTTCCCCTCACTTTTAATGTATAAAACTTTATTATTATTATTATTATTATTATTATAATAATTAAAACAATAAGCTAACACATTGACTAGCTTTGATATCTTTGAAAACTTAAATTTGTTAAAAAAAATAAAAAAAATTGTACCTGTTCCCCAAGCCCCCTCTGGGGTCTTCAGAGCTCAGTTTGAAAACGGTATTAATGGATTGTTGATGGATTTCTTGCTTTTTCTGTTGTGCAGAAACTTGAGGTTCCCAGAGTCAAAGGTCAGCTGCTCGTTTTTGGAGCCACCAACTGGGACCTGATTGGCAGAAAAGAAGTGCCAAAACAGCAAGGTATGATCATGCATGAGCCAGAGATATCTGGGTTATAATATAGTTTCAGAAAAGTCTCGCCCAAGTGAGTCATCTGTGCTAATCTGTTAATGGGACATTGTGACACCATAATTTAATTTGCACTTATTTTGCACTTTTGTTTTCTTTTGAAGATGTAGTTAAACACTTTTTGTTGTGTATGTGTGTGTGTGTGTGTGTGTGTGTGTGTATATATATATATATATATATATATATATATATATATATATATATATATATAAGAATTTTTCTTCTTTAAATCTATATCCTCATCTTGGCACTTTAAGGGTGTACTCACACTAGGCGATCTGAACCGTGCCCCCAGAGTCTGGTTTGGTTGACTAGTGTGAGTGCTCCGTACCGTGCCCGGGCGCGGTTCATTTAGCCGGCCCTGGCCCGCTTAGATTGGGCTCGGGCATTTGGGCTACGCTTGTAGTGTAATCGCTAACCGCGCTGGAGCACGGAACAGCTGTGCGCTACTGTCATCATTACAACAGCAAACACCAAACTATTACTACTTGGATACACTTCAATTAATTAGAGTATATTTGGGTTTATAACGGGTCTGTTTTCACCTTATTGACGAACAGGGATTGTAGTTTGTAGCTGCAAATTCCTCCAAAGTCAGCTGCCTCTGTAATAATCTTCTGATACGTGCAGTGCAATCAAGTGAAAATCGCTGCGCGCGCAGCATAAATGATAAATCTATTAGGCAGTCTATTGGCGAAAGCGCTTTTCTTCCTGTCTTCTTCAAAACAAAAAGTTGCATCGTGAATGAAGTAAGCGTGCTCTGGCCCGGTACGTTAAGTGCAATGTGAGTGCAGGCCAGTGGAGGTGTGGGGAGGGGGGACAATCGCGCTCAGGCACGGTACAAGGCAACCGTGCCTAGTGTGAGTACACCCTAATATGAAGTGGTGGATAGTATGATAGGTGACATAGACCTGTGCCTATTAAAGTGCTGTTTTATAAATCACTAAATATTTATTTTCACTGTGTTTTGATCTTTATATCAACTAGATCATTTATGATCTCAACAAAACATAGATACTGATATTTAAGATGGTAAGTAAAACTGCAATATTGTGAAATAATAGTAGTACAATTTAAAATAACTGATTTTATAACTTATGTATATATATTTAGATTTGGTGCTCAAGAAACATTTCTTATCAATGTTGAAAACGGTTGTGCTGCTTAATATTGTTGGCTGTAAAACTGTGGAGAATTTACACTTCTGTGTGAGAAGATTTAGGTTGCAACTGATAAGTCATATTTTGACCTTCAGAACAGGGAAATTTGAGATACACCACCAACATCTCGCACAGAAAACCTGAGAGAAATCAGCCAGGTGCAGAAATTGACTTACGACTTAAAATAAGAAAGAGGAAGTGTGTGGGTTGCAGTCATTTATAGAGTTTTCACTTTTGTTAGAGTATTCATGTGTGTCTGTGTGTTTCCAGCTGCTTATAGGAACCTTGGGCAGAATCTGTGGGGTCCCCACCGCTATGGATGTCTCAATGATGTCCAGGTTAGCTGTGTGGTGTCTGGTCCCTGTGCTGCCCACAGTCTCATCATCACCACAGAGGGCAAACTCTGGAGCTGGGGTAAGTGTTTCTTGTTTTATTCAGGATTCTTACTCCGGCTCTTTAAACTTATCGCATTGTGAGGAGTATTTATTTAAAATTTAAATCTTAAGTAACATTCACTGACCTCTTTCTGACCCCAAACTTTTAAATGGTAGTGTATATATTTTTCCATATTAACAATTGGTCATTAATAAACTAACATGTGAGCGCTGCGACAAAAGCAAATAGAACCCATTATAATCAGCGATGCTGTCTACACTGGATACAGTGAGACGCGACCCTGCAAATTCCCAACAGTAAACTGATGCCCTGTTCTATTTCTGACATACTTCAAGTGCTCAAGCTACTTCTGACACAAAGAACATATTGATTTGCAATGGTCGCTTTGTCACGTCCAGTGAAGATAGCCTCAAGCTGTTGTGGCGCGCCCCGACAACGACAACTGTCGTGTCCGGTATGGACACAGTGTAATAAAGATCCAGCAATCTTTATAAAAGAAAAAACAGTACCCGCAAACAACTGAAAAACAAAAAAGAAATTCATGCGTCAAAAGATGCAGAAATCCTTTTCTTAATTTCTGCTTCTGTTCCCTCTCAGGTCGTAATGATAAAGGGCAGTTGGGTCATGGAGATACTAAACGATTGGAGGCTCCAAAACTAGTTGAGGGCCTGGGGGAGGAAGTGATTGTAGCTGCTGCTTGTGGTAGAAACCACACCATGGCTTTAACAGGTAGGCAACCGTTTGCTAAATGCAAAGTGTTTGTCATATAATTGCAGTAATTATAATTTGTTGCGTTGTTATAATGATAATGTAACTCCATTGTGGTGTGCTTATGCTTTGTCTCACAGAAAATGGTACCGTCTACACCTTTGGAGAAAACAAACTGGGTCAGCTAGGTCAGGGCAATCAGACAGATGCTGTGCTCAGCCCTGCTACAGTAAGACTCTCCCTTGGTTTAATGTACTTAATGGGGCTTCACTGGAACATGTTCATTGTGTTTTGAATGCTCTACAAAACATATGCATTGTTTAACCTACAGATCCAGTACAACGGACAGCCAATAGTCAAAGTGGCCTGTGGTGCAGAGTTCAGTATGATTGTGGACTGCAAGGGGAACCTTTATTCTTTCGGTTGCCCTGAATACGGCCAACTTGGTATGCAACACTGTTGTCCGATGGTGCTTACTGAACTGAAAAAGTTACCAAATGCATCTGTTTGATTTATTCTTTGTGTTCTGTATCTAAAAGGGCATAACTCGGATGGGAAGTTCATCGCTCGTGCTCAGCGCATTGAGTTTGACTGCGAGCTGATCCCTAGACGGGTGGCCATTTTCATTGAGAAGACCAAGGATGGCCAAGTGCTTCCTGTGCCCAACGTCGTGGCTCGGGATGTAGCATGTGGTGCCAATCACACGGTGAGTACAGAGTACCCATGGGGTCTTAAAGTCTTAAATTTGAAAATCAAAATTTTAGGCCTTAAAAAGTCTTAAATTCGCTAAAGTATTGAGTTCTAGGTTTTAAATAATTTTAAACAGGTCTTAAATAATTTTAAACAGGTCTTAATTTTCCTACGTCCATGTAACGCTACCTCTATTGCTCATTGAAATGCTCCCGCAGCACTTTAGTGTGTGTGTGTTAGTTATTCTGGGGTGTTGTAGTTCGTTCTTTCGCTAGTCCAAATATAATTCGCTGTATTACAACTACAAATGAGACCAACATGCATTTTATATTGCAGCCAATCAGCTTTCGTGTTATTGGCGCGAGTCTCTTTCGGATTGTACCAAAGACACACAAAACCGATTTTATTCTTCAGCTAACAGTTCTCCAGTTCTGCGATCGTGAAAGCGAAGGGGAATCTTTCTCACCTGCCGTCTCGCATAAGCGCCAAGGACCGGGCGAAGCGATTGCGCACTTAAAAAAGTTAATAAAAGCGCTGTAAACCACAAACTCAGTTCGGTTCTGACACGCGGACCGATGTCAGACTGGCTGCGGATTCTGTGCACGCGTTTGCGCCTGTCAGCGCTCGTGTGAGTATATGAATGTCTATTTTTAGGCTTATTGCCCTTGAACGATCAAACACACATTATTATGCCTATGTCCATATTGGCGGTTATGTTGTGTTCGGGACGTGTGTCAGTATTGGATATGCGCATTACTGTAGGTCTTAAAGTGAAAGCAACCTAATATAGCCTATACCCGCTTCTGTCTGTGTGTTAATGTTAATCAAACAACAACAACAACAGGGGAAAAACCAGTACTTAAACTTAAAGGACTGTTTGTATCTGTATCTTTGTTGTATTTATTTGTCCTATTGTCATTTGTTTATAAGTTCTTATTTTATTACTGACCGTTTACTTGATTTAATTACTTGAGAACTTTTTAGTTATATTAAGCAATTGCTTATTGCTGTGGTTTACTTGTAAGATTTTGGCCATATTTCCCACCCTAAGCAATCATGTTATTAAAGCTAGATAGCACACCACTGGACAAGCCTTTTTTTTTTGTAAGATACCGAAAGAGATTTATGCATTTTGTTTGTGACTATTGTGCGTCTAACATAATAATATGGTACGTGTGGCATCCTAATTATTGAAAAAAAAAAAACATGCACATTTCTGGAAATGCCCACCACAAAATTTTACCACCAAAGTCATTTTGATCTAGAAAAAAAAATCTTCACCCCCCCTTTGCTTTGAGTAATTTTGTGATTCTGCATTTCCTTTGTACGTTTTTTAATTGTGTGATATAGGTCTTAAATTTCATTCATAAAGGTCTTAAGTCTTAAATTTGACTTGGTGAAACCTACAGAAACCCTGAATATACTAAATGTGGCATCCTAATTATGAAAAAAAAAAAAGAACTTTTTTTTTGCAAATTTCTGGAAATGACCACCACAAAATGTCATTTTGATCTCAAAAAATCACAAAAAAATAAAAAATGATACTAATACTTTGTTCAATTTGAATAAATTAATTTGCTTTGCAAGTAATTTTGTGATTCTGCATTTCTTTTGTACGTTTTTTTTTTATTGCGTGATGTATTAATTTAATTCATAAAGGTCTTAAGAGTCTTAAGGTCTTTAAGACTTAAAGTGTCTTAAATTTGACTTGGTGAAACCTGCAGATACCCTGGAGTAGCAAGTTTGTGGATTGTGGTGCAAGTCAGACATGGATGAACTAAGACAGAATTATATTTGTTGCTTTCACACAGCTGGTTTTGGATTCCCAAAAGCGTGTTTTCTCGTGGGGATTTGGGGGATATGGACGACTAGGCCATGCCGAGCAGAAAGACGAAATGGTCCCACGATTAGTCAAGCTCTTTGACTTCCCAGGCCGTGGAGCAACTCAAATATACTGTGGTTACCAGTGTTCCTTTGCTGTGAATGAAATGGGTAAGCATGCAATTCCTCCCTAGGAAAAAGACCCAGATGAATACCCATAATGTTTCAGTGGTTAATGTTTCTCTTTCTCTTTCCTCAGGTGGTCTATTTTTCTGGGGAGTGACAAATACGTCCCGCGAGTCCACCATGTACCCCAAAGCTGTGCAGGACCTGTGCGGATGGAAGATTCGCAGTCTGGCCTGTGGGTAGGTAAAACCAGCGGACTCTGAAAATGTGTTTATAAAACATTTTGGGATGTTTGCAGAATGTTGATTAGATGTTGTCTATAACTCCTCTCAGGAAGAGCAGTATTATCATTGCAGCAGATGATAGCACCATTAGCTGGGGACCATCGCCCACATTTGGAGAGCTGGTATGTTTGTCTTCTGTTTAAGACTTTGACTACACAGAAGTTTAGGGTCATTAATTTATAGAGTATTTTAAATTAATACTTTTATTCATCAAGGATGCATTAAATTGATCAAAAGTGACAGTAAAGACATTTCATCAAATCAGCGTATTAGACACTGAAGACTGGAGTAATAGCTCATCATACAAGAAATCATACAGGAGTAGATTATTAGATATTTAGATATTTTAAAATACAGTGGGGAGAACAAGTATTTGATACACTGCCGATTTTGCAGGTTTACCCACTTACAAAGCATGTAGAAGTCTGTAATTTTTATCATAGGTACACTTCAACTGTGAGTGACGGAATCTAAAACAAAAATCCAGAAAATCACATTGTATGATTTTTAAATAATTAATTTGCATTTTATTGCATGACATAAGTATTTGATACATCAGAAAAGCAGAACTTAATATTTGGTACAGAAACCTTTGTTTGCAGTTACAGAGATCATACGTTTCCTGTAGTTCTTGACCAGGTTTGCACATACTGCAGCAGGGATTTTGGCCCACTCCTCCATATAGACCTTCTCCAGATCCTTCAGGTTTCGGGGCTGTCGCTGGGCAATACGGACTTTCAGCTCCCTCCAAAGATTTTCTATTGGGTTCAGGTCTGGAGACTGGCTAGGCCACTCCAGGACCTTGAGATGCTTCTTACGGAGCCACTCCTTAGTTGCCCTGGCTGTGTGTTTCGGGTCGTTGTCACGCTGGAAGACCCAGCCATGACCCATCTTCAATGCTCTTACTGAGGGAAGGAGGTTGTTGGCCAAGATCTCACGATACATGGCCCCATCCATCCTCCCCTCAATACGGTGCAGTTGTCCTGTCCCCTTTGCAGAAAAGCATCCCCAAAGAATGATGTTTCCACCTCCATGCTTCACGGTTGGGATGGTCTTCTTGGGGTTGTACTCATCCTTCTTCTTCCTCAAAACACGGCGAGTGGAGTTTAGACCAAAAAGCTCTATTTTTGTCTCATCAGACCACATGACCTTCTCCCATTCCTCCTCTGGATCATCCAGATGGTCATTCGCAAACTTCAGATGGGCCTGGACATGCGCTGGCTTGAGCAGGGGGACCTTGCGTGCGCTGCAGGATTTTAATCCATGACGGCGTAGTGTGTTACTAATGGTTTTCTTTGAGACTGTGGTCCCAGCTCTCTTCATGTCATTGACCAGGTCCTGCTGTGTAGTTCTGGGCTGATCCCTCACCTTCCTCATGATCATTAATGCCCCACGAGGTGAGATCTTGCATGGTGCCCCAGACCGAGGGAGATTGACCGTCATCTTGAACTTC